>OX457033.1:17467906-17870406 GCA_949752745.1 Protula sp. h YS-2021
TAAGTGGACGTCACACATTTGGGTGCACCCTGACTGCTTAATGAATGAGTGGATGTCACACATTTGGGTGCACCCTGACTGCTTAATGAATGAGTGGATGTCACACATTTGGGTGCACCCTAAACACTTACCATTTCTCCAGCAATGCCACGTAGACCCATCGGTCCGAATTCACCCTACGCAAGAAAAAAAAAAAACAGGTACAGCATTAAGAAGTGAATATTTTTCAATGTTAAAATCTCACTTTCATTTTTATGAAAAGCTTATTTTTGAATAATCATAACTACCCGTTACATTTGTAAGAAAATCGATTTGAACATTTAAGATGGCGTCCTGGCGGTCATTTCGAAAAAAAAATACAATCACTGGCGAGATATGCAGGCCTGAAAAGTATGTGCATAAATTTGGTCAGGATCACATGCATTTTTTTTTCAATTTATTACGAGGAAGGGATCGGCAGTCACCGTGAGGGAAACACTCTTGAATAATTCATTTTACGGGTAACAAATTACTTAAATCACTTTTTATTTACAATAAAACATGAACCCAAATTAAACTAGCATTGGTTGAGTCGACATATTTACGAATTTAGATAATACATCAATAAATATAAAACGAGCCTATCTGAAAATCCGAAACACTGTGGAAGTCGAAAAGATCTTGCTTCAACAATATACGAAGCAATCCAGTATACGTGGGTTTAACTCGAAGTTAACTCAGCCTGTCCGGTGAAAGATGTCTATTAAACCCATATACTGTTTTTCAAATATTTATCGCTGTCACAACAGGTTGACATAAAGATGTATTGCATTTTGCAAACTGTTACCTGCTCCCCGGTCCTGCCTATGAAACCTTGTGGCCCTGGCTCCCCGTGTAAACCCTGAAACATCAAAACACTGGGCGTTATTCCTAGCACGTATGTCATTGGCTGCGTATGATGCAGTCTCATATGATTGACAGCATGTCATATTGATGTCATGGGAAGGGAAAATTCAGCCTTGTATAAGAAATTATAGCATTTAAAACATTGCACCAACCCTTCAAAAAGTTTATTTACCTGGACGCTTTCCAAGATATTATTAATCTTTGATCCTTTCAAATTAGGCACCTTCCCTTAACTTATCCATGTACAGTCAAACTTCGTCAGCGAACACCTCTAACTAGTGAACAACCTCTGTTTACTGAACACTATATTCTTCCAGTTTCTAGCCTTCGTTATATAAGTGAACGCCGGTCAGAAAGGCTTTACAAATAAAGAAGTTTTAATACACCAATCATTATTTATGCATTTTAAATTACTTAAGCGTGTATTTTATCCAAACATTTCAAATATATGTATGGGTAAAAAGAACCCTTTATAAAATTCGTATGAGAAAATGTTTTTAAATGGAGTTTATTTGATTCATCAAATATATAATTACGTGTTATAGATATCATAGAAAATTTAGCCATACAGGAATACAGGGCATATCCCAACATGCAACAAGTTGGTTTCCGGCGTGAATTATGTTGTTTTGGCACTGCGGAGTTGTATCGATGCAAGCCGGCCAGTTATCTGCTTGATATTTCTACATTCGTATTTACAAACTGAAGAAGAGGGCACAGGCCCCCGAGTGGACGCGGGCATCACTGAACCGAGATTTATTAGTCAAAGGGCACCAATGAAGAGAAAAACTGAACCTGATCCCACGTAGAACTCGGCCCCGGACTAACCCGGCTCCATATCTTAAGAGAACGACCCTGCGCTTGTATAACCATAACCATAAGCGTGGGGCCGAGTTCTGTTACCCCAATGGAGTATGCAACCCCAGTCGGACGCTTACAGTCACGTAATACTGTAGAAGTAGAAATTTTCACGAAGAATTAATGTTTTGGTATTTTCGCGAGTCAGACCTACCAGCGAAAATCATGTCCTTCGAAAAATTAGTATCGAAATAATGCTAAAATATTTCACATAATAAAAATAATTAAATAAATTAAATCAATTTATAGAAAGTTCTATTCTGAAGCGTTTTGTCCTCAATGTCATTTTTGGCCTTTCTATCCAGGGCCGTTATGTCCGGGGACGTTATATCCTGATACCAGTTGCGCGATGGGGATCGCTTAAGAAAGAATACAGAATACGCAGCCAACAACTGGTTTAATCTCCACAGAATTTTCTAAAATATACCATTTTTTGTGTTGTTTGAAGATATGTTCTCGAGAAATTGCCCCTGGAGGTCAATTTGTGAAAAGTAGTTTTCGCGAAAATTTCTACTTCTAGAAACATGCATTTACTGAGAACCAATCAAAAGACAATAATTTGAACAACAAGCACACTGCAAAAACACTGTTTGACATTTATAACGCATTCTGGAACAGAAAACGGGGAAAATCTTGAAACAAATACCCTTTTGACTTGACATTATATACAGAATTCCAATGTCACTGGTTTTGACAACTGGTTGGCTTTTTGTTTGTTGCGTCATAAAATGTCAAAAATGCTGCGACACAGAATTAAAAATGAAAATCAAACCCTGCAAAAAAATGCAATTTTAACAACTGAAAAGAACAAAATTATAAGCTTAAAGGCTGTCGTAGTGGAACTTTGTGCTGTGATCCGCGTTCATATTTATCTTCTCAAAACAAAATGAAACAGTGACAGGTCCAAGAGAGGGAGAAGGGTCAGGGCTTGTAAAGCCCCACCCACCCCAAAATTTGGAGAAAAAAAATGTTTAACTTTGTGTTTTCACACACAAAAATTTGACATGTAAGAAATTTTAAAACATGACCAATTGCTGGCAGGAAAAGTCGATTAATAACAAAACCTGACGGCTGAAATGAATATCGAAATGTCATTAATCAATCGAAGTGAAAATTATTGGTACAGAATGTTTATAAATCGATATATATCGAAATTAAACAGACTAACGACAATTCAACTTTGATGGTATTCTATATATTTCAAAGAGATTGAATTCAAGAGTCTATTCCTCAAAGTGTCTTATTTCCTTCTGGAGACAAAATATCTAAATTGTTATTTGGCTGAAAACTACACACGGGAATTTTCAATCCCCATAGTTTATTGAATTCGTAAGTGTTATCGTATGATTCCTTTTTTTCCGCCATTACTTTGTGACGCGAATTCCTCTGAGACAAAATATATCTACATTTTTATTTGGCTGATATTTATTTAACAATAATGCTGTGCGTATATGCATTGGCCAGAAAAGAAGTGTCCAGTTTATGATATAAAGATATGCAAAGTAGCACTGAAATGGTACATTGTTCTATAGGCATTTTTTAACAGTGAAAACAGCAGGAAAAAAAAACAAACATAAAACAAAAAAATCAATACAATTTACTATCATATTTTCAAAAATGCAATGCACTTTTGTTAAAAAAGCAAAAAACGTTTGAAACTGAGCAATACATCATTTGCATATCATTAATATGAAAACATAATAAATGCACAATGCGGCCTTATTAGCATAATAAGTAAGTATATAGGGCGGCCTCCACTCATACCCTGTCTCCTTTGGCTCCCGCAAGTCCAATAAGGCCCGGCGACCCGGCATCTCCCTGCAACCATAGTAACATAATCATGAATGACTGACAGCTCATTAGCATAATTTACGGCTGCAGGTGGCACAGTGTATGAGTGCAGTGCCTGTAAGCGGTGTACGCGTATGTTAATAACATTCAAATCGGCATTAGCACGTGATCACCGCCAAGCATTGAACCTCGTGATAAACTGATCGCTGCCGAATATATGTATATATATAAAAAAAGATATCCGAAATTCCAGGGAATATTGAATATTGAAACGGTGACAGTCACTACTTTTTGCAGCAGTCAGTTTTCGTCGCAGATCAATGCAAGGGGGTAACAATACACAGCCTCCACTCCGCAGCTAAACAGACACATCGTACAGCCGGGGGAAAAAGGGGGGAGCTTTTTATATCCTCCTCCCGGCTCGAAACTCCGACACACTCGAGGAGAGAACATACCCTGTCGCCTTTCGGACCAGGCATACCTGGAAATCCGTAATAGCCCACGTCTCCCTGGAGACACACACACATAACATCAGCAAATTCTTATTTATACGTCATCAAATAAGAAACTGTGAATGTCCCAATTATTATTATTATTATTATTATTATTATTATTATTATTATTATAGAATGAAAACACACTTTTTCAGTGATACCTCACTAATTACAGGAGATTATAGCATTAACAGGTAATATAGTTAAATTTTGAAATTAAAAAAGAGAATGTCACTGCAATTTCAATTATTTAGTTGTTTATTTTTTCCTATTAAATATTATTTTTTTAACCAGATCCAATATCAAAATACAAAAAAAAAAAAAACAGCGATGATCGTAAACGTCGTTAGTGCGCTCTAGAAGCTTGCCACGGAAATTGTCACCCCCCCCCCCCCCGGGAGAGGGGAAAAATGACCTGGAGTGAGGGGGAGGCGCGGGGGCAAAACATACGTATATTCCCATAATTTGTATTTCGCTCTTCAGCAAAAAATGAGTCGCCCTTGCAGGAGATGACATGGGCTTCTACGTTGTATACAGTAAAACCTGCCTACACCGGACAACGGGGGGGGACTGGCGGATTTTGACCGGTATATAGAGGTGTCCGGTATTTCAGGGGTCATGTAAACCAATGGGAAAAACGAGACTGAGAATTCTTGTCCGGTATTGGCAGTTGGCCGGTATTTCAGGGTTTGTACAGAATGAGGTTTTACTGTATATGTACATATGCCATGTTTTATGGAGCAGACCTTTTCTGGGTGTTCAAGACGACGTTAGATGCCAACCAGCAAACCTATTCTCCATATATCGTATACCAACCTTAGGTCCCGGCATACCGGAAATGCCGCGATCTCCATCCAACCCATCGCGTCCCTAAACACAAATGAGAATTTACTTCTGTCAAATTTGCAGTCCACACACTTTGTAAAACTATTTTTAGACAATATGAATTTTCTGCGATTTGAACAATTTTTGTATCTTTCCATGTCCGTCTGTTCACTGGCTCACAGTGCTTCAGTTACTTAATTGCAATTGCAAAAACATGAGTAAACTTAAATTAAAGATGGTTGCAATTAATCCAAAGAGATGAAAGAATTACCCTCTTTCCTCTGCGCCCAACCATGCCTGACTCTCCTCGTGGTCCCATCGGGCCCTAGAGAGAAGTCATAGGGAACAGTGAGATTATACGTGTTCCTCGATATCGCCAAACTGTGTTCGAAGACAGGGGGGGGGGGGGGGGTTTATGGAGGTGGCGTGTGGGGGTGTAACTTTACACTATAGACTGTGGCTTATATTACTTATTGGGTTATGTGTAGCCAAAGTAGTGGGTAACCAGTTTATATGTGGTGTTTTGCACAATCAACACAGCACACTGTATCGTGGGCACTTACCGGTAGTTTGTATGTGCCGTGGCTTAGAATCAGTAAGAAAATTGTGTAGTGGACAATCAGTTTATATATGGCGTGGCTAAGAACCAAATCATTTTACTTTTGCCAGTTGCTATTTTTAATACACAGTTTACACAGACAATTACTCCATATTGGGGGGATACAAGGTGAATCTCCTGCAGTTAAAGACCGAATATTCTTGAAACGCACATTGTACTACTTCAGTCATTATTCCAAAGAGCGAATTAAAACACGTTTTAACTGATAAACCAGTAGCTGTTATTAGATTGTAAGGGTAAAAGAATGTATTTAACAGAAAGATGTAAAGAAATTAGCCGAAGTTTTGATATACCATCTCTCCGCCGTCACCGGGTTCACCTTTGCTTCCTATTGGACCATCAACACCCTGAAATATTCATAAAGTATTCACTTTACTATCTTTATTATTTTGTTCTTATTCAGATCATAATTTTAATCTGCCCTTTCTAGCAAAGGTTCTGTTTTTTTCCTGATATACTATGCATCTCTGTGGGTTACACGCATCCTAGCGATCACACCCTAAAGGTGTTGCGTTTTAAATTTTAGAATTAGACTAAAATAGATCAAGGTTCTGTGTTTTTTTTTCAAACTTTTAAAAGGTAAAGTTATTTGGATTTGCGCATATGAATAAAAGATTTCTTTGGTTACGGCATCCTGGAATTCCATTAAAAATTAAAAAGTTACCAGTAGGTGGATTCAAGTATAGGTTTCTCATGGACATACTGTTATTGTTTTTTTTTAGCGTGTACAGAAAGTTGTGGACTACGACCAGCTTACCGGCGGTCCTGGTACCCCTGTCAAGCCCTGTGGTCCTGTGGTCCCACGCATAGCCATCTGAAAGCCGAAACCCACACAATAAAAACGAAAACTCACGAATTAAGAGAAAATATTTCAGATATTTAACTTCTACCTTCACGCAAAAATGATACATAATGCTTACAAACCTCCCCCCCAGACCCCCCCCCCCCCCCAAAAAAAAAAAATAAATAAAATAAAATAAAAAAATAAACAAACAAATAAAAATAACCGACTGTTGTCAAATACTTCGGTTCTGTTTGAACTGGGACAGAAGGCGAACCCAGACTTTAAATAATCTTGAGGGCTAATGACAGGAAGGAGATAACATAAAAATTTGGCGGTGCCCTCACCATATGCTGACTCAGCATTCCTCTAAGAGCTGCTGCCTGCCCGTCAGCGCTCTTTGTGTTCCCTAAATTCAGCTGTCATCAAAAGAAAAAAAAACTTTTTTTTCAAGAAGAAATGAAATCATCTAAACCAATCTACTGGATGCAGAAATTCAACTTCAAAACATCTTTTCCCTAAACTTTCAGATTTTTCCTGCTCTAATGACGAGGAATAACACAGCGTAAATTACACTTGGTTCAAGTTATAAGAAGATTCTAATATATATTCTTCAAAAATTCGACCCATATGTGACCTCATGTTTACCCCTTCAGGTGTGTACACAACAGCACCAACGGAGCCAAAAACCCCTTAACAAACTCCGGAGAAAACAACAACGACAACCCACGGTGTTCATGACGACCCTAATTCAGATGTCCGCATAACACCCCCCTCCCCTTCCAGTTTTTTTTCAGGACTGGCTGCAGCACAGTGGTGTTCAAAACGGATGCCACGCACCGGGATGATGAAGACGTGACCTGCAGGGCCAGGCAAACCATTGCTTCCCGGAATTCCGTCTCTACCTGGGAATCCCTGCAAGAAGACAAAAAAAGTGCTTCAATATTTGAAGTAATATTCAAGATTTGCTCCCTTGTTTGGTATAGGCAAAACAAAAACAGTACTATATCTGATGGAGGTTGCATCTCTTCCCTTAGGATTAGCTTTGGAACAGGATACATAGTCCAATTCGGTTTTTAACAGTTGTCCTCACATACATACCATTTAGATTTATTCTGAATCGCTCCAGCAAAACAACTGCATATTGTGTTTGTACTAAATATTTAGATCGGGACGACCAGAGTTGCAAATCCAATCAATATATTGAACCTCAAAATCAGGGGCGTTTTTTGTAACGTGACAACGTCGCAAATCGATAATTCGCGTGCTGGATTCATTCCCATTTAACGAAATAATAAGTATAGTTCTGAAAATATTATACAGTCTGAAGCAAAAATTAACTGTTTCGGATTAAATATTCTTAATATAAGTATTGGAAGAGTTTTTCGAACTGATAAAAGATACGAAATGGTGGGAAAAAAATCAATTCGCAAAAATTAAACTACCCTTCAATTAAGTACTGTGACAAAAAGTATAACAAAATGATAAGCTAATCGCAAGAGAAATGGGACAGAAACACAAACCGGTTCTCCTTTCGGTCCGTAGGGTCCTGGTGGCCCTGGTGGCCCTGGAAGTCCTGGAATACCCTGAAATGTAGCAGAACGCATGTACAGTAGATGATCGATAGCATGGTTTTCCCCCATGGCACATACTTATCGGTTATTTATGCCTGCAATACTCGCTCTGTATCCATAAAATAACCCATTTTTGGTATACTCAATCTATTTACACGTAATAAATTTGCAGGCTAAGTTTCTTCGAGGCAATCGCGGAGCATCCAAAGGGCCCTATCAACGCATGCGCAAAACCCTAGTAAATGAGCACTTCCGGCCATTTAAATTACTCCTTAGCTGCTACCCCTGTGAGCTACAAAAATGCACCTGCAATCACTTGAATTAGTTTCCATTTTAAACTTAAAACTGAAATATTAAATTGGGACAGTATTCGATTTTCACGATACTACATTGAATTCCAATACAATTGATTAAATCACAATACGCTCATAATAAGAGTTTTAATTTATAAATACGTACCCAGTAGGGATATTCATCTCCTGGATAAGGCTCCTACAAAAGCAAAAATTGCTTGTAAACTGCGACATTGAATAAGTCATTTTGCTCAAGAGAATATAAAGAATATATTCTTTAATTAAATAATCAAACTCTGAAGTGGAACATTTCCCGTTGTTGTCCAACAGTAGACCTCTACGGCTGTTTGTTCTATTGTGTATGACACCTTTTTTACTCCGCAAACCCATTGGGGAATCCGCGAAAAGAGAGAAACTACTTTTAAAAATATACCTCGGCTCTGTGTTTATACAGAACAGATAGAAATCATCAGAGCCCAGCTGTTTTATAAAAACGGATCTTTCCAAAAATCGACGATTTCCCACTAGGTGGAGTAGTTTCGAAAAGCGACATTCTTCCACGAAATAATGATACAATGAAACGTATTGAAAAGTTTTATTTGATTTGCCTATGATCGAGTTAAGTTGTTCAGCTTTGTTTTCATCAGTTACTAATTACTTATTAATTAATAATAATTATTAATTAATTATTAATAAGGTCAGTTATAAATATAGTTCTGTCTCAAATACGTAAAAATGCTAATAAATGCAGAATTAATCATACAGTGTTATAATAAACTTCTTACGTGTCGCGATTGACTGAACAAAAAACAACAAACAACAAAAACAAGAGTTTCCATGGTTACGACACATACCGTTTTGTTGTCACGGCCATTGCCGTTGTTGGGAACGTACTGAGATTCGTTGCCACGGGGATAGGGGCGCACGCAGTCTGGTGTGTAGTACTCGCAAACCCTGTAAGCGGCATCCGCGTCCGGAATGATCAACAACTCTTGCACCACACCCTGTGTTTTTTTTTTTTGTCGAAGAAGAAGAAGGTGAATAACTGCTGTAGCTTCTCACCAAAGATATGGGGATAGATGGAAATGTTGCTGGAACAATTGTTTTGCGTTATTACTCAATTCTGTATTATTATTCTAATGGCTACTTAAAGTTTTCTACGACCTTTTATCAAAAAACGACATTTCATGAGAACTATAAGCGAAATTGTTTCTAGTTTAAACAAATGCACATTTTTACTCCAGAAAAAAGCTACCAAACTGGTAGCAGGCTTCCCATGAATATCAATGTCTATAGATTGCCAACAAAAAAATTAGAATAAGATGTCTGTGTAGTCTAAAGGGTGCCTAACGTACATACATGCACACATCCTTATGGATGACAGGTACACCGAAAGTACAGCCTTACAGGCGATAAGGTGCTCCGATAATCAAATTTAAAATAGCGGCTCTTCTTATCGGCCATGGGCTACTACAAGCCTTCAGAAAATGCTTTTAATTGTGAAGCTGAAGGGCTTCAAATGTTTTTCAAGTTTTTTTCTTTCGGTTAAAAAAGCCAGCAGTAAACAGCTGCACTCGATTTGGATAAAGGAATGTGACGCTAAACTAGAAGATACCTTTTTTTTCTTTTTTTTTCTCTTTCCCACATTTTTCACGTTTCTTAGCCTTTTTGTTAGGCCTGGATTTGAAAACAGAACTGATAGCTAAGCAGAACAACTAAGCTATGACGCCACAGCTGAGCCCGGCCTGCTGCATCCTGACAAATCACGCCCCCCCCCCCCGCCCTCCGCCCCCCCCCCGCCCCCCGCCACCCACACAACCACCCCGCTGTTCTCAAGCTGATACTTCACTCACCCTTAGAACATCTTTTCTTCTCTAACATTCGTTATTTTCGCGTATGTGTCAAATGCACGCTTAGGAAATACTCTTGCAACTCTTATATTTTTTTTCTCCTTTGCTATAAATGGTGCAAAATATAACTGCATTATTTCCACACTCCTCAGCATGTTGCATAATAGATAGAAACTAATTCACCCACCCACTCCATCCCATCAATACATGTAGTTGTAGCTGGTTTGATCTTAAGTGTAGGGACGCTTTTTGTTTGTTTATTTTTGTGCGTATGTGTGTGTGTTTTTTTACTTTATTTAAGCCAGAAATGTGCAAACACGGATGAGCCAAAGTTCAGTTACTTCTTCCAGAATTGAGATGGCGTACGAAATCTCTGATGAGTGTCTTAAAGCCAACTCAAGCCGCATGAGACGTAGAAAAAAGGACCTGCTGTGAAACTAGACAAAATGCTTATTGGAGAACTTCCCATCTCCTTTCAATTTGGCCTGGTAAAAAGTAGGGCGAAAGTGAAACAACATTCTTGCCAAACAGTACCTGGACTAACCTCTCACAGAAAAGATGGTGGGGGCACTTGTTGGTATTTGCGCCCCCCCCCCCCTCTCCTTCTGAAAAAAAAGCGGAGAAAGGGGGTGGGGGTATTTTGGGGGTCAGATGCGGAGAATAAATTTCTAAAAAAAAGTTACATGTGTAAGTTCATTCAGTGATCCACGCCTCCCACAAAAAGTGGGTGGCTGTCAAGGAACTGCAGTTCGAGTCAAGCAGAAAGAGGGGGCGGGGGGGGGGGGGGGCGGGGGGTCTGTCTGGTGCACAAATGCTTCTTAAGTGTTGATGTCTGTCTAGTTTTTGTCGCCAGGAAGCTGTGCTTGTATTGAGAAACACACGAGGCGAACGTGAAAAAAAGTTTTTTTTTTTTTTTTTTTTTTTTTTTTTTTTTTGTTAATTGACAGCCCGCAGGGTTGAGATCAAAAGAATGTTTGGTGTAACAGTATATCTTGCCCCTGTATGCTCTCCCTCCCCACTTGGTTTTTTTTTTTTTTTGCTCCCTATTCAGCATCTCCCCCACCCAGGCTGGCTCCACACTCCCCCGTATTTTTATTTTTTTCTGCTAGAACGTAAAAGCGCGGAATAAACATTGAGAAAAAGATATTCCTTAACCTGGTAAAATGGGTGACCAGGAAAATTGGTTAACACATAAATGGGTGTGAATCATTTCACTCTCATTTCAATCGGGAGTTTCATTCACACAATCCGTCGGTTTTCGCATTTTTGCAAGTCGATCGCGGTATACAAACCAGAATTACCTCACCATTCACCTGTAGATGGACACCGATACTGGAGTTAAAAAGCTGTGTAATTTGTGTTTACCACCGTTGTCTTTTTACCAGTTGCAGGTAAACCTGTGATTTTCCGCACTTTTGCTAGATAAAGATCCGCGCTTTTACGTCCTTTTTATCCGAGCCTTTACGTCCCAAATCGGCGCTTTTGTATTTTTATCTTTTTTTTCTGACCCCTGTTCACCCACCCCCTCCCCTCTTTATCCCTTTTAGCTTCCCCGCATTTTACTCCTTTCATTTCTCTTTCCGCTGCTGAATATCCGACTCTGTGATAAGCAAAATTAGTAAGGTTAATCTCATTGTTTAATCCCCTTCGAATTTACCAATGGCAATCACATCGCCGCTGTATTGAAAGGAAAAGAATCCACATCTCTTTTGTTTCAAATTTTTATTTATGTATTGTAATAGGCTATTAAAACAGCTAGATAAGAAATTTCGGGCAATTTTTACGTTGCGGCATTAGACTTAGTTTGACTGTAAATATAAATTGGAAACTTTTTCACCACCTGGTATAACTTTCTAAATGGAAGATAAAGTTGAACATACAACAAAGCGCTTCTTGGATAATATTACTTATGTTAATCTTAGCGATCAGGAGTATCCACCTGGGCTCTCTAAAAATGTTAAAAAAAGATACTAAGAGAAAAACAAAGAACTTTCTGATCAAGGATGCCTTTTTATGTTTTTGTTTGAATTATGTTGAATTTAGTCAATAAAATAGTTTAAGATAGTCTTATACAGTTTAATTGAGTCCAGTTGTCAAACTTAACACTTTAAGCAGTGGTTTTGAAAGGTCATGGACACGCATGCTAACGAATGTGTAATTCAGTGCCATCCTCTCCCACCCCAACCCCCTCCCCACTGAGTACTTACTTTAGCATCACTGGAGGAAAAGCAAGGATCACAAACCAAATGTAGAAACCAATCATAGCATGTTAAAGGAACACATTGTGACGTCACAGCACTTCACAAGTAAAAATGAAAGGCCTCAAGCCAAACATCAAAGTTGTTAACTGCAAACCCCCCACTCCTCCCGCTCCCCATCCCACCCATAACTGGCTCCGGTTACCCTTACATCCTGTTCATTTCACATGTGTGTATGTGTCTGTGTATGCACGCGTAGCAACGTGAATCTTGGGAGAATAATCCCCAACCCCCTTCGCAGCAAACGTACGTTTCTAGTGTCACTCCATTCCCCCCCCCCTTCAACCTTAAAAATATTCAGACTCAATCAACCCCCCCCCCCCACACCAACTGAATTCTGGATCCGTGTATGGAGTCAGCATGGGATAAAGAATGGCCTTACCTCAAACACATCCAGCGACAGGAGATTTTTACTCATGAAAATGATGCCTTCCGCATCCAGGGGGATGGGTGGATAGGTACGATTCAACTTCACCGATTCCACGATCTCACAGTCCAAGATGAGCACCACTTCGTCTCCAGACACACTGATGCCTACCCGATGCCAACTGAAAAAAAGTAACAGTTCTTACAATCAAGAAAATCCAGTACCCGCTAGTTCTACATCATCATCAACATCATCATCATCACTATCATCATCATCATCATCATCATCATCATCATCATCATCATCATCACCACCACCATCATCATTATCATCATCATTATTATCATCATCATTATCATCATCATTATCACCATCATCATCACTATCATCATCATAATCATAATCATCATCATTATTATCATTATCATCATCAACATCATCATCATCACTATCATCATCATCATCAGTATCATCATCATCATCACCATCATTATCATCATCATCATCATCATCATTATCATCATCATCATCATCACTATTGTTACTATTATAACTGTTACTGCTACTACTACTATTATTATTATGCAATTAGCAAAATTCCAACTTTCATCCGGCATCTATTCGTCTTTTTCAGCACGATAGAGTTAAGATTTTCGTCTATTAGTAAAGAATTAACACACAAGGAACACACATGCCAACGCGCGAAATCGCCTGTAGGGAAATTATTGGAAAATACAGAAAAGTTATTGCAAATAAATAATAATATCTATCAGTATGTTCGAGCCAGGTACATAGTCCCTCTCAATTAAATACAAGCCACGGGCAATAACTCGGCTGATTTACAGGCAATTCAGTTCAACATGTACATCATCCTTTTCTTCAAAAGCTCATCCATTTATTTCTGCAACACATTGCAGGGTTGAGATTCCGCGGTCGCCCGGTCGCCTGGTGGCCCGGTCGCCCGTGGCGACCACTTTTGGTTCGGGCGACCAACTTTTTCGAGTTGGTGGCCAGAGTGGCGACTAACTTTTTTCTGAGTATTTTCAGGAAAATACTGTTGTTTTTGTTGTTGTTGTTGCTGTTTTTTTTTTCAAGTGGGGCGGGCTAGACAAATTTTGTAAAAATTGATCGGGCCACTAACTTTTGTGTCGGGCCACTAACTTTTTAAAGAAAATGTTACGTAGTCTCAAACCTGCATTGTTCATAAATAACCATTCAATTGAATTAAACCTCGGAGGTTAGAGTTGGAATTGAGGGATGGGTTCGAACCGAAAGTGAGCACAGAGGCATAGAGGAAACTTGAGGTACCCCCGCCCCCCCCCCCCCACCCCAGCCGCCCAACTTTCATATCAAGGCGTACTGGAGTACATTTGAGTCATACTTTGAGGGATAACAAGTAGGTCAGTGAAACTGACTATGTCCCCCGCCGTACAATCCCAGTATTTGATTTTGTTAGGTTGGACTACAACCCTTCGTATCATATTCGTGATTTTTAAATTCAAGCTGGGCCAATATCCTTGGGCCGACAGGGCTCATTTACAATACCGACCTTTGTTGGTTCCAATACTTCCTATATCTAAAAGATTTCAACAATCGATCTAGAATTGTAGGCTTGAGTGTGTTAAGAAACTCATTCGACTGAGTAGGGATGGGGAAAATTTTTGAAGTTCAGCTGGGCCAATGTCCTTGGGCCTACATGGCTCATTTACAATACCGATCCTTGCTCGTTCCAGTACTATCCATATATACAATATCTTAACAATCGGTGGAAAAATGTAGGCTTGAGTGTGTTAACAAACTCATTCGACTGAGTAAGGATTGGGAAAATTTGTGAAGTTCAGCTGGGCCAACGTCCTTGGGCCGACATGGCTCATTTACAATACCTATCCTTGTTCGTTCCAGTACTATCCATATATACAATATCTTAACAATCGGTGGAAAAATGTAGGCTTGAGTGTGTTAACAAACTCATTCGACTGAGTAAGGATTGGGAAAATTTGTGAAGTTCAGCTGGGCCAATGTCCTTGGGCCGACATGGCTCATTTACAATACCGATCCTTGTTCGTTCCAGTACTACCCATATATACAATATCTTAACAATTGGTGGAAAATTGTAGGCTTGAGTGTGTTAACAAAAAAAGTGTCGACAGACGGACAGACGGACAGACAGACGGACAGACAGACAGACGGACAGACGGACAGACAAACCCGAAAACTATAGTCCCCCGGCGGGGGACTAATAAAAGCGGAGATGGACTCTCGCATTATGAACTATTTCTTCTGGTCTGTAAGGCTGTCGGTCTGTGACTTTCCTCACTTCTCTGATTACAACCTCAGTTTTATGTAAAAAAATTAAATGTAAAGGAAAAACTTTTGGCGAACTCCGACTGCTGGCAACAGAAGCAGACAACAGAATGTTTTATAAAGAGTACAAGAAGAAAAAAAATCACGGATTTGTTTTCTCAAGTGTTCTGTCCTATTTTTACTGTTAACAAGGCATGCCTTAGTAAAACGCCAGCAAATATAACTCTTTCTCTTTTGTATTTTTCTTTACTAAAATCCATTCTTTTTTGTGTGTTTTTGTTTCTGTTTGTTTTTATTTTGCGTTTTTCTTTAGTGGTTTTCCTTCTTTTTTTGCCTTTATGCGCTTCATGTTCTTGTCATGTTGCATTTTGCGCATGTCTGCCGTGGCTAGAACGGAAACATGCGCAGACACAACAGGAGAGATCTACGAGGATTGATCACCTTTCGCTGGTAATCCTTGTGCTATTAAGGATGATGAGCGATGCGAGTGTTGATGCCGCAAAGCACATGTCTGAGACTATGTGATCTGTCTGTTAATGATATTTTTTGTTGTTTTTCTTTTCTTCTAAACACGGATAAGATGCGTACGTTGAACTTCTTGAAGTAAAATTTACATGATTCTACGCACATATTTTTCGCGTGTGTGATTCTACGTGTATAATTATTCTATGTGCAAAAATTGGCCAGAATTTAAAGTGGGTTTGAAGTGTATTTCAATTAAGTAACTGGTTAGAAGGAATACTGGGTTTACGGACCCGGATTCGCAACCTGTATATTTGAGATAACTGTACACATTTACATACACGCTTGCGTACAAAGATAAATACATAACTATGCATGCATACAAAGGGACTTGTAACTGCGGATTCAGGGGCTTGAAACTTTACAAGTAATCTATCGGAATATGCAGTGTCATCTGTTCATAAAAACGACGACTGAAAACAACGAATACCCGGTTTCAACATACATAAAATGAAGAAAAAATCGCAAAAAAAAACAAAAAAAACAGAAAAATTAGGGAAAGCTTTGTTAATTTTTTTTTAATATACCCAGTCACCCAGTCTGCTGTGACTTACTTGCCATCAGCCAAATCAGCGTTGAATTCAGGCGACTTCGCTTTACCTGGCCGTCCTTCATTATCCTCGTAAAGCAAGTAGGGGTTTTTTGACAGTTCAAGCGCCAGCACTTCTCTTGAGGACAAGCCACCGTACATACTGAACAAAAATCCTTTGGTATCTCGATTCGGCCGCACGGTAGTCACGATGGAAAAATCGATGGGAAAACCATCTGTAAATGAATACATATCATAACCTTCACTTCTGTCAAGCATGCATAATTCTAAGTTTTGACAATTTGTTGCACAACGTGTTTCGTTCAAGAGCTTCGGAGTAACTTTACCCACATAATAATGCACACATAATATTGAGTTATTAAAATACGTCAGAAATGCGGCAAATTTTGGTTGTTATTTGGACAAGCTTTTAACGAATGTGGCAAATTTGTCAGAAATACTGACGAATTAGAGGCAAAACTGACGACTTTTTGACAATCTTGACAAACTGATCAGCCACTTTGGCGCAATATTATTAGTAGGTCTAGAAATGATAGGTGGCCCACTTAAAACACTAATATTGGTGAGCCGGGGAGCTGACGACGGTACCAAATACACAAAATTAAGTTATTTTGAGCCAATATGAAGTAACATTGACCGGCACGAAAATATTACATTTTAGGTCAACATTTCGTAACCGGTCAATAATGTAAGGTCGAAACAAGTCAATATATGATTTTCTGTATATTACTTACTGAAAAATAACTGCATCTATCCGAATGCACGTTTTGGTCAGCATTAAAAAAATACTGGCTTGCGAATCGATCAGTCAGATCATAGCTTTTATCAAATCATGTGACAACGTTATATGATAACTAGTACCCCTGGATACAAAAAAGGCTATTCCAGTCGAATTCCCTCGTGGGTCGGCGGAACAAAAAAAAGCCTAATACTTGACAGATCGAACTGCCGTAGAGGTTAGCTTGAAACATCAGGTCGAAAAGAGTTCACACAGAAACAGAAGGACATTGCGCAGGTGTCTGAAAGGGGAGCTTCTCGTTCAAGTTCTAGTTATTAAGAAAGTAAACTGATTTTTTTTTAATGATAAGATATAGAATCGAACACTTCGAGGTGTCTGAGGTGTACATGTTCCATGAGAATTTTACAGTTACCGGGGAAAATATTGGGTGCTGCTACGCTGAGCATGGCTTGACTCGTGATCTCGTACGCCAAGTCCGGTCGTCTTTGCTCGCCCTCATCGCCACGCGAGTCGCAGAATCCCACCACTTCTTCAACGCCTTCGTTCCGAGCCGCAGTCCGTATGTCGACCGCTGTAAGTAAGTCAACCGTCCCTGCAAGTAAGACAAACCAAGAAGCATAAGAGTAAAGGGGTGCAGTGATACAGCGGTGTGTTAGTCGCTTTGGGAGCGAGAGGATCTGAGTTCAAACCCTGATATTTGAGCTCAGGTCTTGGTATCTTATATATTACCACGCGTATGCCTCCCCCCCCCTCCAAAAAAAAAAAAAAGAGGAGAAAGGGGGTAATTTTGAGGCCAGACACGGTTTCCGCGGTGTGCCAACGTCATTATAAAGGGGACGGGGGTATTTTCCATTCAATACTCCGCGTTTACTACAAAAATGGGCTATTTCGGAATTTCACTGCGCGCTTGGTTAAAAGAGGTGGCATTGTTTCAACATGAACACTCCTCGTTTAGATATTGTTTTAAAAAGTCATGGAAACGCATGGCAACTAGCTGGAACGTGAGTGGCGCCCCGGATTTTGGACACGCATGGTAACCAGTTGACACGTGAGTGACGCCCCGGATCATGGACACCCATGGTAACCAGTTGTCACGGGCGTGGCGCCCTGCATCATGGACACCCATGGTAACCAGTTGGCATATAAGTGGCCCCCATGGGGTTCAAACCTAGTTCAAGGAGCCATTATTTGAAATTTATATTCCTCGCATACCAGAAATAAATGATGGCAATCCGAGTGTTATAGCCTGCTGGTTGAAGTAGAATGAATGAGCAGTACTTGGACCTGAAAATCGCTAAAAACCGCTATTGTTCATCATTACTATTTAGCGATGAATCGTTTCCCTTACGCCGTCAAATATGTGAGGCACAAGCTGTGATATAAACAAACATTTCTTACTCCCACAGGAGTGAGGGGAAGGGACTTGATATCATATGTGTTACCATGTGTGTCCAGAAAAAAGACTGAGAATGGGAGGGGGGATGGGGTGGGGAGAGCTAATTTTCAGAAATTAACAAATAACTTTTTTTCAAACTTAGCACTCCGCGTTTAGGGGACGTTTCCATGAACACGCATGGTAACGGGTCAGTACATGAGTTCACCCCCCCCCCCCCCCCTCTGCCTGGTTCTTACTCTGAGTTTTTTTTTTTTTAAATATAATATAAAGCAGGAATACATACGAGTCAATGAGTGAGATATTTTGTACTACTGTTTAATCTGAGTAATAAGTTGCTGCCAAACCTGCACAAGTATCAACAGCTTATCTGATGTTTACGAGGCATTTTTTTGTTTGTCTTCGCGAGTTTTGTGATAACATATATGCCTTACTTTGTGTTGATTATACCACAAGTGTTATCATAGGTAAATCAGAATGGTTTTCACTCGCCGCCATCATAAAACCGAAAAACTTCACACTTCACCGACGAAATCGGCGTCTTTAAAAACACGAACCCATAAAAGAAAATACTGACAGATGTATTACCTCAATCCTCGGGACACTGTCTCAATCGCCAACATCAAAGCTCAATGTGTTGTCAAAAGTTGGTCTTTTTTTCAGAGATCTATGTCCCATTTCCACCGCCGCGATTGTTTTTAAAAACTCATGAGGAAGTATAGGTTTTATCAACGTGTTGAATTCTACATCATTAATTGCATCAGAGATGATATAAGTAGATATCGGCGGGAGATGTTCCGGTGGAAATTCTACTCTCAGTGATAAGGCAGTTAAAATCGATAAAAACGTACAGCACCGATGCACCGTAAAACCTCTCCATGTCGGGTATTATTCTCCACACCCACGAAACATATACGCATAGTGGACCCAGAACGCACTAGCTGCATGCATTCCCTCCGCTATGACTGATAAATAAAAACCCACATCCCAAAATAAGAATCAAATGGGTTATTTTTTAAATTCAATGATAGATTCAATGAACTGTTCGGATAATACGGGCCCTTCTATTCTGACTTAAAAGAAAAAGGGGAAATGCGGTTAAAACAACTGCAGTTTGTGGTTTTTAACCGCAGTTTATCTTGCAGCCAAAATAACATCAAAATCTTTAAATCAAGGGAGGCCTTTCATCAAAGTAAACTGGCTGACTTTTTTTCAAGGGAAAATACACCCACGTCTGGAGACGAAGTTCTCGGCTGCACTGCATGACGAGAAAGAGTCAATGGTGAAGCAGGATTTTCATTTGAAGATACTCTTCCCTGGACCCTGGACAAAACCTCGTTTTAAAATGAACAGAAATTAGCGAGCTTTAACTTTATTTGCCCAAAGAGCCAAAAACCAAACTGCTCGGAAAACTTTAAACTGCAATGGTATTCTATGGAGGCTCAGTGATGAAGAGACGAAGTAGTCTAATTAAAGACAAGCGGTATTTGCCTCGAAATTTAAAAGCGATTTAACGAAAGGTACTGGCGTTTTGAGAACCCGGGACACTACCATTTTGCTTAACCCCCCCCCCCGCCCCCCTCCCCCCCAAAAAAGTGTCTGCCAGCCTCGGAAGTTTCGAAGATATGCACATTATAAATTTCAGGATAAAAGTCCTGATTATCAAATTTGCAATGTGAAATTCCCCCCCCCCCCCCCCCCCTAGAACAACAGATCGAGATCCTGCCTTAATGGCTTTGATTGCCTCAAATGTTTTTCAGAAGTAAAAACCTGCTGGCTGTATTTTTCTCGGGAACATTTTTTGGGCAAAGAGCTAACAAGTTAATTTGCCAAAGAAGAGTGTGTGAGACAACTAAATACTTTAAAAACATATGATCGTGAAAAACACATGAACATTTCCCCTATTACTTGTTCCGTTTAAAATATATAAACATTGCAAGTTTACTAAACCTACTGCTTGAATAAACATCACGACACTACGTATTAAATTCAGCTGAACCGCATCTCCAGTTTCCAGAGATGCTCAGTTCTGGCAAAGCGCTTCAGGAAACACAAGCAGACATCGCCACGTAGCAGTGTCTATTTCACGATTAAGGCCACACTCGATGGTTTTGACGAAGACCCAAATTCGAAACATTTACATGTAAAGAATTGTGGGAAACGATCGGAATGAATTTAGCTATGCTTCATATTTTTTCGTCATTGCGTTGTGATTCAAATTTTTGTTTATTCACTCTTTTCCCACAGCAATGATGTGTGTACAAGTCAGAAACCTTGAACAAAATTAGCCCGAGTGTCTATAATAACAAGAACTTCTCAACTGGAATGTGAACTACATTTTTTAAAAATATGACCGCAAAATCTTTATTTTTTCCTATTGAAAACTTTGAAAATCACATTTATTGAAATTAAAAGAGTATCAGGTGAAAACTGTGAGCAGACGAGACCCGAGGCTATTAATCCAAGCTATTTCCCCACATTAAAAAAGTCTTGCGTAGATCCCTGTTTAAGTCACAGCAGAAAGAAGGTAAACTAGACGTATCAGCTTCAACACGTTTGTCAACAAGGCATTAAGAGATGTGGGGCATTTAGTTTGGGAGTTGAAAGAAAATACTAAAGGTAAACATCAAATACACGTATTCTACAAAATGTTCGTTTTTATAAATTTTTCATTTTCTACATAACTATTATTATTATTATTATTATTATTATTATTATTATTTTTTTTTTTTTTTTTTTTTTAGCTCCAGTGAAAATAAGTAATCGCTTTATCGACGTATAGATTCATGCTTTGCCCTGTAAATGACACACAAGACAAACACCCCCTCCAGATTTGAGGAGAAAACTCCATCACTGAACCTGCCCGCATTTCGAATATACGTGGTCGCCGCATAGATAGACTGGGTGTTTTATATTGGATTCGGGTACACTATGTAAGTACTTTGAACGAACCGCGTAGCGTTGACTTCATTGGCCTTTCTCACGTGCCCGAATCTGCTACAAGGCATAACGACAAAATGATCAATCGCTATTGTAACACAAAAGCTCAAAATCACGTCAAAATAGAGAGGGAATAATCATTTTCCCTCTGACATACTGTACAGTAAAACCTGCCTACACCGGACAACGGGGGGACTGGCGGATTTTGTCCGGTATATAGAGATGTCCGGTATTTCAGGGGTCATGTAAACCAATGGGAAAAAACGGGACTGAGAATTCTTGTCTGGTATTGGCAGTTATCCGGTATTTCAGGGTTTGTCCAGAAGAATGTTTTACTGTATTTTACAATGTTATGTCGCCGGCGGGGGGGGGGGGGGGGAGAGGGCACTCGCGTACCTTATCTCGCCTGGGACCCCCATCCCCCCTTCCGCGTTTTTCTGGACACGAATGGTAACACATATCATACCAAGTGCCCGCCCCCCGCCCCTCCTCCCCCGGGGTTATGTAACGCATAAAGGATTTCATCATAAACCCTTTGTCAGTGCTACTATGGTATATGATATACTATATCCCTGTGACAATCGTATAAATCCGGCTAGTTAAGCTGTGTTATAAATTTCACTTCTTGAGTCATATACGGCATTGCATTTTATTACTCAGTGCATGCTATAGGGTTGTATTCCACAAACGAACGATGTTCTTAATCACAATTAGAGCGACCAGTGCACTCAAACGTCAGTGCCATCGAGCAAATATTACTTTTAATTCAAATTGTGTTGTTTATTTTTAGCAGAAATTACATTAATATAACTCTGATTCCAGACATTTATCTGACTCAGGTACTGCTAACTACAGTACAATCTTTTATAACGACATTGGATCTATAAACACAAACTTATTATGACTAAACATCTGGACCCATATAGAGTTTTTGATACTATCGGTTATAACGGTATATTGGGTGTCTCGACATCAGTGCTCAGTCTAGGTCATGGTTAGACAAGTTTACAGTGTGGGTGGGGATGAGGGTTAAATACTAACTCCGTACACACATGAGAAAGGTAACTTGCAATGATATCATTTCCGAGTCACATCGCCATTCAAACTTGAATGTTTGCAATGGTGGTTCTTATTCTGATACCAACTAAACGGTTTTAAATACATATAAATAGAATATATATATACAGAGAGAGAGAGAAGAGAGAGAGAGAGAGAGAGAGAGAGAGAGAGAGAGAGAGAGAGAGAGAGAGAGGGAAAGAAAGAACGACTTACCTGGAGGTAAAATAATATTTTTTTGCGCGCGACAGCCAATGACGTCAGAGAGAACGAGCATACACAACATGACGTAATAACTGTTCATTATCCTATGGTGAGTCACCAAACTGATAAATCGATTACACATCACACTGCATGCAGCAGTTCGATGGGGCGCAAGTCTCCTTGACCTCCTGACCTCTCGTCCTCCACTCATACTTGTGTTCCTTTCTAATGTCGCAGAAATCTCTGCCTTACGCAGCGTAAATTTCCTACGTTTTCCTATTTTCTACTCCCAGGAAAACCAACTAAGATATCTCCTTTCTTATTTATTTTACATATCAGTTTGCATTCACCACATGACCTGGTGCCTTACCCACCAAAAACTGTCGTGCGAATATCCTTCAAAATCTCCTTCGATCCACTGCGAAATTTGCAATTTCGCCTTACAGTTTCGCTACCATCCGTCCTTTACTCTCTGATTCCCAACACACGTCCTTGAATGTTTTCTTTCTTATCAGCATTCGGTACGGAATCTCAGACAAGTTAAGTGGATGTAAACACTTGGCAAGAAACCGAGATTGCCAGAGATTTCAACTTTTTTTCGCCTTGTCTGCTTGTGCACTATTTCATCCTGTGGTTGGGTGGGAAAACCGACAGAACCATGCACAACTCAGACCTCTCTGCAGGCCCAACGCAGTTGTTTCAACCTTTTAAAAACCTGCCAAGCCTCTACAAGCTTATGAGCTCTCACGACCTTCGTTTTGATTGGGCGGAATTACTTCATGGATCTAAAGCGGTCTATTTGTTACTTAGTTGAGGGAGAAGTGAAAACTACAGGTTGCATCTAATATTTTTGTTTGGGGAAATCATGTAACATGCTTTGAACAAGATCGTGGGTAGAGAAGTCTGCAGACTACGTGCATCGACTCCGTTCCTCAAAGATATATAGAGCAAATGTCAAAAAATAATTCTAGATCTTGTTCCCTGTAATTAAAATTGGAAAAAATGCTCTAAATTTAGACTGAAAGTGTCACCCACACTTTTCGTGTTGAGGATGGGTGGGTAGATTTAAAGGTCGTACTGAGGGGTATCATGACATATTATTTCTCTTCCAAAGTCCCTGATTTTCGCGCTATTGAAAAATAAATATCGGCGTAAGTGAGAAAGGCTGCTTACCAGTGACCTTGATCCCTTGTCGTAATACTCTGCTCTTCGAAAAGTACCTTCATTGTGGCCTTGACCTTTAACGTCAAGGTAAAATATTTTCGCGATTTCAGTAAGATGTTGTTATTCTCTATGCGTGTACTATCTTTGAAGGTCCTGCAACGAACAAAGAAAAAGATTGAACTGGAAGAAAATTTCGGGGTAACTACAAAATTATTCCCATTTGCACATTTATTGAATTAAACTTAAGAAGAATTCCTGTAAAATGCCCTTGCATCACGAATTAACTTCGGTTGGTGGGATTTAGATCGTGGTGGCAATAACGAGTGTACATCAAGTCAGGGGTACTCAGGAGGCATCGATATCGACTCGATGTTTGGGTGGAGGGCCAACATAATGTTCTTGCAATTTGTGGCAGCGACGGGCCGACGTCTCTTGCAGCTTTCAGTGTAATATTGTATTTGCTCCTTTCTCATATAGCAGTGTACCAATACATGTTAATATTTGAAATATAAAATCGCATTCAAGCACAAATTTTTTACCATTCTTGTTCATGACTTTTTAAAACGACCTCTAAACGTTGCGTGCTCAGATTACAAAGAATACCCCTTTTTAATCAAGCGTAGACACCCTAGTAAATTTCACCCTCTAAACCCGAAATGTCAAATTTCATTAAAAACACACCTTTTGACCAAATTACATATGTATCAGTACGGATGCAGTTAGCACGCAACTTATTGCAATCAAAGAACAAAAGGTAAACGCAGTTGTTTTTTTTTTGTTTTGTTTTGTTTTTGTTTTTTTTTTGGGGGGGGGGTCCTTCTTGTTGTTAGAAGCTGGCCGCAGTTCCGAAAGACCGCCCCCCTTTCTCCCTGTTTTTTTTTTTTTTTTTTTTTTTTTTTTTTTTTTTTTGCACATTCATGGTAACAGCCATGATACCTTGCGTCCCCCTTGCATTTTGTGTACGTGTATAACGGAGAAATCCTTACTGGTTTTCACCATCAAAGCCATCCCCGAGAACGAATGGATCGCCCGCCCAGTCAGATGCTTGCTACACGGCATGACAACTGGATTTTAGACATGTAGAAACTGTGTGAGTGCAACATGTTATTTCAGCTCAACCAGAGCATCTATCAACAAATTACCATCAACGACCACCGCAATTAACAGCGCGCCTACACGTAACAATTGATAACATTATCTTCTCGCAATTCTCGGAAGATCTTGGCAATTCTTGGAAATATGGTTTTGTATAATATATAGTACATTTCGTAATTTTATATGAAAACTAGACCGAATTGTGCCAGATTTATGTCTTAGTATGTACCATATGTGGCTTTCAAGATGTCACGTGGCTTGTGGCTTCGACACAGATTGCGCTGTTACTTCTTACTTCATACCTTATCTTGGCTGCTCCTTCCAACTTTTTTTTTTTTTTTTTTTTTTTTTTTTTGCAGATAATGACCAACTTTCGGTTCTTGGCCTGGTACCTCCTATATGTAACCTGTTTGATATCTGAGATGTAGAAAATGAGCTCAAAATCATCCTCACTCTAACTTTTTTCGGGAAAATGGTTAACTTCCGGTTTCCCACCATGGCTTTAATCAAGAAGGTCAAGGTCACCGAGGTACCGCTTATTGTCACTTCTTTTAGGCTCACGGAATCGAAAATAACGGTTTTCGAGATAAAGCGTCCTATTGAAGGTCAAGGTGAAAGGTTTTCGGGAGAGGCTCTCCATACGCGTGTCAAATTTCGCTTCCTGATTCAAATAGCGGATAAGTTTTCTGAAAACCATCCAAATGGGAGGAAAAACTATAATAAGGAAAAATGGGATAAATTTCGGAACAACTACAAAGTTATTCTAATTTGAAACAAACCACTGATCTTCGTCACATATTTCAAACATTTTCCAGAAATTGCCGAAACGATTCCGTGCTATGTACTAACATTCTGTACAAACACTCCTCTCCTCCTCACCCTTCCTTCCTATTACTGGAATTATTAATATGCAAGCGAAGTCCACCGAATTTCGCTACTACGTACCGAAACATCTCAACATGACAGATACAGTCGCAAATTATTTTCACCGTTTACTAAATAACACATGTCAGGTATCCTTGAACTTTAAAAATGTGGGTCAAGGGTGCACATTACGAGGTTGCCCTTTATGTAACGGCTAAGGGAGGGTGGAGTCCGAAAACAAGGTCAAAATTGCCCTCCAAACTTTTTTGAGATAACGAGTCACGTCACTATCTCTAACGGGTTAACTAAGATAACACAGGTCACATGATCTGTGACCTTGTTACCTTGACACTGAGGTGAAATTTCAAATCACGAAATCACCACGAATGTAAGTACACACAGTGTTGGAGTTTGAAGCCGAGATCTACAGCGGCTTCAGAGGTCACGTTACGGTCCGGTTACATCGTTCAGTGAACAGAGGAATCCAAAAATGAGGTCAAAATCTCTAAGAGTTTCAGAGCTAACTCTAAATTTTTGACATGTGACATTGACCCAAGGTGAAAGTCAAAATTGGATGTTCCTATACTGTATTTTTACCCCATATGTCACTCCGTAAAGGGGTGGAAGTTCAAAATGAATTACTACTGTTTTTGAGAAACAAAAACCGGCTTTTGACCTTGACCCCAAAGGTGAAGTCAACCTTTTAAATGGATGTTTCTATTCTCCATCACCCTCCTTACGTAGAACAACGGTTCATTTCTTAAGTCCAAGTCGTCTGAGCGGAGTAGTCTAGACAAAGTTTTGAGGTGGAAAATAGAAAAAAGCAAAAAATATATGAAAGAGGGAAGAAGAAAGAGGTAAAGCAATTCAGTATGAAATCTTTCGATTTCGCGGTGGTGATCGCGGGAAAATGAACGAGGACATGAAATACTATGACGTCATCTCCAACCATCATCAAAGCTTACCTTTCCGCACACTCAGAAAGAAGATTAAGTAACCGTTACTTGAAGCACAATAGTTCAAATGTTTCTCGACAAGCTTTTTTTTATTATTATGAATTTTGCATTTTTTATAAATCAATTTTCAGTTTAAATGTGCAACGCACCTTATTTATAATTACTTGAGTTATAAAAAATCTTTTATTTTTTTCACCATCATGTATACCAGATTTCTAAAAGTCGGCCATTTTTCTTCAAAACTGCTGTACAAAAAATGCAACATATCTGCCGAACTACGCCGCAAATCACAATGAATAGATCAGGATATTTACAACATTTTCCAGCTCATTTTTAAATGTCGCCATTTTGGTAGCTAATTTTATTTTATCTGACGGATCGCCAAGAAAATTTAAAGCAATGTACATGATCAGAAAAAAATTATTCAGAACAAAATCCGAATGATTCCATTCGCCTACGGAAAAAAGCGAAGGCGTGAAGTTACGGAGAAGAAATACTCATATATTTTACAGCTGGTTTGATAAAGCAAAACCGACGCCGGCTGGGCTGAAAAAAATATTAACTAAACTGTTTTTTATTGGATGAGGATTTGAGAAAATCACGGTACATATTAAAGAAAAAAACTGAAGTTAACGTGTGATGGTAAAAATACAGAACTGCAAAAGAAGTGGCATAGTTTAGCAGGCTAAAAATACCAAAACACCAATACAACAATGCTGTTAAAACTTACAATGGTGGTGGGAGTCAGGATGTGCCCGCTGGCTAGAAAACCAACATATGCTATGTGTTACATGTTTCTGTGAGTTGTGTAAGTATACAAGTTTGGGACGGGAGGAGGGAGGGAGGGGGGTTGGGCAGCTAGGGAAAAATGTATCTTCAATTTCCCCAGGTTGACAATTAAGAGTGGTCGTCGGTATTATTAACATTCATCTTGACATTGTTGTTGTGATCAAACACCATGGTGCGTTGCCATAACAACTACTAATAATGTGCAGCCTGGATTCTCTCCTGCCTTCACAACATTTTATTACATCTGTTCCCTTTGTCTTACTACCTTGAAACTCAGTTCAAATTTCTAACTTCATGCTAGTAGCTTTCACAGTTTTTACTGACAAGCAAAATCACACATAGCTTCCAAGTTCAGTTTTTTTTTGTTTTGTTTGTTTGTTTGTTTGTTTTTTGGCTCTGCGATGTGCATTGTTCTATTTTTACCGGTTTTCGAGTCCTCTGATTTTGTTTAATAATGCTTCATGCACACTCAGAATCTGGGTGGTCCTATTGAATTGATCTCTCTCTCTCTCCCCCTCACTTCCTCCCTCTCTCTCTCTCTCTCTCTCTCTCTCTCTCTCTCTCTCTCTCTCTCTCTCACACACACACACACACCATCCTCTCTCTCTCTCTCTCTCTCCTTTTTTCCATAACATTTTTACAAAACTTTATGGTGCTCATTTTTATGACGCCTCCACCTCCCGCTATGGCGATATATATATGGCAGGCAATGCCCCAACAAAGGTTTTCAAAAAGAACTGCCCCTTCCCGCCCGCCTCCCTCTCCCCCGCTTTCGAAGCATAGCTGCTTGCGACCTGTTATTCTTTATACAAAAAACACGGGCCGCCAGCAGCGTAATCATTTTATGCTAGGGGGGGGGGGGGTGGTGGAGAGGGGAGGAGAGGGGTAGTGGTGGGTGATGCATAGCGGAAGGTTAGAAAGAGGAAAAAAGAATGTTTGAATCCATGAAAAGGAAATAATGTTTGAAACATTAGTTCTTCTGAGGAAGAGAACTCTTTGAACAGTTCTGGTTTAAAAGCAGACAAAACACACTTTTCTTTTGCTGTTCAACATTGAAATGTAACTAAAAACTGCACGAGATATATCAAAGTTTCTTGTTCCGTGAAGACAATGTCAGACATTAGAAAATGCATCCTGTCAAACGCGTCACGTGTTCTCTAATACTTTTATATCAAAACTTTTACTTTTTTTAATAAAAAAGCAAGTTCATGTAGATGATAGCCTCAGCTGACTTCTCTCTGGAGCTCCGGCTTTTCCGCTCCCTATTTTGGAAGGGTTACTCATTCCCATTTGCAAACTTCGTTTGCAACTGGGTATAAGGTTGTAGTTTTTCTTGAAAGTTCTGCCCTTTTTCTCGTTTTTTTTTCTTCTCTTTTTCCCGTTTGGACGGCTTCCAGAAAACTCCTCCTACAGTTTTTGACAGAGCTAGATGAAATTTGGCGCACGCGTAGGGGTTGACGAGGTCTCGGTGAAACCGCATTTTTTTGTACCTCAGAGGTCACGGTCAAGGTCAAATTGAGGTCAAAGTTATTTTTTCCATAAAATGGTTTCCGGAAAACGCCTCCTGGCGTTTGACTTAGCTGACTCTTATCTGGAAAACGGTTAGAGACAGATGGATTTTGAGCTCATTTTCGACCTTTTGGGCCTAAACATTATTACATAAGAGGTATCTCGGTGGCCTTGACCTCGATCACGGTCAAGGTAAAAACCGGAAATTGACCTTTATCTTGAAAACGGTTAGAGATAGAGCGATTGTGAGCTCATTTTCGACCCTTTGGACATAATCAATGTACATAAGTGGTACCTCGGTCAAGATCGAAACCCGGGAGATTATTATTATCTGGAAAACGGTTAGAGATACAGCGATTCTGAGCTCAGTTTCGACCCTTTGGTTCAAAACGACGGCAAAGAATTGATACTGCGTGACTTTGATGTTCTTGATCATAATTTAATACGAAAATTTTCTTTAGTGGTTTCTGCAAGTGGGTCTATTCCGCTCTGTAGCGAAATTCTGTCTAGTTTCCTCATAATATTATATTTCTGTAATTAGAAAAATATTGACTAGAGAATGTCATTTTTTCTCACTATTTTTGAAACCCAGTGGGGTTACCTCTTTGTGTCTTTCTTTTATTTTTTTATTGTCTTTCTCGTGGGTAAGCGATACATGGTAACTATAAATTCACAGATTCGCAGCTATATCGCCAGTTTGTACACAATTCACTGAATCCCAAGCCCCTTCGCAATTATTTGTTTAGAAATAAAAATTCTGGCGTGTTTATTTAATGATCCCTCTTTTTAATAAGTGGATTCACAGTTGCCTCCATGAGGTACGCAAAACAAAACAGGACTCCGGTTTTTGGTGATAAACATAGCGGCAGAGAAACTTAGAAGCATTGAAGTAATGGAGAAATACTTAAAAATCACTTAAAAATAGACAGAGCTATAGAACTTTCTCTGTGTTAGAAAGCCATTTTTATGATATCATAAATAAATTACCCTACATTCTAATACAGTTCTAATGTCTTATCCATACGTCACGACAGAGAAAAATCAATTTTTGATGCATTTCCTTATTTGTTTCTTTATATATCTTTCCACTGGAATCCTACGAATTTATTCTACTGAGCATGCGCACTTGAAACTGTGAACTGACTTATTTACAAACAGGGTAAAATCTCTGTATGAAAGTTTTTATGCTGTCACCAAATGGCGTCTTCTTTAGAGCCTTTGGATCCTTTGCGGTCACTTTTTTGTCAATCTTATACCAGATAAGCGGTCTGAACTTTAAAAGTATGACACACTGGATATATATATATATATACATATGTATACATATACAGTAAAATCTGCCTACACCGCACAACGGGGGGACTGGCGGATTTTGTCCGGTATATAGAGGTGTCCGGTATTTCAGGGGTCATGTAGACCAATGGGGAAAAACGGGACTGAGAATTCTTGTCCGGATATATATAGCAGGATCATGAAGCCTTTTAGTCAGCTGAGATTGAAAACCCATGCAACATTTTCGGTAGGACGCTACACGCAAGCCCATCTGGAGCTGATTATTAGTACCAGACACGGTGTTTTCTTTCAAAACGTCCAAATTGAAAACCTTTCAAGTTGAAGACATTTCCAACATGCTGCACATATGAGGCCTCAACGCACAGCATGACGTGTAGGCTGCCGTCAGGATTCTGGAGCTCGCGGTATTGAATATCAACTACAGAAGAATGTGTGCTTTTAAATATCATTGCTGTATTTTTTTTTTAAATTTTAACCTTAAATGATGGCACAATTTATGCGCTTAATGACCAACCAAATAACTTGTGAACAAGTGATTCTTATATATATACCTGAGGGAGTGAAGGGGCGGGTTGAGGGGGGGGGGGGTTGTTGTTAAGTCATAGAAAATGAAGAATTGCCATTAGTGAAGACACGAATGGCAAATTTTGTGATTTAAATGTACAATAACTCTGAGTTCTTTTCAAAACTAAAACAGTATCTTCACAAGAAGCATCCCACCAGTCCCTGTGTGCCCATAATTTTTTAAAACCATGTCTAACCACGGAATGATAAGTTTCAAATACCGCTCCCTTTTTAAAGAAACGCGGAGTGCAGTTCTGAACCCCCCCCCCCCCCCACCCTTCATGGGAAACGCGGAGTACTATATGGGAATCTCCCCTCGCCCCGGACCACCCTTTTTGTAAAGGAATTGACACTCCGCGCAGGCCATGTCTTGCCCTCAAAACTGTCCGCTTTCTTGTAGTTTTTTTAACACATAAAAAGGCTTGCAATAAATTATTTTCTCTTAATGAATTTTATTGCCTATTCTACTCTCTATTATTTATTTATTGGTTTTTATTTATTTATTTTATTTTGTGTGTGTCAGCGGATCAAATTATTGGTGCCGATGCATTTAACTGAACGAGAACACTGCAGCCATAGAAGGGGGCACTGTGGCCAAGTAGTGAAAGAAAAACCTGGCAAGGAAAGTACAGTAAAGCCTCCATATGGGAACACCTTGGGACCGGGAAAATGCTCATAATGCAGAAGTGTTTATTAAAATATGAAAGTAATATTAAGAAATGCAACCAGAAAGCATGCCCCTTCAATTAGAGAGTATTCCTTAACCGAAGGAGGTCCAAAACGGAGACGCTACTCTACTATGGTGCATTATCTGGGCATCCCGACCTTGAGTACTGACACTTGTGGCAAGTATTGCATTCAACAACCACAACACTCTCACTCACTTCTCTGTTATAACAACAAAAGGTAATGTGTGTCTTTTGTTTCATAAATCTATAAAATTATCAATGGATAGCTTAAGTGCAAGGGCATCATACTAATTGCATGCAAACGGGGTTCTCGATCCAGGTAACTATTGTTTTGTATCACTGCTGAGTATTCACCTCTTGTCTTGTTCTAGCAACTATTCCATGTTACGATATTTTTTTAGAAAGTTGCTCCCAATTTCGATTTGCGGCTGAGAGTGTTCTGGATACGGCGTGATTCTACTGGCGGTGGAGGAATTCCGTGTGCTCTCCGAACGCGTGCTGCAAGCGTGAACAAATTTACGGTGGGCTAGGGAACAATCCTTGCGATAGTTTTGGCAGATCTCTACCCCTATGGCATTCCCCGCAATGCCGTGTCTTGTCCTTGGCCCTTGGAAACAGGCTGAAAATATGTGTGTGATGCCCAGCAAGTAGGTACCATCGTCACCTCACCACAAGAGGCGGCGTTGACTCGCTGCCTGTAATCACAATCGTACCTGATGCAGCCAAGGGGTAGATCACGCACATGCTGTGTACATCGGGGATCCAGTTGCTTTCCATAACTCAATGACTGCTGTCATTGAAGGGTTCTGCTTTGTTTGGTAGTTGTTCTCCTTGACGCAGGGCTCGGGTGGCCGTTTTGTTGGGATTCAATGTTGTGCCCAGGGTGGTGAGCTCCCATCGTCGCTGTCCTCATTCTCGAGCTCGCAGAACTCGTTACTGAGTCAAGGAATGACGTGAGTCAAGGACGTGGGCGAGGCTATTTACGTGAAAGAACCCTTTGCTTAACAAGGCTTGCACTCTCCTTGAGATGAGAAGTTTCTTCCTCACACGTTCCCTTAACTCTGAGGTCGCTCTGTTAATCCAGTATTAGTCCACGATGCAGAGCTTTTAGAGCTGAAAAAGCTTGAAGTTGCTGCTCGTTGTGCTGCATGGCCACACTGAGTGACGAAAACGTGGGAAAGGGTGATTTATATATTAGCAGTAACTCCCTCGAGAATTAGCGCTTCGCCAATGAGCACAAAATGTGGATCCGAGTAGCGGCTTCAAGCCTATAAAAATAAAAAGACGGGCAAAGTCTTTACTTTTCGCTTTCCTTATACTTAACGTTTTGCCTTCTATCGCATTAAAATGTGGCTGTTGCTGAGGAAAGTTGGATGGGTTCTGTCATCTATTGAGCCAAGCAAGATACCGCTTTTTTACCTCTTGAATCAATCCATAATATGATACAAAATTAATATTTATATTATATTTTTGCCCAAACTTATGATAAGAAAGACGTTGCCCTTCATCGTCGAGAAGGTGGCGCACAAAGACAATTCCCTTGCCCAACCAACCACTGTAAAAGATACTTTTACCATTAATTAGGATATGGCATTATTCTTTTCTTTTATTAAGTTCTGCATTTTCCGCTTTCGTATTTTTTTCGGGCCTTTTTTCGGGATTGTCCCGTAAAATACTGGCAACTACGGTAACTTATTCACGTCGTTATTACACCTGAGTAATAGTAGACCCTCCATGTTTACAAAAGTATTTGTTAATTATGTCGTCCCACTCTTTTCCTTCTAAAATCCGTTTCAACCGCGTTAACTTTAATGCTTTATACTGTAAGTCCACTTCAATGGGATGATACCACTCTCATCATACTTACCTGTCATTACAGAATGTTTTACTTAAGGTTGTTTAAGTTTTTATAACGGGGATATTGGTTTTTGGGAGATTTTCGGGCTGAGTAGCTCTCGTTGCTGCGACGGGGTTTTAATTTAAACCAACTAAAATTGAAAGAAAGATTTTCCCTTTTAAATTCTCTTTTATTTAATATTCAACTAAGTATCTCTCAGTTTATTTCATGGATATTCTTCCATTTACAAGTGCAATAAAACCAAATATAAACATTTTGTTTCATAAGTTCAAGAACGTGAAATCTGATTTACAAACGTATTTTTACATTAAAACAAATTTTACGCCTTCTACAGATCTGTTAAATAATGATAATTGAAATAATTTAATACACTATTTGATTTCCCAAAAGAATAAATATAAAATAATGCACATAGCTTATCTGTTTTTAGGCGGTCGGTTCCTTGTCTAGGTTAACTGTTTTCCTAAAGCGAAGTCAGATCCTAAATTCAAAGTCCAAAATTGAGATAAATCCTTTTATTTTTCTGTAGATTTTCCAGTTTCCAAAACAGGTGTTACTTGTTTGAAGGTTAGGCACGAACTGAGGAGCTTGGGGCACGAGTTGACCAGGGATAAAGGGAATTTAAAGGATAATTGCCCTTGCATGGTCAGACTTCTATAAGGTAATGATATTTTAACAGCTGGTTTGAAATTTGTGTTTTAGAAAAGTCCCATTAAATTCAAAAATAAGAAATGTTCCTTTAAAAGAACTTACATTTTAACAACAATAACCCTTTTATAAATTATTTTTAAATCTACAAAAAATCTAACAAATCCCATTTTTAATAATATCTTTAAGGGAATTCCGTAATTTTCGACTGAATTTTCATTGCCCTATTGTTTCGATATGCAGAATGGTCACATAGTACACACGATTAGAAATATCTGAGGTTTTCGCAATCAGAACTCCACCATACAATCTTTAGTCTCTTTGAGACCAGGCACACAAATTATTAACCATCTTAGTAATTCTTAAGTCAGTATTTTTTGCATTTTTGTTTCAGATTTTCTCTCTATATGCAATCCTAACCGTTCAAAAGTATCTCTTTGACAGTTGTTTTGTACTTCAAAGGTCCGAACCAAAACAGAACTTGCTTATCGATATTCAGTTTTACACCAGAGAGTCTCTTAATTATGGGACTGACCATGTGCAAGTACAGTCATCTGCAAATTGTTTTAACTTTTGTGTGTTCTAACCTATTTTAAATACTTCTTTACTTTATTTTTATCGTTCCTTTTCTGGACTCCCATAATTTCTACACAGAAAAGGTCCTGGCACGGGGTAATTACCTGAGAAGATCCGCCGTCAGGAGAGTCAGCGGACCGATCGAAGGCCGGGAGAACCGCACAATCAACTGAAACGAGGCTAGAATGATCTGGCCGTCTCAAAATGCTAGGTCTGCCTGTTGTATTGAAACAGCCCATCCGTAGGATGGGCCCATCCAATAACAGCGAGGTATTGATTTACCCCATCTTCGTTGTTTTGCGCTTCTATTGTTTCAGCCCATATTTGCCTATAGAAATAGCACATATTTTCTTCTCCCCTTACAAATGGGAACAAACTGCCTTGTGTTGTGAACAAGATGGGCTGTTTTAATGGTTGATGGGTGTAGAATGGGCCCACCCTATAGCTGTAAGCCACAGAAATAGCACATATAGAGTCAGTATGTGCCAAATCTACAGACAGATGCATAGGAATACCCCATCCATAGAAACAACACATCTGATCAAAAATATGGGCCAAATCTACAGACATTTGCATAGAAATACCCAATCCATGGAAATAGCACATGCAGGGCCGGCAGAATTGTACCTAATATTTGAGGCGGGGTCACCGTCTGCTCGGGACCTCAGTACCACTAGTTGTAATGAGGTTCCGATCGAAGTAGCACTGAGGACCCGATGACACTGAGGACCCGCTGGTGGCACTGAGGACCCAAACTATTTTTTACTTCAAAATGCTAGATTAGGCGGTTTTAAGCTGAAAGAAACGCTCAAAACAAAAACTGCTGCTCATATTGCTGCTTTGATCAAGCCTCTTCAAGGCTTTCATTACAAAGCCGATCAGACAGCAAAAAAAAAAAAAAACGCAATTTGCCTTTGCTGCGTAGGAGGGGTGGGAGGGGGGGTGGGGCTATATATATATATATATATATATATATATATATATATATATATATATATATATATATATATATATATATATATATATATATATATATATATATATGCCAAAAAGAGAAATTTTGCATCTTTTTTTTCTTGAACAATCTGTATATTTTATGGAAGAAACTGTAAGATGTTGAGATAAACATATATTGGGTGGTGGGGGCGGGGCTGTGGGAATACAAGAAGATAAAAGATCCCATGCCACCTCTGACGGCGTCGCCTAACGGGGTGGCAGGGAGTTGGTCGGAAGAAGCAGTGATTTTAAGGCACAATTAAAGATGGGGGCGGGGAGTTCGTATGAAAAATTTGTCGGGTCCTCAGTGCCACTTCAGGACCTCAGTACCACTAGTTAGGTCCCGATCAGATGACAACCCTTACTGAAAAATATTGTCATTGTTTCGTCAATTAACAATTTTTAACAAGAAAAAATAGCACCCAACTTTACTGAGGCTACAGACGAAGTCCCTATGTGTTGTGTTTTCCTTCACTGAGTCGTGTTTCACGGGGGGGAAAACTGTATGTGCTGTTTCAATAGCCTCTGTATTGATTTAGCCCAGCCATTGGATGGGCCCATACAATGATGTGGTGTTTTAATGCTGGGGTGTTTCAATGCTACACTGTCTGCTAAGTGTCCGGGTAGAGACGCGTATTAAAACCAGTAAAATTTGGCTGACTGCTTCTGACACACGGCTTCATCTGGTGCCTCTTGCTTGTTGTGGTTAGCAACCCGTCAAGATGTTTAGGTAGATTGCTATGTAATTTCCTTATTTATGGTCAGAGAGATGGTGCAGCGCGATCCACACTACCTGGAACTCAAACCAGTTTATATGCCATGAACTGAGATGGCCTGGCCAGGAGTCCTGCGGTACGTGTCCTTGTAAAAACTTGGGGAGGATGGTATAGGGGTGCTCTCGTTCATCGAAACTGTGTTTACCCACCACTCTGTGTATCATAGCGGCCTGCTTGATACTCATATCTGTGCTCTGGGCTGATGGCAGTAGTTACCTTGGTTTGAAGTGGGCTGAAACGCAACTTACCTGGAAGGACTATCCTTTCAGTGGCTACAAAAGAACCACTAGGATTCTTCTTGATGCAGACTTAATTTTGAATCCGGAGATATCGCGAGGGTGAATTGGAGTATCGGCTTCTGCCATTTTCGATAGGCCAGATGCCAGGAATACTAAGACTGTCTTGGGTACTAGCTTGACCACGATACTCGAATGTTTGCTTCAAGAGTTCCATGGTCTTAATGGCTTGTTTCATGGATTCCATTGCCTGGAGGCGGACCAGCTCTTCATAGAGGTGTGCCAGCAACCAGTTGTCCAGATACTGAAAAAAAAACAGAAATACTTTTCACTCGGGTCCACGTCTTCAGTACTTTCATGATCTTGGTAAAGGCGTAAGGACCAATGGGTAGGTAGAAGGGAGAACCAGAAACCAATTGCTATCCCTCACCTGAAAATAGAAATACTTTCTGCCTACAGGGTAGAGGGTAGTTAGGTTTTGCCCCTGAAAGGTCTGCTGGTGTGCCCCACATCCCCTTCCTAAACGCCTCCTGTATTATCTGTACTGTATCCATTTCAAAGGACGTAACACGAAGGAAATCGTTGAGATAGGTGAGACCGATGACCATTCTCCACCTCCGCCAATTTTGTGAAAAAGAAAACCCTGCTGAAGAACACCTGTTTATTTTCTGGCAGCCCGACAGATCAACAAGTCGGTTAACATAGGCTAGAGTGCTTGGTCTTTCTCCAATCAATGATAGTGGGAGGGAGCAAGGTTGGTCCAAGCTTTGTAACGAAGAGGTTTGATGGGTGTGTAGCCCGATAGTTTGTATTTGAATGGGAGAGAGAAGCTGTCTTTCAACCATTGGACTATTTTTTCTGTGCTCCAGTCTCAAGCCAAGCCTGCCAAAACTTTCCCAGCATTCTTTCTGCGGCAAAAGATGCGTTTGAGAAGCCAAGCCATGTCCTGCGACAGGCCCTGCTTAATTGGCTACCCGTTCTATTTCGCTACGTTGGAGCAACTCTTCCTGTCCCAGTTTACGGGCATGGAGAAAATTGTAAATGCCTTTTACTCTAGATCAGTAAATGTAAACAGGCATTGCGGCTTGGGCATACCATGAACATATCGAGTTAAATCGCTAAACTTTGTCACATCTCTGGCTGTTAGGGCGAGGCACTTGAGTAGTTTAGTGGCCACTGGGTTTGGTAGAGGGGGCACCCTTAGTCTCTTCCGGGGGCATAGGGTTGCTGACCAGCGTTACGGCTTAGGCGGGAGAAAACGTGACCAAACCTTGCCCCATCACGCAATTATCCTTTTAAATTCCGTGGCTCGAACCGCTACCGTGTTTGCGGTTTTCTCGTTGGTATACAATGATATCAATGACTGCTGCTTGGGCGGGGCGATCTGCGAGATCGTATTAGTGGGTCATCTGTGACGGATTTCCTGAATTACGTCATGGAATGGCACGTCTTTGGGCCGCACGAAGATGACTGAGACATTGTCATCATCTTGCGTTGGAGCCTGTCTTGTCTTCGGCCCTGACGTAGAGAGTGGAGTGAATCTACCTCCCTCAGTGGAACTTGGACGTAAGGTTCCAGAGCGTCGATAGCGTCAGCGTCTTCGGCCGATTCCTCCTGTTCAGGCCATGGTGATCAGAACCGTAGTCCTACAACCGATCGCGTTCAGCGCGTAGGGCTTGGTCCGGTGTCGTGGAGTAAAAGGGTTTACCTCGGTTGGAAGACACTGAGTTATTTGCAGTTGAACACTTTCTCCCTGCCCGGCTTATCTTTATCATCTTGCTCAGTCACGGGTAGAGATACCTACAGTGAGGCGGGAAGGGGATGAGCGCTCTGTGGGGAGCGAGGCAGCAGCTGACGGAGCATTCTTCCTCATTTTGCTGTCCTCGTTAAGCATCACCAGCAGCTGTTTCTGGAGATGAGCTTGGACCAATAAGAACGCTGACCGTTAAACGACTAGCGTGTTGGAATAATGATTGGCTGACTAGGTGAGTGGTAACTCGCCTATCTTTGCTAGGCGAGCACGCCTCTCATCACGTGAATCACTGTGACCCCGCTCTTGGGTTGCAGCTGAGTCTCTGGGGTCTCTAGGCTCAGTTTGTTCAGCAAAAGCTGCACTGCATTGTGAAGTGCTGCTCAAGCCTTGTCTAGGGTAGCTCTTCCCTTGCCGCTAGGGTCAGTATCCAGGATACAATAAAAGTCTTTTTCTTGAATAAATAATGTCTACATTGGTCATTTTGTAGTCAATGCGAGCTATCTCTTTTGCTTACATTCTCCAATGAATTAGATAGAATTATCCCTCCTATTCTCACCCTCAACCTTCCTCAGCCGCCATCCTGTCACAGCACCTGATATTCATGCGTCGGAAATAATCCATAATAACAGTACCACGTCTTTCTAAATATTTTCTCTTCTGTTCAGGTCACTCACTACCTGGTCCTAACACCACATTTCTAGTAACATCCATCAGATCCTAGCACACTGCCAAGACCGCACAAACCAGAAGCGTTGTGCCGGATGAACAATGTCCAAGGTGGCCCTGATCACTGGCTCAACCAGCGGCATAGGGCTCGGCATTGCCCGCGCTTTGGCAGGAAGAGGTCATAACATATTGCTCAATGGCTTTGGTGAACAGGATACAATCGACAAGATCGCACAGGATATTCAAAAGTATGTGCACTGACTTTTATTTTAAACGGCGTTTCATTTAATTATCAAGACATTTTGGAACGACATTCTCAAATTAAAAAGTGTTTATATGAAAACAAACTTGGATAGAATAGATGTAAATTAAAACGTGGAGACAATGCCAGCATATGGAATCTTAAATAAATCCTGCACCGAAATACAGCTAGTTTTCTTTCATAGACAGTTCAATGTCCAAGCACACCACCTGCCTGCAGACCTAAACAACCCAGAAGAGATTGAGAAACTGGTCAGGAATGCCCATCAAGCACACCCTGGCGGAGTGGATATCCTTGTTAATAACGCAGGTAATTACCTCATATATATATATATATATATATATATATATATATATATATATATATATATATATATATATATATATATATATATATATATATATATATATATATATATATATATATATATATACCACGGGTCACGTCGATTTTTTGTTGATAATGGACGTCGACCTGCTGACATTGGATCATCCCATGCCTTATCTACTATGCGAAAGGTTGCAACTGAAAGTCTCCCCACATTATAGGTCGCGAGACGTCGCAGAACGACGTTGTATAGAAGTTGGGAAAACTTTAATCTAGAATCGTCATCTAGACAGTGACAATCATAAGGTGTCGTGACCAAACCTCTGTCAAATTACCACCACTCATTGGTAACCCGGACAACGCACGTTATCTATAAAGTCAATTTTCAATATTTTTTTAAAGTAGGCTATAAACTTTTCACGACCGGTCGATTTCCTTTGTTTTTACTGGTAATTTTTTAGACCTAGTTGATTCACTTATATGTTTTAATTTGCGATTTTAGTGACCCGGACGGGAATCAGAAACAAGGTTATTTTTTCTCGCCAGAAGCTCATTTAATTCTTTGTATTTGTTTATTGGCAAGGTTTCCAGCACGTGAGTGCAGTGGAGCAGTTCAGTAGTGACGTGTGGCACAGGATGATAGGGGTCATGCTCACCGCACCGTTCCTCCTCACCAAGGCTCTACTCCCCGCAATGAGGCGCAATGGTACATTTCGCATTTTTCAACCACTGATTTATTTTTTATGCTTATTATTTTTTTAGATAAAAAAACTGAAAATTTTTCATTGTAAGACTAAACTGACACTCTATCACGTGGATTTCCAACTATTAATGTCAGGTCATAACCATATATTGCTTGAACACTTGGTCCTCAGGCTGGGGTCGCATCGTCAACATGTCGTCTGCCCACGGTGTTGTTGCGTCCCCAAACAAGGCCGCGTACGTGGCTGCAAAACACGGCATCCTCGGCCTTACTAAGGTAAGCTGCTACAAAACATGGTATCCTCGGCTTTACTAAGGTAAGCTGCTGCAAAACACGGCTTCCTGGGCTTTACTAATTTAAGCCGTATACATGGCTGCAAAACAGGGCATCCTCGGTCTTAGCAGAGTAAACTGCCCATGAAGCTGCAAAACACGGAATCCTCGGCCTTACTAAGTTAAGTCGTCTAGGCGGCTGTAAAACACAACACCAGTACATTGTTTTTAAAGTTTTTTTAGCTTTAACTATGGTATATTTTTACATCAGGATGGCTTCTATTGTGGTATTCTTTTTTTTTTTTTTTGCTTGAATGTTTGTATTTAAATTTGTTAAACAAAACTTTTTCATAAGTTTGTTGACATGAAAGAAATATTGAGGAGATTGTTTCCAATTTGTTTTTCATTCTTGTTAATAACGTAGTTATTTAACAAGCAAAAACGATTCCTATTTTCAATTTTAGCTTGTACCTAAATTTCCTTTATCTTTAATTTAATTGAAATATATTTCGTTTACTTTAAAAGGAAGAGCAAAGGTATTCATCAATGTTGCAGGTGGTTGCCCTGGAGACAGCCGGAAGTGGTGTGACGTGTAACGCGCTATGCCCTGGTTATGCTGACACTCCAAGTAACCCCTTACTGCTTGAGGATCTCCTTTTCTATTTGTATTGAAAAAAGCGGCCGCACTTCATCTCATGAGTTAACACGCGTTGGGATAACGATGGTTAGAGCTGTCCTCTAATTTGAGGTGAACTGTGATGAAGCATGATACGAAATGGGGGGGGGGGGGGGAAGGAAAGAAAAAAGGTTGAATGTCATAAAAAAATCCTCTTAAACAAGAGGTATTCACCAACAGAGGTTTTGTTGTATCTTTTATTTCAGTCTTACAATCTCAGGTGCAAGCATTATCAGAGAAGGAAGGGCTCACATTAGACGAAGCGCGGATGAAATTTCTGGGGAATTTCCACGCGACCGGCCAGCCAGTAGGCATCGATCAGGCACGTGACCCCGACCTGACGCTGCCTTCCCCAGCATTCCAATGCTTTTAAAGCTTAAAACTAAACGGTAGAAAACTAAAGTTTTCATTACGTTGTTTAAATGCTCTTAAACTGACCTCATTTTATTTACTATTTCTGCGTTGACGTCAAAATTTAAGCAGTGAAGCCAAATTATATCGCATATTGGATTTTTTTTGCAGAGAATGAGTGGGTTAGTATAAATATTTTAACGTAAAAAACACCGATTTTTTTAAACTAATTTAATCTCTCTTATACGTGTTTACTTTTGTAGCTGGGAGAAGCAGTGTGTTTCTTGTGTTCCGATGCAGCCAGCCAAATGACTGGATCAAGTCTTGTTATAGATGGTGGATGGACTGCAAAATAGCATTCGGACACACATCGTCTTTGGTGTATTCGGACATAAGCCTTCATCAATGCATTCCGATACAACGTCTTCGGTATTTTGGGATATAGACCTTTGTCGGTGCATTCCGAAACACCGTCGTCAGTGTATGGGGGTAGATGCCGTTTTTGGTGCATTCAGACATAAACTTTCACTGGTGTACTCAAGACTCACACATTTGGATATATGGATGGATATTTTAAAAAGTAGTTCTTCTCTTTTGTGAGCTCTATTTTTGCGAAATGCCCAGTGTGTCTGCGGAGTAAAAAGGTATTACACACAACAGACCGAACCGCCGTAGAGGTTGGCTGTTGGACAACAACGGTTATGCTGTAGGAAGACCACCTTGGACAAGTACACTTCTTAAACACAGATGCCACTGAAAAGGGACGTTACGACGTCCTGTGACGTAAAGCACAGGATCATTATATTTACAAAAAAAATTGAGCATTGAAATCCAAGATTGTGAAAAGAAGCTACAATAAACCGGATGAATGTATTTTCCGATCAAGTTCATAACACTAAACCGCCTGCCGAAAACAAGATGGCACCTGGCGGCCAATCTAAATCTCTGATTTGTATGAAAATCTATCAAATTATGTTCACGAGTTCCTTACTTCTCCCTCCTAATTTTTTTTTTTTTTTGGGGGGGGGGGGAGGGAAAGTCTGGGAAACTGATCCCGAAGATATCGTTACTTTTCGAAAAAACCTGAAGACTAGCTGCGAGACAGGGTGGGAATGGCAACATCATTTCTACTCATCCTTGTCCGAGGACAATGGCAATATCTCTTCAGCTCATCTTCGGCCAAAAACGGTGACAATACCCGTTCGACTCATCTTCGCCCAATGACGACAGCAATACTGCTCCGGCTAATCTTCGGCCAAGGACAATGACTTCCCTTTAGCTCATTTTCGCGTAAAGGATACTTAGGTTAGAGAATGCAGATTTTAAATCTTATTTTAACAGCTTGTAAAGCATTTCTTTTCGAAAAAATGTCAAGAAAAGCAGTGAAAGGATTTCACTTCTTATACAGGGCTATGGAACACATAAAGATCTGTTGAATAAAACTATGATGTTTCCATTGCATAACTTTATTAAAGAATGAACGTGTCAGTCCTTCAGTCCACAATGACAGATTTCAGAAATGTTTTATATTAACTTAAAGTACAGCATTCACAGCAGTACTGAAAATTGATGGACTAAGATATCAGCTTCTCACAGACAGCTTGTGATTAACATCACCGCACTGTACTATATTTGGCATTTACTTCACGGCATTTAGTTCAGTTAACGATGACCTCACGTCACGACGAATACTTAGCAACACACCGCAGAGAAGAGAAAAGTTGCCACTTCCGGAAAGCAACACATTTATGTGCACAACAAGAATGTTCCATGCCCTGACAGACCGCATGATTCCTCATTTCAGACCCACCCCCCCCCCCCCCACCCCCCCCCCCCCCCAACAAAACCCCCCTCCACATATAAATATAAATAAAAGTACTGCGCAGGTTTTTTTTCAGTACGGAATAAATTGTCACATTTTGGCAATATTTTATGCGTGTATTTATACTTCTTATCCCGTATCCCGATCAATGCTTATACAGATGTCACAGACATTATAATTAACTCACTTTTTCCTTTTAGTTGAAAAACAAAGGAATTTGCAGAAAGAGGTTTAGTACGTAATGACAGGAACTTTTTTAGGACTTTTTTAGCGAGGTGGAGAGTGAAACAGACAGAAAGAGAAAGTTGAGAGAGAGAGAGAGACAGACAGACAGAGATAGAGAGAATTTCTACAGCGAAGTAATATCTGCATCTAAACACAACCTTGAGAAGATTTATGCAATGGGATCCACATTTATATAAAACCCATCTTTAAAACAGTTTCACTCACTGATCAAATATCTACACAGAATCTTCGAGAATAACTTGCAATGACAGATTCCCATAGCTCATAACTAACATTAATTTTCAAAAACCTTAAGACAACAGCAAGACGACTTCGTTCCATTCTTTCTTTCTTTTTTTCCCTCTCACTATCAGAACCAAACGACCGGCACTGTGGTCACGTGACAGTTTCTCACGTTTGACGCTTGTACAAGCCACGAAAGGACATAACCATGACAAATTGTAAAACAAACACATGCAAACTGCAAACCTTGGAGAACTTACGCTGAAGCACAGGTTTTTTTTAAAAAATAAATATGATGTGGTGTGTCTGTTCCCCATTGGTCTGGAACGAAAGGCAGCTGTCGGTTTTTATACTATGTTTAATGCCTGAAAGTCCAAGCTAATGTTTTGAAAACCTACTCAGCGCCCATCTGCCCCAGAAGAGCTACCCCTGAATTTACAAGCTTTTTTGGTTGGGGGGGGGGAGGGGCAGGCAACCTGTTTTGTGTTACATTACACACGACATACCACAAAGAATCCTCTGAATTGCTGTTTTTATAAACTTTTGTCTTTTTCACCAAACGTCTTGATGATTTTCAGAATGTCTCACTCTTCGTGACTTCAAACGTGGAAAAGCATCACGTAATTTTTTTCTTAGAGAAACGCCACAGTTGACAGCAAAACAAAAAGCGTTTATGGATCCAGCCCAAGCGCTTTATGACGTCATCAGAATACAAGAAGACAGTCTCATTGTTTCTTCCTCTGCGGCGTCTTCGGCGGTGGTTCTATATTTAGCTGCTGACGTAACTCATGCAGTGGGGTCTCCCACTGATGCTCATAGTACACATTCATGAAGAAGTGAGCTTGCGATCCGGCGCGTATTGCCCACCACAGATGTGTTCTTAAGTACCTCTCTCTGTCTCTACAAAAAAAAAAACAAAAAAAAAAAAACAAAACAAAATAAACAAAAAAAACACAACAAACAAACAAACAAAACATGGAAGCAAATTAGCACGAAAGGGTTTTTCTTGTATTTTAGAAGAATTGAACATTTAACTGCAGCTGCTTTGAATTTAGCTACACCTCAAACTGACAAAAGAATCCTGAATTTTCTACTCGGGCATAGTGGCCCATGACTGACAAATCGAACTGAAAAACGCAGTGTTCCAACCTTAGTGCGCGCATACACTACTGCAACGACCATTCAAAGTATATGCGGATTAGCACATGGCAAATAAATTCTACAGACTGTCCATAAAATAAAGCAAGGAAGTATCAGTCAAGACGGGGAAATTGACAAATTATGACCTCGCAAACCCTTACAATAACTTAATGTACTTACTTTGTGCGTAATCTAACAGGACCAAAGAGAGCTCCAGTGACACACATAGGCAATCCCGTCTGTATTGCTTCAAACCACTTCACAACAACCTCCCCTAAATTGTAAAAAAAATACTTCTTATTACTGCAAGTAAAACAGAGGCAGGACAAAAACACATTAATCTCCTTGAACTTTTTTCAGTGAAATTTCTCTTCAACACCGAAATACCTAACGCAGCACCTAACAAACTGAAACTCACTTGCCCAAACTAACCTAATAACTCCAAAACTAGAGCTAACAGTGTACCTGAACATCAGTGCTCTTCAACTCATCACAAACTTCACAAAGTAACCTATTTTCTCAATGATGTGATCAAAAACTCGCACAACCCCCTCCCCCCTACACACACACCAAACCATCACTACATTGGTATAATTATATCCCTGCTCTAAACAACCGCTTTTTATCAGCAGAAACTGAACTGTGCCTCCAGTATGAATGCAATTATATATTATACAACCCCCAACCGGTTTGCTATGTCGTGACTATTCATTCTGACCAAGCATATTTGTGGGCATTCCTAGGAGCGTGTGCATCAGGTCATGAACCTCGCGATATCTCTGCATGACGTAAGCAAGCTCTGCGTCATCCACAAACATGACGTCACGACGACTGTCTGGCGTCACACCCTGTCAACAACAATAACAACGTCATAAAAAATATTCGCCAGCTAAGCTTAAAAAAAGGGAGGAATCTTTAAAAAAAATACAGACAGGCTCTTATGACCGAATAAATAGTTTAATTGCATACACTACTGTCCCTTACCATTTAAAGCATACTGGAGAATTGTATGAAAAGGGGCAAAAATGAACAGAAACTTTTTACCTGCAGAAAATACAGATCACACACCATGTCAACTATTTTACTTACATTTTTATCGAGAAACTTCACATACTGTTTACCAAAACAGCCTTCGGGTAGGGTGCGCAGGTAATCCAGATCCACAGTACGGCTGTTAATACGAGGCCTCTCTCTACAACAAGGTGTTTAATAGAGAATCAAGAAATAACACGCAAACGAAAAATGAAAGTAAAGAAGTCACCTCGAACATTTTAATGAACATACAATTCCGATTTCAATTCAAAAGTAAGTCATACATGTATGTTCAAAACTTGCTCACTGCTAGTCCTTGTAACAGGTCTTTGATGAATGCTTGAACGCCTGGTGAATGCCTTGTAGATTAGCCCTCAATTCTTAATAAATGCCTGATTGATAAGCGCTCAGTCACCGAGCAGTATCCCAACATATTTAACACGCGATTCATGTAGCAACAATTCTTACAAAAAATAACACGAATTTAAAATACAAAGCGTTTGAAACATGCACAATCGTTTAAATAACACTCGACGCTGCTCTTACCGGATTATCTGCTGACCGGTAGGATGTTCCAGCATTTTCCTCTGCATGCTCTGTAGTGCAAAATACCCAGTTGTTTCACCCATAGTAGCTATCATATCTGCTTAACACAGTAAACACCTTCATCTTTAATGGAATAAAGTCGTTAACAATAAAATAAATAACAACACGTGGCTACTAATAAAACAATAAATAAACGAAGTCAGCACAAACGACATAGTTCCTTGTATCAACTACGTAGCTGATACAAGGTTACGATCCACTGGATGTCACAAAAACACATACACACTCATACACAAATAATGTTACTCCAAAAGAAACAGAGTGGAAAGTAAGTTGCATTGATTGTGATGCTTATTATCATGTTGAAAAATAACTCACCATCTCTCCACGGGCTAGTTATGGCTACAGCAGCGGACCCAAATCCAAGCAGTGCTTTCTGAAATAACGTAGTTTGAACATGGCCAGGATAGAGCTGATCAAGCCGCCGTTCTTCACTATCGATACCTGGCATGTGAGCTTCGGAATCGCCCTGTCTTGCACTACTCTCATGCGTATATCCTGAAAAAAACAAGACACCATATTAAAGCGAATAAGAAACGATATGTGTTTTGGATTTCCATTCTGAAAAGAACTGCCGATAAATCGAATATCGCTGAAGTCGAAAAAGCCAAGAAAACGGGGGGAAATGTCATTTCTAGAATGTCGCACTGAAGTCCTTATTATTGGTAAATGAGTCAAGAGTACCGGGAGTTTCCGAAAAGAAGCTCTGGGCGTCTAAACGGAAACTCGACATTTTGAGCTTCTCATATTGAAACCAAATAGAAGTCCCGCTAGCTTCTATTCGGAAACAGCTTCCAAAACGAAGTCCCGAGGTCTTCTATTATTATTTCGGCCTGCTCCAGGCTCACGTCTCAGACTACGTCTGTCTTCCATGTTTTGAAAGTCTGCCTTAACTTTTTTCCAGTTTCGAAGCATTTTTCTTTCTATTCCTAGCTCTTTCGATGCTTTGTGCCAGTTAGAATTAAAATTATTTTCAGGCGCCCACCCTATTTAAAGGCATTTTGTGACACGAACGCGGTGGAGCAAAAATTAGAAATTCCATTTTTTTTTTAATTTCTAAGGCCTTATTCTGTGGATTCCACCAAGCGAAAAGCTGGCTACATCGCGAGTACCTTCTACTCCGGAGAACAGACGCGAGTAGGGGGTTGTATTGTGTTGACAAAAGGGGGAGGATTAGGAGTTGTTTGCCACTCAAGGGGATCGAGCGTAGCAGTAGCGCAAGTAAATATTCAGTAGCATCGAAGATGTCAATGCGGGAGGGGGCCTAAATTTGGAAACTGGATTTTTTACTATGGCCACTTTCAAACCAAATAGAAGCCCCGGGGCTTCTATTCGGAAACAGTTTCCAAATAGAAGCCGAACAACTAACAACAAGAAAAACAGATAACAATAGATATTTTGAAATATTTGATAACTGATCACAACATTCGTCGCATAGTTACTCTGTATCTTCTAACGCAATTCAACCTTAACGGTTGCAAATTTCGAAATAAAATGATATTTTATCTTATCTTTATCTTATCTTTGCCTACGAATTTAATTAAAGACCGCTTTGATGAACTCTCACCAATTATTTTACGGATAGTAAACTTAACAATAACCGAAGGACATGTGCCAGATGAACTAAAGAATGTGTTGGTGCGCCCCTGTTGAAAAAACCGAATCTAGACCAAGAGTACAAAAATTATCGGCCGGTATCAAACCTTTCGTTTTTGTCAAAAGTCATAGAGGAAGCGTTTAATCGACAACTAGCGAACCATATCCTAATCAATACACTAGCTGAGGAATTCCAGTCGGCATACCGTCCATTCTCTAGTACAGAAACAGCGCTGCTTAAGATCTTTGATGAAGCCCTAGTAGGCTTACTCATCTCGACAACCGCAAAGCCATTTTGGTTACCATACTCGATTTGAGTGCTGCCTTCGTTACAGTAAGTTGATCATGATATTCTTCTGAAACGTCTTAAATGCAGTTTCGGTATAGAAGGTCGTGCCCTACGATGGTTTTACCTGAAAGGTCGTTCTTTTCGTGTTGTGATAAATGAGGCCTTTTCAGATGTGTTTGAACTGCTGTGTTCTGTGCCTCAAGGTTCAAATTTAGGCCCGTCAATGCACACGCAATATACTAAATTTGTTGGATCTCTGCTACGGTTTCTTTTATTAGCCTTCCATGGATACGCCGATGACACACACAGCTCTGGAAAGCTGTGTGTTCACGATCCACCGTCGAACAAAGTGCAGTCAAGAAGAAACTAGAACAGGGAATACTAGCTATTGCGGACTCCCTGTGCAAGAATAAATTAAAGTTGAACACGGACAAAACTGAATTCTTGGTTAGTGAGTAGACATTACCAAGGTCTGATGGAATTCGATACTCGATCTGGATACGGATATAATTTCGCGCTCTGAATCAGCGCGAAACATGGGTTTCATAAGGGATTCTAGACTATCGCTAGAGAGAAGATTAATGATGTACGAAGAAAGTGCTATTACCTAAACTGGATAAAAAATGTGCGACCTTTTCTGACCGAATACGTGACAAAAGTGCTAGTTCATGCCTTAATCATAAGTGGGCTGGACTATGGGTTACTCAAGAGACTCGTAAGTCAACTTTAGTCCGTAATGAACAGCACTGCCCGTGTAATAACTCAGATTCCAAGGGATGCTAGTATCAGAGCTGCGTGCAAATATTTGCACTGGCTGCCGGTTGAGCAACGTATTGTTTTTAAAATATGTGTTCTAACATACAATTCTTTGAACGTACTTGCTCGGTCTTACATGTGCAATATGATAGAAGTATTAAACCAGTACGATCATTACGCTCTACAAATTCCCTGTCACTAGTTGTGAAAAAGTCGAATATGAACTATGGCAAAAGATCGTTTTCAGTAGCAGACCCTATCAAATCGAATCTTTTGCCAACAAGCGTTAGAAATGCAAGAGTTTAAGGGACTTTTAAAACTTACTTGTTCAAGTTGGCCTACAATTAATTTTAATTTCCTCCCGTCTTTTGTAATTTCTCGAGGACTTTTAGTATGAAAATGTGATTTTTAATACATATTATCACATTTGTTATTTGCACTTAGGAACTTTAATAGGCGCTATATAAAAAACTGCTATAATAATATATTGGGGGGGGGGCATCTTTTCGGAAACTCCCGGTAACATGTATTTCAAGGACAAAACATCATGTATTTTTAAGCGGATGGTTTTCGGTGAAAACGCAGAATTTATATGCAACACCAAAAGTATTATTAGAAGTAGAGGGAGACCAGATGCAACTGAATAGAATGCCAAATTTTGTATGGTAACAGTCTTTCTTTCGCTATTTGTTGCTTATGTTAATGCAAAGAAGCCCTATCGTTACCTAAAAATGCCTTCTTGGTTCTGCAATATCGTTTTTAGAGTCGGGTGATGCATTAGAAAATTTAACCAATTTCGATATAGTGTTCACCAAGTCAGTTCACGGTTTCAAGTGTGCGTGCTCATTTACAACAATTTGTCAATAAACTACAGCACTGTGCATAGTCCACATATTCCCCACAGCCCTTCCCCGCCCCCCCTCCCCCCCCCCCCCGCCCCAATCAGTTAAACAGGTCCATCAATAGTCAATCAAGAACTGAAATTTTCCAAGTCCAGTTGGTGCATTTTCCTTGGACGAACCTGGCCCATTTACAATACCGAACTGTGTTTGTTCCCATAGAAGCTACACACCAAGTTTCAGTAAAATCCATGCAGCTGTTCTTGAGATATCGTGTTAACAAACTCATTCACATGCTGAATAATTTCCAGGATTTGGTAAATTTCAAAGTCCATTTTGTTCATTTTCCTAGGGCCAACCTAACTCATTTACAATATCGATCCTTGTCAGTACCCATAGAAGCTACATACCAAGTTTCATTAAACTCTCTGCAGTTGCTCTTGAGATCTCGTGCTAACAAACTCATTCCGATGCTGAATAATTTCCAGGATTCGGTAAATTTCAAAGTCCATTTGGTTCATTATCCTTGCGTCATCGTAACCCAGTTACAATAACGATCCTTGTAAGTGCCCACCAAAGCTACACACCAAGTTTCATTAAGATCCCTGCAGTTATTCTTGAGATATCGTGTTAACAATAGTGAATCAAGAGCTGAAATTTACCGACCTGTGTTTGTTCCCATAGAAGATAAACACCTAGTTTCATAAAAATCCTTGCAGCAGTTTTTAAGTTATCGTGTTAACAAGCTCACACAATAGTCAATGAAGTCCATTTGGTCCATTTTCCTTGGACGAACCTGGCCCATTTACAATAACGATCTGTGTTTGTTCCCATAGAAGCTACATACCAAGTTTCATTAAAATCCTTGCAGCAGTTTTTAAGTTACCGTGTTAACAAGCTCTTGAAGACAGACCGACCGACCGACCGACACGTGGTCGATCGCATATATTCAAAACAGGTTCTACCTGTGGGGAATAAATTAAGCAAAAAAAACGAAACTGCATAGAACGTTACTCTGCTTTGTTATTACTACTCTACACAGGGGTCAAACTTTATTGGAATGTAGGAAATATTATTCAAAGCATGATTTTCGCAATTTTCGCTCACGATAATTCCTGGACTCTGAGACAAAGTATTATGACTTTCAGGGATTTTACAGGACTAACGTTGGACTATATCTATGTTCTTTTGACCTAGACTAGCGAACTTTTGTAAGCACTTAGATGTTAGATAATTGTATTTACAATTTCCTGAACTCTTTCACAAAATACCAGCCACTGTATGCACGAAAGTTAAACCAGTGGGTTAACCCATAACTTAATCCAAAAAGTTACCTTTGCGGTTTAAACCGAGTTTAAACCATCAGATTAACGTATGTCATAGTCACGAAAGTTAGCTAGGGTTTAAACCAGTGGGTCAAACCAAAAAGCTAACCATGCTTGTGGGGAAGGTTAAACCAGGATAAAGTTCCTGAGAAATTTCTGAGTCATTTCATTTGTGTTCCTATTCCTTTTTCCTCTCTAGAAGGGGGGAAGGGGAATGAAGTACAACTGTGTTTGAAATTGACTTGAAATCCCAAGTTTGCAGACTAAAGAATGGAGAAAGCATTGACGAGTACAGGATTTTGCAGAGGGAGGGGAGGCATAGGCCCGTATTATATGTGAAAACTACACTATATTTACCAGTGACAGATCCAAGGAAGAGGGGGGGGGGTTATGGTTTGTTATGGCCCCACCTCGAGATTTAAAAAAAATTGACTGTAAAACTTCGGGTACTACTATCCATATATCCCCTCGCTTTTTCTCTCTTTTTCTCTCTCCCCCTCTCTCAGCCCCTATCCCCCGCCCAGTGTCAATCCTTATGCACATGTTGAGTATCCAAATACATTGAAGAAATGGTTACGATGATAGTTCGCTACGAAATCACCTCTTTCTTTTTCTTTTTTTTTTTTTTGGTCTTTTTTTACTTTTGCTTGTTTTTTTCATTAATTAGCCATTGGTCATTGCATTTATTTTTCTTTAAAAATCTGTTTTGCGATTATGAAGACAGTATGATACGAAACAACTTCAATTTACGTACGTCATTTAGACGTTCACTGGGGGTCATTTCGCATGTTTTTTGCAAATATGTTATTCTGCGAAGTCGTAATATTGTCCACTTACACCACCCCCGGTCCAAGACTAGGCCACCCAATCTTAAAAGATTTTTAGAAATGAAAATAAACAAAACACAATTATTTTTTCCCTTTCCAGTGACTGCCAGCCTCTTGGAAAATCCCTGAGAATTCCCTGTATTCTCGCCCAATACTGATGACGTATTTGGGTTAACTGTGGTTCAACTTAAACCAAAAGTTAAACCATTAGTTTAGTTAAACCACGGTTAAACTTCTTTTGTGAATATGGTTTAAACCATTGGTTTAGCTAATCAATTTTTTTTTCTTGGTTTAACCCACTGGTTTAACCCAATCAGTTAAACCAAAGAGTTAACTTTCATGAATACTCTCCACTTAATTCTATCATCCCGAAATATATATTTTAAGTGCAAACTTAAGACTATCAGTCGCCGTATATTCACGAAAGTTAAACCAATGGGTTAACCCATAACTTAACCCAAAAAGTTAACTTCGTGGTTTAAACCAAGTTTAAACCTTTGGGTTAACTTGTGTCATATTCACGAAAGTTAACTATGGTTTAAACCAGTGGGTTAAACCAAAAAAGTTAACCCTGCTTATGAGGTGGGTTAAACCAGGATTAAGTTCCTGAGAAATATCTGAGTCATTTCATTTGTGTTCCTCCTCCTTTTTCCTCTCTTGGAGGGGAAGGGGAATGAAGTACAACTGTGTTTGAAATTGACGTGTAATCCCAAATACAAAGTTTGCAGATTAAATCATGGAGAAAGCATTGACGAGTGCAGGATTTTGCAGAGGGAGGGGAGGCACAGGCCCGTATTATATATCAAAACTACACTATGTTTATGCACATTTTGAGTATCCAAGGACATTCAAGTAACGGTTACGAATTACTTACGATGATAGTTCGCTACGAATTACTTTTTTTTTTTTGGTCTTTTTTTTCTTCTGATTGTTTTTTTTTTTCAGTAATTAGCCAGTCATTGCATTCATTTCGCTTTAAAAATCTGTTTTTCGATTATGACGACAGCTTGCTACGAAACAACTTCAATTTACGTACGTCATTTAGACGTTCACTGGGGGTCATTTCGCATGTTTTTTTTTTCAAATATGTTATTCTGCGAAGCCATAATATTGTCCACTTACACTAACCCTGATCCAAGACTAGGCAACTCAATCTTAAAAGATGTTTCGAAATGAAAATAAACAAAACACAATTATTTTTTTTCCCTTTCCTCAGTGATTGGCAGTCTCTTGGAAAATCCCTGGGAATTCCCTGCATTCTCCCCCAATAATGATGAGGTATTTGGGTTAACTGCGGTTTAACTTAAACCAAAAGTTCAACCATTGGTTTAGTTAAACCACGGTTAAACTTCTTTTGTTAATATGGTTTAAACCATTGGTTTAGCTAATCCAAATTTTTTTGTTTAACCCACTGGTTTAACCCAATCAGTTAAACCAAAACGTTAACTTTCGTGAATACGGCGGCAGCTCGCTTCTCAAAATGACTGCTATACGCGATATAGATTACATGTGAGCATAAACCTGATTTTACATGTTTATACTAAGAGCTTACAGAGCGCGGTTCAGTATTTTGCACTAGAGAACCAGTGGCAGTGGAGGTTCGGCAAAAATATCTTTTCCGGGATAATTGTTGCTTTCGGGAGGTGGAGACACTACAGGCACAGGCGGGTTTAACATACGTAGGTTACTGGTATGGTGAAAAAAAAACACTAAAAAATATCACAAACCAATGTGCAAACGTTTAATAAAACTCCACGAACGGTAGGCCTGCCCATAGAGATTTTCATACCTAGGTCCCTTATCAGCACATGAGGGCCTTTAGTTTATAAGCCAAATCACACTTTTCCAATAAAAATGCGCAAAAATTCTGAGTTTCGAATAAAAATAACCGGGTAAAAATGAAAGAAATGATAGAGGTTTCGCCTAAATATCAAATTTCTCTTGCACCAAAGGGCAATAGGGTTTTTAACAACCAGTATGATATTTCAAAAATTAATTCAAATTTTTAACAAATAGTTTCAAGTTTCAATTTCTTTTATGTTCAATGTATGAGCTGTTTTTGTGATATTTCTTCTACGAGGGAGACGAGATAGAATTGGCTAGAGTAGATCGTAATTGGTGACAACAAAATGCTAAATTCCCACTCCACTAAATAAGCCAGGTGCAAGTTTTGCAACCCAACCGACTTAAATATACACCATTTTGTGATATTTGATAAAATAAATTTGTTTTGAACCACGGAAGATGTTCTTTTTCATTTCACAAATTTCGATCTACTGTAACCATTCTTTCTCCTCCCCCTTGTATATTTTTCTATCATTTCTTTAATTTTTTACCCGGTTCCCTAGCAGTCGAAATTCAAAATTCTTAGGCATTTTATTCAAAACAACCAAAGTATGATTTGGCTTATGTAACCGGTTCGATCCCCAACAGGGCCCTGTGTCTTTTTCTTCCAGCATATAAGCCAAATCACACTTTCGGTGTTTCGAATAAAATGCGCAAGAATTTTGAATTTCGACTGCGTGGGAACCGGGTAAAGAATTGAAAGAAATGATAGAAAAATATGGAAGAAATATCGCAAAAACAGCTCATACTCGGAACATAAAAGAAAATGAAACTTGAAACCATTTGTTAAAACTTTTAATAAGTTTTTAAAATATCAAACGGGTGGTTAAAAACCCGATTGCTCTTTGGTGCAAGAGAAATTTGACATTTAGGCGAAATCTCTCTATCATTTCTTTCATTTTTTACCCGGTTATTTTATTTGAAACGCAGGAATTTTTGCGCATTTTTATTGGGAACGCCCAAAGTGTGATTTGGCTTATTAGATTGGGCGATAAAAGGGTTCCATCCATTAAACCTGCCTATTTGCATGAGAACAACCAATCAACACACCTCTTATCAGTTGATTCAAAGGCATATATCTCTGCAGTTTCGTATGTCTGTCTCTTGATGATAAAACGAAGAGACGAATATTTAATCGAAGAAACATTTCGGGTTGACTAGGTACCAACCAGGTTCATTAATAACAGGAATCTTTGAAGAACTAACCCTGATGTTATCTAACCATTTTAAGATATATCTTTCTTAAGCTCGTCTCAATTTTGTCACAGACATATATAAAGGCATCTGAATGTTACTTAATTTAGTCATATAAACTCGTAAATTATTCCTAAAGGTTAAACTTTAACAGCGTATTAAAAGGATGAATATTAAGGTGTATTTTGTTACATGCATTTTGTGCACTTTTTACATGAGTTTCGTCGAACTGTATATGCGAAATGGTGGTTTCAAAAGATCAAAATGGCATATCTATTCAAACTTTTTGTGCCTGACTAGAATTTGACAGAAGGGCAATTTATTAGTGAATATTATATGAAGCGAGCTTCAAGTTTCACCGAATGCCTGGAAAATAATTGAAATGATCGCGACTGCACAAGACAGCTTCTGATCATGTTGAATCTGTATCTGACTCAAGTCTTCTTAATCAATGGAGTACCTAATAAATAAATAAATAAAATGATTATGAGGCAACTCCGCATTATATGATATATCTTATTTCATATAATTTGCGACCTTTGTTCCAAGTAACCACTTTTCCCGTTAAGACAATAACAATTAGCTCTAGCGTTGTGAGTACGTTTATCTTGCTAGGATCAGGTCTCTCTCGTTTCCTTTCTGTCTTCTCTTGAGAAATCTGGAAAAAGAATTTATCTAAAGAGTGTGTCATCTACATCTCATCAACGTGGTGTCTATCTCATGCGGTTTTAAGCACTTATTGTATGAAGGAAGTATTGTAGATTATTTATTACTTCTCGTTAGTATGACATAATACTTTCTCAATCACTTTCAAAGTAGCCAGCACACACATGTTCTCTCCCCTACTTTTTGCTACTCGGGTGCCTTCTTTGAAGGAAGAGGAACATATTAAGTTTGCCTATATTTCTAATTATTGTCACAGCATTTATTTAACAGTAAATCTGGATTACAGGAGCCCTGTAAAAGAGTAAGTACACTAAGTCTTTTTACAGTTTATAATAAATTAAGTCTGGCAGAAGCAGGAAAAGAGTAGGGAAGATGTACTTTTATAAAAATTAACCAATACCCAAATCCAAAGAAATAACCCCTTCTTAGAATAATCTGTTGACAAAAAATTTCTTTGCATAAAATAATTACATTTAATGTTTATATTGCTTTGTCTTCTTGGAAGCAAAATAAAAACACAACGGTTCTCTTTAAAAAAGCAGTTAATTCAATGTGTTTTGTTTGGTGCTTTGAAATCGTTTCAATTGATGTTAACAGATCAAGTTGTGTTTATCAAATTCATACCGGTCGATATCAACGCGTAAGGTGAGCAACTATATTTTGTTAAGGTTGATTACACCGCGAGCATTTTGAAAGTCATATGTTATTTCAGATTTATATTGGTTGAAACCAGTCCATACAGTTGAAACAAAATGGTGAACGGGGGACATAGTTCAATAGATCAGATATTAAAAAATACAATGAACAAATTGAGTACAATCAGAAATAAAGAAAAAGAAACAAAAGCGGAAAAAGTGCAAACAAAGTTTTCTTTCGCAGTAACTTGTCTGTAACACTACAGGAAACTTTTTTCATGATTAGATAAGAAATATATGACAGACGATACTTTGTTATTATGGTGAGTGACTCACAGCGAGCTTGCTGATGTGAGCACAGATTCAGAGTAATCGTCGTTACTGGCTTTTTAACCGTTTTCTGTATTTCGTGAAATCGCAAGAACGAATCTTTGCACGAATAAATCAAATATATGCAAAATAGCCAGGATAATGGAGACTGTATCCGTGCCTGTAAGTATTTGTATAGGGGCACTCTGTCCTTCCATTTGCGACCTGTTTTGGAGCTTCGAATGGTACCCAAAGCTCAAACGGTAGCTTTAAGTCTTACTGCGATACCTCCAACCGTCCAATAGATCTTTAAGGGCGTAATAGCCTCCCAAATGAGATAACCAATGTCGCAATGGAAGACCTACCTCCAACATGTCGCAATGGAAGACCTACCTCAAACCAGGTTGGTATATAAGCTTGGCCCGCCTTTGAGCAAATTATCAAATATCTTTAAGATTCATTCCCATAAACTGGAAGAAATTGATTTGGGTGGACTGGTAACCTTCCAAACGTTTCTGACTGCGACTGAAAAAGATGGGGTTCGATGCCAGAAGACAAACGGGGCATACCAAATTCACAGAGAATAGTGCATATATAAACTTGGGCAGCAGATTATCTACAGGCGACTTGGCGGAAGAGATATTATCTTGGTAAGCGTTCGTTAATGCGTTTCCTCTGTTACCAATAACTTCACCACACGTTAAAGGAAATAGAAGAAATTGATAAAGTGATTCACTCTAGCCTCCGCGACATGTGCGCACTTTTGTCACTGAGGGAGACACTACTGCGCATTTATATAGACAGCTCAGACAAGAATGGATGCTGTCATTAGAGCAATGCAGACTGCGGCCATTACCTGGGCAATTGAATCGCACAAAGCTTTGGTGTTTTACCTTTCATTATGGGACAGCATTAAGTTCATAGCAGAGACATTGAGTGTCATCTTTGCGGCCCATAAGGGGAAACGGCATTGCCATGATTCGTATATCACAAAAGCTTCCCCTACTCAACATAGCGAGAGAAATAATGGTTCTGACCACAGTCCATTGCGCGAAGTTAGTTGTTCAGCGGTCAAAGGTCAGAGGTGTTCTAAGACAGGCATGGTAGCACTTTGCAAAGACGCACTTGTGTCAGATGGTCAAGTGAAATGCAATAGGAAATGCCGAGAGGAGATCTCTAGGAGAGATGACGTCCCTTTGTCTCTAAATGACAGTGTGTGATCCTGGTGATTAACAAAGTTGATGAAGGATGTTTCCCAATGCAGGCAGACGCATATGGATTTATTCGTCGTCTTTAATGGTTCTGAAACCTGTGAGTTCAGAAACATACGGATGTGATAAAAACGAATTGATCATTGATCCGTTGGACAAGAAATGTTCTCAAAAATTGTAGTTAGAGCCAAAATTAACTTAAGATCCAGCTAAAGAAATTACCGGACAAACTGGGAAAATACAACTTGAGATACTTCAGCGGAATTCCCTGTCAAGTGTCCAGCCTGGAGTCGCAGTACACAAACGTCACGTGAGATCTTCCGAACAAGCCTTCCCAGACAACATCCTAGTCAGAGAGCCAAGAACAACAGCCAGGCATCGAAAACTAAAAGGAAAAGATACACAACGTGTAATTTAATACACAAGCACTACCTTACTACCCAGCGCAAGGCAAGACTTGCACAGCTATGCACTATTTCTCTGAATGCTTTCGGATGTAAGGTTCTTCAAAAGAGACACTGGCTTTGACGTCACGTGTTTGCCTATCAGTATGCACAACAGGATAAATGCACGTCCTCCTCTGCAGTCCAACTTTGCATTGTTATGTGGTCTGTCACGTCAGAAGATTGGTGTGAACCCGTTTACCGCCAAAGTGAAACAACGGCACCTAATATATTTTCCCGTATGCGTTAATGATGGTCACACGTTAACATATCTTCTTGAAGGTAGAATAGCAAGCAGGATTGAACTAATCAATTACGTCGAAAATATTTCGTGTTTCGTGATTTCGGATCGATGAGAACATGCCCTTCAGTACGTATCAGACTGAAACCACATAACGCACCGAACTATCTAACTTGGCCCGAAGAATTTCGATACCCCTGCCAAAGCTGTGAAAGAGAAAATGGAGTAATTGAACCAATTACCCAGACAACTGAATGTTTAGCCCCATGGTTCTTGTGTTGAAAAAGAATGGTAAAGTTCGAATTTGTGTTGATCTGAAAAAAATGAATAGGTCTTTAGAAATGAGCGGTTTTTCATGCCCACTGTTCAGAAAATAGCCAGGATTTTTCAGGTTCTAAGGCATTCTCTACTTTAGTTTGTTTTCAAAGTTTCTGGCAGTTGCCATTACACCCTGATGATGCAAATCTCAGAACCTTCATAAGAATATTATTTCGTTATATTTTGTTGCCTCCTCTCATATTATTTTAATTCGAGCACTGGAATATTTCAGAGTCCCGCGTCAGTTACTCAACAATATTGAGGGTGTGTTACTGGATGTGGACGATATCTTTATCACTGCCCTGGACTAAGCATGTGGCTGATTTCTCGGATGTGCTTAAAAAAATAAGAGAGTCAGGTCTAAAACTAAACAAAAACAAGAGCAAAATCGCACAAATCAGGTCATTTCTGAAGGCCAAAGTTTGCCATTTCAGATATGTCCCCTGGCTATGCTAAAATCGCCGCGATCACTGATCTGAAACTATCACAGTTGCGCTGACTGATTGGCATGGCTAATTATTTAGAAAGGTTTTTGCCTAACATGTCAGACGCTCTGTGCCCAATAATAAAACTATTCCAGAAAGGTAACATGTTTGTTTCGGTTCCGTCTCGCATGAATAATTTGATCAGAAGAAAAATTTGTTAACTCCTCAACCCGTCTAAGCATATTATGGCATTTTGTCGTAGAATTACACAAATTTACATTGACAACTAAACACAAAGTCCTCGTCCCACTGATTATTGACAAGGAATTGGATAGAAGTACAATTTGTTGCCAAAGATTATTGATAGACTTACGAGGTTAAGTGAAGTTGCAGAACACGTCCCAGGTAAAAACATGACGGTCGGCAATTGCTAAATTAGGCAAGAAAAAAGGTCAGGTGGAGCTGACCCAGGAGGCAATTCTAAATGAAATAAGTATTGAAACCATAAAAAATTCATTTCTTTCACTCGCACTTGAACACATACCCACGACGTCGAAGAATCATTACAAAGCTACTTTGCACTCAAAAATGTTCTTTCAAAGTCCAACAAAATTCGAACAAATACTGACGAACAATATATATAGACACACACATACATATATACACACACACATACATATATAAAAAATTCATTTCTTTATATATATATATATATATATATATATATATATATATATATATATATATATATATATATATATATATATATATATTTATATATTGTAATTGTTTACGATATTGCTCAGGCATTGCAAACACGTATATACATATGTCTTGTGTACTGTGATCAGATTGGTCATGTTGCGTATTGTTCGATCATTGGTGTGTTTATTTCTCCCAATTAAACTCAAAGTTCTTAAAAATCGCAAAAGTGTCTCATTGAAAGTTTTTACGGAATAAAATTAGCGTACCACGACTAATAGAAAATGATCGTCAGTAACTTACTAACCAGCTAGAAGTTCTATGAGCAGGACTGCTAAAAGATTTGTGTGCCCCGTTGCCATTATGTTCTGTTTGTACGATCACATGATAGAACAGCCGAGAAGTATGTTTGGTGGCACGAGATCGACAAATTCCCCTTAATCACTTGCGCAACACGTTTCAAACGGAAAATGAAACAGCGGCTCAGCTCATATCACAAAATTGCGCGATGCGAGCAAAAACTCCGACTTCAGAGGGACTTGGCGCGATATCATAGTGGTGCAGAGTGGCCCCATCGAATTTGTTTTGCAATTGAATCTTTGCTCTGTTGAATCCGATGTGGCGGTAGGCAACGTGTATATCGGAGAATCGGAAAGCGATATGTTCTGTACGAAGATTTCTTTCACATGTATCTCGATTAACCTGTGTTTTGTCTTTAATTAATCACTTTGATTGACGCTAGCGAACAATACTCATTATGACGTTCTCCGGCCTCGACTTCGTGAAGGTATGTTTGCGTTTGACATCGTCGTCTGATGGAATCTGAAAAATAAACAAGAGGGATGACCAGGTTTTATTAGCTCTGATTCAGTTAGAGTTTTACGTCCGTCTGCCCGTCCGTTAGTCTCTCAAATCAGTCAAAACCATTGCTAAAATTATCAAAAATGCTTTTTCCAGTTGACAGACTTTACGGTGGCTTGTTCATGGTTTGGAGTGAACCAAAGGTCGACTGGAAGTCGAAGTTATTAATAATTGATTGCAATCTGACCGTAATTTGGTGAATTAATACCTTACTTACTGTACAGGTAATGTACAGCAAACAATAACCCAATTTTTATGCAAGATAACGCACGACCACATGTTGGGAAATGCAGTTTACGGTACCTGGTAGCACATAGCATCAACACGATGCCATTACCATCATATTCTTTGGATATGAATCCACTCGTGCACTTCTGGGATCTTCTATGCCAAAAAATACGCGAAAGCATGTCCCCTGAAAAATCATGCAGAGCCTCGACAAGCGTTAATCGAAGAGTGCCAGCATCACCCATATGGGAAAATTAATCATTTGTCCAATGCAACGTAGAGTTCATGCCCTTCGTATGCTGAACTCACACACAATATTGAAACATTGTTCAATTAACTCACTTCATGAACGATTAAAACTAATTGTGTTGTCTGCAAGCGATACTATCTCGTAAGGGAGATTTTCAATTTTTCAGGTTTGTGGGTTCTTTAACTAAATTGTGTTGAAATTTTCAATATAATACAGGTAATAATGATGGAGATAAAAAATTTGAATATTTTGCATTCTTTCTTTCGTTCCTCAGTATATTTGGACAGGATCGTCGTGCCGACTTGCATGACAGAAAAAGTGGTAAAACGCATTCATTCATCCCTTCAAGGCATACAAAAAGCCTGGAGCTAGCAGAAACGTCCATTTGATGGCCAAATTGACATAAAATGCAGGTGATGTAAATTCTGTGAGATTCACAAGCCTTCATAGCTCATCCAGCTCCTAGTCACAACGAATTTGCCAGCTTGACCGCGTCAATTTTTAATCACCGACATATGTAAATGTTATAAGATCAGTATGGAAATTCAAACTGGTCTTTTGCTAATTTGTTTGTGCGTATGAATTCTGAACAGGCGATCAATTGGTTACAGCATTTTGTTCAGAGTTTAACCTCAAACTACGTCATCATCGTATTTTATTGTAAATTCAAGGCTAGACCGAAAGAAACGTCGCGTAAATATTTCTCAAACAAACTGACCCGTAAATAGCCTTTTCGTTTTACTTAACAACATCACACTCTTCTACAAGTGCAAGTCTAGTTGCTTTACAACACACAATGAAAAACTCTCTGCCTCAGAAACTGCAGTGACAACAGCCTGATTAAAATACCGTTAAGTTGAAGGATCCGTTATATAAACAACAAGTTGCACGGAATTACAATAAGCGCCACAGTGTGAGACAGGTTCCCAATTTGTAGGATGGTGATCAGATTAACGTCAAACTTGGAAATTACAAAACTTGGACACCCAGTACTTAACTCCCAAGTTAAATAAACCAAGGTTAGATCTCTTTCAGACAGAAAAACGGTTCGTTTTCAGAATTAATAGAAAACACTTCGTTAGCGCCCAATAGCCCATCTGGAGATAATGAGATTACATTCCCTTCAGCGTCCCCTTCCACAGATGGGCAAGCCACGAGCGTGACTGAAAACAACATAAATTATACCCAAGGCCACAAGGAATACGTTAAATTGCAGATGAACAATGTTAGCAAATAATTACATGCCCTTATTATTATTATTATTATTATTATTATTATTATTATTTTCCTTCAGTTTTTTTTACATTTTTGGAGTTATATGATAGAATGATGAAATACATTCTAAAAATTACAAAAATATAATATGGTTTGAGATTAATGACATACGCAAACTAAAAAGAGTTGGTGTTTACTTTTGATATTTGTGCTTGAACAAATAACACATATATTTGCAAATGTCAACACGAAGAGTGATGACAAATGACCACACTAATGTGATTAAAGGTGTTTTTCTTGGGATTTTTGCCAGTAGTGTGCAAACAAACTTCGAAGATTGTTTGCACGGTAAGTTTTGCCTAAACTGAACACTGGCCGAACCAATCAATAACTCATTCCTCGTCTCCAAGTCTGAACTGCTTGGGAACTAGCCATTGCAAATTGTAATGGCCGCTTCCTGTTGAGAAATGTTATGCATGTTTTGAAACATTTTGTAAGAAGATGAAGGTCCATTACATTGGAAGACAAACTTATGAAAATGGAAAGAAATTAATGAGCATACTTGGTCGATTGAAGGGATATGGGGTTGGAAGAATGGTGTATCGACAACATTTGAAGCAAAATTACCCAGAACCTTCATATCACATAATCACGAAAGTTGATCCAAATATGGCAGACCCGGGAGGAAAGGTTTGTGCAAAAGGCAAATCTACTAGTTATATACACTAGATGCCCCCATGGACTGCTTAGGGTCCTCACAACAAAATTTATTGACAGAACTTTCGTCCAGTAGCCTGTAATCCGTGCCTGTAACCTAAGGTTAAACCCGCTTGCCAGTGGTATCGCCAACTCTCGAAAACAACAATTATCCCAGAAATGATATTTATGACCATCTTCCATAATTGAAAACCGTTTTTATTTGTCAGGTATCGGAAAATAAGGAATATTTCAGTCAAAAGGATTCGCAAATTTGCGTCCGGCTTATTAAGATCAGTTAAAATTGAACATTTTGTTGTCACCAGTTACGATCAACTCTAACCAATTCTCCGTGCGTTTACGTGGGCAATATCTGGTTCAAGAACCGCATAACGGTCTAGAACTGCCGTTTATCTGGCCAACTGTAACCGGTTCTCGTGAAGAAAATCGTACTCTAGCCACACTTCGGGTACGCCCTTGACCTTTTTGAATAGAGTATTAACAACATTTTAAAATTTTAAGCCAGTAACTTTCTCATAAGAAGTGGTAATATATGATAATTTGTATTGTTAAATATGATAAATTGAACAAAAAGACAGGAAACTCTTAAAGAATGTGGTTTTATATTTGGCAGAAGCATCAATGTTTCGATTGCTGTTTTGATTGAAAGTCTTCAAAGATATATGTTTTACTAATCAACGAGTGAAATGCTTTATATCAAAGTATTTTCAACTGAGTATTAGTAATTGTTTACGTATTTTAAATGATTTCTGTGTATTCGTCTTTGTTTACAATTGATTTGCACTTAAAGTTTTTAGCATAACTAGATTCAGAACCACCCATTTATCTGGAGGGCATAACTAGAACCAGAACTTCCACTGCACATGTCATCGGTTCTGGTTCTAGTTAAGCTCCACGTAAACGCACGGTCTATCTCCTTTCCCTCGTCAAGCCAGGTTTATGCTCACATGTTATCCTTTTAGCTGTTAGCAGTCATTTTGAAAAGTTTGCTCAGTGAATATATATACATTGAAGTTGTGCAACGTCGTATTATTTTTCACATTGGTCAAAAATTGCCTAAATGGCGACTTGCTGTGTGCGATTGGGGTCTGCGCCTTCGACGATGGGTTGTTCTCAAACGTTTTTATGTTGGTTTGCAATACCTTTGTATGTTTTTTTTTTTCTTTTTTTTTTTTGCTTCATCTGCATTGCATTTTAACGATTTTATAGCCCCTTTCTAATAATTCACCTTTCTCATTGGAGGTTGTTATTACCGGGCCGCGCAACAGCTCATGAGGGCTTCTATTGTATCCGACAAAATTTATAATAATGAAATAAGACAAAAACGCGCCAGCAGAGCCTACCAATTTTGAAGATTTCGCCATTTTCAAAATAAGCAGATTCATGCTTTGTATTGTTCGGACAGTACTCGCAGTCATTTTGATCTAGTGCCAATGTAAAAAAATCATTTATGTGATGCGCCCTGTATATTATAGTGCGACGAGATCGGCAAAACGAACATCTATGGCAAGTTCTGTAATAGCAACTATGACTCTTGCTGTCATAGAAAGAAAGCAAGAGTCATTCAGGACTAGTTTTGACCGTATTAGGTTGGGATAAATGTACAAAAAAAGTGATGGAAAAACGTTAAAATTGATTTTTCGGGAAGTATATTCTTAAAGGGGTAGAATTATATGTAAAATAGCTTTAAAAGATCATATGATGGATTTTTAAATTCGACAGCGCTTTGTATTGTAAGAATATTATAATTTTGATCTTTTTCGCATCTATTTATAAATGATCCCGATAAATTTGCATTCGACACGAAAGACCCACCGGAAAGGTACGAAAAGTGGAATTTATTATTAATTAGACTTGTCGACATGTGCAAGTAGACGTCCTTCGAAAACTTTCAGTTTCGTTTTCAGCTAGACCACTGTGGCTGACTATGTGCCTGGTAGTCTAGTCAATACTTCAGGCAGCACGGTTGGCGCAGGAGGTGTTCACTGCCTGTCCTGCAATTTATAACTCTGTGATTGCTATATCCTACTGTATGCTTCGTTTACGGCTCTCCAGCACTGCCATGGGTGTCTGCAAGGGGCCTCTCCTAGCATTCGTGAAGTTTAAGCGTTTCCGGTTCTGTAACTTAAGAGACGGTTTTTTCTCTTGGTATTCGCAGCTTTGCTTGGTTTTTTTGCTTTAAAATTTAGTCATTTAGGTGTCCTTGTGGGGCATTTTGTGACGCCTATTGCGCCAGGCCGTGTGTGACTTTCTTTTTAAGGATGTTATTTTTCTTTCACCTTCAGAGCGAGGACAAAAGCACGTACACCAAGGTTTACGCACAGACGGTGTTTCGGGGAGAAGAAATGGGGGAGAGGATTCTGTATGCTCACTGGAAAGAAGATTGGAGGCTGGTGCCCAAAGCTGAGGAACACTTATGGAAATCAAAAGATTTTACACCTCGACCAGTGAAGAAGATACCGGAGTATATGCGATTTCCGCCTCTTTTTGAATACAGATTGAAGCAGAACTTGCATCATAGTGCGCCTCTTCCGCTTCTCAAAACCATAATAAAAGAACGGAGTGGGACGAAGAAATTGGAAAATAGAGCAGTTATAGATAGACAAGAAACGAAAAAAGGAAAGAAAAGAAAAACCAGTGGGGTTGAAGTTGAATCAACAGAACTAGAACAAGTGTAGTTCGGAGGCGAACTAAAAGACCTAGTGCATGAGGAGACTGGGTGTAAAAACCTGAATGCGGGAGGGGACTGGATCTTAAAGCTTTAATGTGTGAGGGGACTTGACCTAAAAGCCTCACTACGGGAAGTGTATAAATTTCTAAACACATTGCTAAAACAAGTGAACCTACAAATAAACTGCAACAAATCTATTCATTGTGCGTTTTCTTGTGATTCTTTATTCACCCATCTGAACGGTCACCAAACCCTTTCACGTATTTGGAGCCCCCCCCCCCCCCTCCTTCCACTCCCCCGGAATTTCTAATGATATTAGCTTTATTCAAAAAAAAAAAGAAGAAAAGAAACGTCACCAAGGCTGCTGAACAGTGATTGGGTGTAACAGCCGTATCTCCACACCCTCTGCAACACTCTTTCACACCCTCCCTCCGTCACAAGCGACCTGCATAAAAAGGCAGGTATGGACCAGTAGTTACCTGCCTGACTCGAGATTTTATGTGCTCGGGCAGTCGTTTCTGTGAAGTCCTGTTGTTTCAGATTAGCCGAAAAGTTCGTCCGGATTGTTTGTCGTCCTAACATTTTGCTCATTATCTGGGTGGCGAGAATGTACTTGGATCATTTTCGTATCAAAAATCTTTGTGTGGTCTTTTTTTTTTCACCCATACTGGAACGACATTTGTTGTTGAGGATCTCTTAAAACTAGTGGAACGTTTCCTAGCTCAATTTTCAAATGTCCTCGAGATTTCGGATCGAATCACCTTCAAGTCTGATATACGCATTGTGCAGGTAATCCCGTAGAATAACTGCAGAAACTGTAGGTAAGTGATGCAATGGCTTGAGACCTGTCGGAATGGTTTTTCACATTTTTTCAGGAATTTTCCTTAGATATCCCACTCCTACCGCACTCCTCATTGTTAAAAAATTAACGATGTGTTTAAATTAGGTGCAGCGTCGTTTTAGTTTTTAGCTACAACCTAGCCATTTTGTGGAGTTCACCAAATGAATTGGATAAAATAGTTTTAACCTCCAAACCAAGTTACAACAGTTGTGTGTGATCTGCCTAAAAATCCCCTTTTTAAAACCTCGCTTGATTTTTTATTTAAGTCTGTTCGATGGCATTAGCAATCGTTTGATTTCTTGTAATTTAGTTAGACACAGATGGAGCCATGTGACTTACACGAGATGAAGCCATGGTATTTACACGAGTTGGACCCGTGGGACCTACACGAGACGAAGTCATGTGGTTACACGTGGAGTCATGGGCCTTATACGAGATGGACCCGTAGGACTTAAACGAGACGAGGTCATGATGGTTACACGAGATGGAGAAATGGGATGAAATAATTCATATATTTGCAGTACCGGGATTTTTAGTGTTTATTGATTCTTCTGTGGAGAATTTATTTCATCGCTTCATTCGTTCTCAGTTTCTGGATCAATACTGTGCTTTCATTTTATTTTTCCCCATAGATTATGTTGTTATTATTGTTTTGTCGTCACTGGTCGACTGTGGGCGTTGATTTTGAATTCCTTCATTAGGTTATGAAGCCCACTGCATTAGCCTAGTAATCCGGGCAAAATCAATTCCCAACTTACATCCAACTTACTCTGGGCTTTAAGCCCTCCTGCTTTAGAAGAGAGGGAATTTTTTTTTTACATCGTTATATTTTGTGAAAACGAAGAAAATAACAAATTTATTCTGTTGTTATTTTTACTTTTTCACTAAACAGCATTAAATCAAGAAATAATTATAAAGCAGAATAAAAAAAGCAGAATGAAAAAAAAATGCATCGGAATGAAAAAATATACATAAAAAATAAAGCAGAATGAAAAAAATAAAGCAGAATGAAAAAAGAAAGCACTACAAAATTAAAAGAAAATTTGACAATGTTTTTTCTACTCTGTCAAAGGATATGTGTATATTTGAAGTATATTTCAGATTTGTGCATTTCCTTACCAACAGACTGAGTATCGTGCCTATTAATTTTTCCTGTTTAAAATACACTTTCGGCATCTTGTCTGTTTTCCCATGATTTTGTTTCTCAGAAATGATCACTCAACGCCTAATATTAACCCAACAAACATTAAGACGTCAGAATGACGTCGGGTCGACGTCGTGACCCGACGTTTCCGACGTCGGACTGACGTGCCGGTTTTGGTTGTATATGAAATGGAACCGACGTCGGGTTTTCAACGTCAGAATGACGTCGGGTTCCGACCTAAATCCGACGTCGGAATTAAGTCGGTTTTAGGTTGTATATGAAATTGGAACCGACGTCGGATTCCGACCTGAAACTGACTTGAGTTATAGAATTAATAGATAATTAATTATTCAACTGCTGTTGTAAAATACATACGAAAGCATTTTCCATGTACATTTTTACAATCTAGGAAGAAAAACACCGACGCGCCATCAAAATTCTAAAATTTTCATGTAAAAATTACGTTTTTTCTTCCTTTTTTTCAAAATGACTTCCATTTCCGGTGAGCGATAATAATGTTCATCGCTTTTTGGTCGTTTTTGCAACGTTTTTGCAACGTCAGGAAACCGACGTCGCCTCGACGTCGGAATAAAGTCGGGTTTTGGGGTAATAGGTCAGAATATGGTTGTGAAGTCGTCGCGACCAAAATACAACCTTTTTTTAACCAAAAAAGACGTCGGTTGTTTGCTGGGAAGTGACCATCGGCTGAGAATTAAGTTTGGGTGTCATCCATAACTTACACCCCTTTTGTACACCGAGTTTTGTATTGGCAATCATCCCAACCCACCCACACGCAACCCCCCCCCCCCCCAGCCCCCCACGCACGTAATCGTATAGATACGCACTGCCAGCTGGCAAATAATGAAAAAAATTACCCTGCGTGATACTTTGTGGGCGGACTTCTTTATACTCCTGCAGCATACCATAAAACTACGAATTAAAAAACTGATATAATTTCTCAACCAAAGTGAAACTTAGTAGCCAGTCATTTCTGATACAGTCGCCATCAACTCCATGTACATCCTGTAATTATATACTAAAATGTGATTCTTTTTACACCGGTTAAAAGCTCCTATGGGTCAATGTTAATTATATCTTCCTTGGCAAAAGTCCAGAACTTCCTGTGTGTATGAAGACTCGGGCACATTTGATTCACGCAGAGCACGAACCAAAGGTTCTACAGTATGGTGTCTGCATTTCTGTTTCCATTTCTGGAGTAATTCTAAAGCCTGATTGCGACCTGACGACGGATTGGTGACCTTAATTTGCTCTATTTCACCCTGAGTAATATTTAGCCAAGCTCCCAATACATTTATGTTTTGTATTTTTGGAGAAAGCTTTGAGAAGAGTTTGTCTGTGCATAACATGCCTCGTTGTCGTTCTGTCAGCTCAGTCTGAAACCAATCTGAAAAAATAAATAAATTTCTTCTTATCTCCTAAAATTAAATTTTACTCATGTCTCTTAGACATGCCTCTTTGGTTCGCAACATTTTTTTTTATAATACTGGCGTTATAAGTATCAAACAGGGATGCATCACATGTAAGAAAGAAGAATAGTCTGGTTATTCATCCTTATTTTAAACAGATTTATTCCGGTCTGCAGATCACCTTAAAAATAAATACGACCAAGTAGAACCAAATAGTTTATTTTAATGTTAATATCATTTGTGCGCTTCTCGTAGGTTTGTATGCCAAGATTGTTCTCAGATATATCCTTTCTGTACTTTTCTGTTTCTTTTTTATTTTCATTTTGAACAGTCAGCCGTTTTCTTTCACAAATTTTAAGTAGCTTTATTAACGGTCAATTTTTATGATCCCACTGGGGGGGGGGGGGGTGAAAAAGCAAAGTTTTTCAAATTATTATGCAAATTATGTCCACAATCAACTATTGACTCGAAAAAACAGTTTTTAACAATCTCAGTTTTTACGTCAGCCTCAAGCTCTACCCCAGATTCACGGAGGCGATGTTTGGTAGCGTAATTCGGCCCGCCCGGTCAATATAAAAAAATGAGACAAGAAACAAGAATATTTGCCTTTCCAAAACGTTGTAATTAGTCACCTGTGTCGCTTGTTTATCAACACATAGTAAAATGTTAAAGTAATAACAAAATGTGATACCCAATGACAAATCATCCAGCTGTTGTGCTACTTCTGGAACGGCTCCAGCTTGAGCTGCATTTTCGCCGCGTGGTGATGCAGTTGAAGTCGACACCTGCTCATTTTGAGGCGGTGTCCTTGCGAAGGGGTGAGCTTTGCTGAACAAGCCGGAAAATTTTGCACTTTCCTTACTTTTGTCTTCAGTACTAATAATAATAATAATCATAATAATAATAATTATAATAAATAAATAAAATCTTTAGCTTCTATGAAAAGAAGTTATCCATCATAAAAAGTCTCGTGAAAGAGTGATATATATATATTCAGTTTGGGAAAAACAGAATATTCTTTGACAATCAGTAAAAGATAAATCTCAATAGACAACTGAACGCAAACTTACGGCTTGCTGTCGACAGTATCGTGAGCCGTGGATGTGGGGTTATTCACATGTGGTTGGATATTGTCCTGTGACTGCATATCACTTCAGAGCAAAATAAGTAAAAAATAAATAATTAAATAAATAAAATACACATAAAGAGTTAAAAACAAAATATTTTTTGAAATATAACAAATAGATGAATTTTACTTAATTTTTTTAAAACAATAAAATCTTAAACTTGACAGAAAAAAACACTGAGTTCCTACAATATCGTCTCAATATTTTCGTTCAGTCGGAGTCTTACGTGTCAAAAGAAAAAAAAAACCCTTTGAAGAACTGAATAAAACGAAATTTTATGAATGCACCTTTTATTGTTGCGTACAAAGGAGGGGAGGGGGTGTGGACGGGTATCTAATTGAAGTGAATTTATCTGAGCAATTTCTCTCATTTCATATACCTTTGTCATGAAATAAGAAAATGAACCAAACCTTCAGTGAAGCAAAAATAGTTTGCTATTTGAGCTTTATAGTTTTACTTTAAAGTCGTATTTTAACAACATTATGAACATTACCCTTTTTCATGTACCGAACCTAGTTTGGTCAGATCCACAATCATGTCTATGAAAATAGAAACACAACAACAATAATAATAATGAGTCATGCAGATCTAATTTATCAATATTTATCAATATTTATTTTTAAAAACGTATGTTGTAAGTTTGTAAGGTTTTTAAAAAAAATTAGTTTTTAAATTTCGTATTCTAATTATGGGAGGTCAGTGTTATATGTAATCAGAATATTTACCACTCAAATCCCCTTCAACGTCACTCATTTCTCTTCTCTCTTGTGCTCGGAATTTAGTCATGTTAAGCACCATTCTCTTGATGCGTTTCACGTGCATGTTCTCATCTTCTTGTATCTCCACTACTATGGGAAATTCTTCAGCCCTTTTCTCAGCTTCTGGTGTCTTAGCATAACGTACCATTTCCTCTCCAATTGCAGAGTAGTCATCTTTTCTTTTTGCGGTTACTAAATTTTAAAAAATAGAGCCGTGCTAAAACATTTGCCAATTAAATAATTTAATAAAACTGAAAAGTGATAGACAAAAATACATTGAAATGAAATCCTTGCTTGATAAGTTTTAAATAAGTGAAACATAGTCTTAAATTTCCAAAGAACCAAAAGTGAAGCGAAATAAAGAAAACAATTGTTATAAACTTGACAATTATTTTTCCACAAAATAAAACTATTATAGTTTACTATCATTCGCAAAAAATAAGGAAATTATTTATTCATTGTTTGATTTGTGTCTATTGGTGAAGTGATGCTTGTTATATTTACATGACAGAAAAACTTTTCACAAGAAAAAATTGCCGTTTTGAACCTTCCGAAGTCTTTCTAAAAGAAAAAGACAGCATAATAGGATATAAAGAAATAATTCCAAAAAGGTAGTTCCTTCAAATATGATGTTTTTTTAAAATAAACACTCTCATATAGTTTGCAAAAAACATTTTTGCATTTCGATTTCATTTGATATTTCAGAACACATCCCCACATTTTTAAGTAATAATCGTTTGTCTGCCGGGCTGTGGTTCCAAGCTTTATAAAGAAAAATATTCTTTTTTTACCTCACCTGAGCGTGGCAATTCCAGATCCTCAGTATTGTTGCTGTTTTCTAACTCTATTAGCACTTTAAACACCAAGCCAAGTGAAAAGACATCTACCGATCTGTCAAACTCATCTCCAGCAAATAATTCTGGTGCTTGGAAAGGATAGGACCCGCATGTTTTGGATGTTTTACTTTTTGCCAGATTGCGCGATACTGCTGAGATAGAAAATGTGAGGTTTTCATATAACCTGGAGATGCCAAAATCAGTGAGTTTAATAACAGGGTCATTGGCCTCCCCTTTCACTAAAATGTTGTCAAATTTTAGGTCCATGTGCATGATTCCCAGCCCATGCACGAAAGAAACAGCACTCGCACACTGCTGCATCATCTGAACTTTTGTGACGAGATCTAAAATACGTCCGCGACTCAAATATTCTTTATCAATAAATTTGTTCAAACTTCCGAGCTCACAATATTCCATGAATAGTCGAAGCTTGTCTGGTTTTTGCTCAAAGCTAAACAAACGTACTATGTTCTTATGCTTAGTGTCTTTAATTATATTAAGCGATTCCAACTCTTTGTCTGCCGCTCTGCGCTTCCCAGTGTTCTCATATCTTATCTCTTTCATAGCGATCTTCTCGCCTGTTGTTTGATGAACAGCTTCGAAAACAGTAGCATGTGCTCCTGCTCCCACTGGAGGGTACGTTTTTACCTTGTAGTCACCAATGGTCGTCCACGTATCTTCGCTGTCTGCCATCTTCCCACAATTGGTAAATAAAGTTTTACTTAATGGCTTACGGAATTAACTACAATGGTTATAGTAGAATTCACAAATGCACGACAACGTTAAACCTTCGTTCTAAAAAACCAAAATGGTGTTTACATAAATATGTTTTGCAGTGAGCGTCGTGATTACTTTTCCCTGCTATACACATACAATACTGTTCTTGCATTAGAGTATCACTAAAACACATATCTAGCCGCTCGATATCTTATTCATAAACTTACTTTATTTTTAACGCTTTGTTGATCAAGGAATAACACTTTTTTACAGCCTTAAGAGTGCAATCCATATAAGGCTCTAAGTAGTTTGTGTTGCGATAAAAGATAAAAAAAGTTGATTCTTTTGTCAGAAAGTTATAGGTGTTCTTATAACAAACTGCATTGGATTACTTTTGATCTGTAGCTGGCGGGTGTAGGGCAGTTGACCAACCCGCAACTGGACCAACTCCAAATTGACCAACCGCCATTTGACCAGTGGACGTTGATCAACCCTTTAATAAAAAAACAGACATTTGACCAGGTCTGGGCCTGTTGGTATAACGCCGATGCGTGGACGTTAACGGGGCACTTGGAACAGGCGACACCAAATGACACCCAATGACAGAGAGAGGATTAGCACACAGTCTCTTTGATGCAGCTGAGCCCTTCTTTGAATTTATATGTCCTGAGAATCCTGCGAAAAAGTTGGTAAAGTGCCCGTTTTTATTGAGCGGCTGGTCAAATGTCCTTTGGTCCATTGGCGGTTGGTGAAATGGCGGCTGGTCAAATTGCTTTCGGTCAAGACATTCCACTACGCCTACGGTCATCAACAGATTTTTATTCATGTAGTCAATTATCAATTGAAGTTTTGTGACTAATGTTGTGATCAATTGTGATTGATGTTATATCACAGATTTTTATTGCAATTTTCGCCTACTGTCATCAGCAGATTATTCATTGATGTAGTCAATTATCAATTAAAGTTTTTTGACTGATGCTGTGATCAAATGTGATTGATACTCTGGAGAATTGATCCCATTATTTAGATTAATTCGCAAAAATAATTCCAGTTATCCCATTTATACTGGAAAAGTTTCGAAAGCTCATACTTGGATTCCGGAGCGTGATCCCGTAATTACAATTACTGCAATTGCACTTGCAACGATTCCGGCTGATTGATGTATTAATTGCAATTGTGTAATTGCAATTATCAGGTTTTGTGATCTTAAATTGTTCGGTGTTTAAAAGATAAATCTACGTATGATTGGCCACCTCAATCAACATCTCTGGTTCATGGCCTTTATCTTTGATGTCGAAGATGTACAGAGTCCCATGTCCCGTCAATAAAAAATCTGCCGATGACCGTAGGCGTAGTCACCGTGGGCGTTGTGGACCGTAAGCGTAGTGGACCGTAGGCGAAAAGGTATGAAATCGTACCCCGTAAAAGGTTTCATACAAACCAAATCTTTTTTATGCTTAACTGACCGAAACATAGCTTTAAAGAGCATTCTTTTTAGAGGGGTTTTCTCACCACACCGAGTAGTATCAAACCGTGTACGTAAACAGCAAAGTAGTGAAACTGCTTTCTACTGATGTAACGATAATCTTCAAAAATAAGAGATCATATACAGTAAAGCATCAATAAACTGGACCCCGAGGGAACTGAGCCAATTTGTCCGGTTTAGCAAGGTTTCCGGTATATTGAGAGATTTTAATTCCACATTTATTAGATATTTTAGGCTATATGTTGTTTGCTCGAAAGGCCCATTTCGATAAAAAATATTGTTATTTAATTCTTTACTCTGCCTATCTTCCAAAAAGGATGATTTCGGAACTGCATTTGAGGTACAACAAAAGAGGTTATCCAAAAACTGTTACATCCTTTTCAAGCACTTGTTTTGGTTTCGTTTTGTGGTGGTCCTTGCTAAAGCTGAAGTCATTACTGTCTGAAGTAAGAGGTAAAACATCCTGAATTCATTTTTGCTTGGAGATCAAACGCAACGGTTGTACATTGACCTGGCAAATGCGTGTTATTAGAAGGGCGCATTTTTTCAGGATTGAATTTCTGTGTGGTGCATATGACAGTGAAATAGTTCTAATCTCTTACACTCATTTAGTTCGTAGCATACATTGAATTTAAGTTACCAGAGTCTAATTTTCAATCACCCCGTTTTGAGTCGCATAGAAAATGCGGATCCCAGTAAGGACAAATTAGCCACATTGTGCGGTTTACAAATTTTTCAGCCACAGAATATCAATCAAAATTTGATAGTGAACGAATTCTATAAGAGGCACAAAGACTTAGTTTTCCAGAAAATTCCCAGACTTCAGATGGCTAACCAACTCGTAGTAGGTTTAGAATACTACCACTGCCAAGATCGAAAAAATTTTCCTACCCACTCTGCTTTGTACATGCACAGAAGGTAAATAAATACTTTGCAGATGTGAAACATTGTTTTCTCCCCTCTGTCATCTGACGCCATTACAAAGCATACATATACATTATGGCAGAATCTTCTGAAAACCAGAGTGCACTTTCTCTATTAATTTCGAGAAACTAAGTTTTGTGTATTATGCTACGGTTGGTTCTAATCCCTCTGACGATGTTAAGTGAAGTAGCGTTTAGATTTTCAGACATTGCACCTTCACTTGCGTAGTTAAATGTTTTTGATCCTAGGAAACAACTAGAACGAATGAAGCTGGATGCGACCCAGCTAGGGCGTGTCCATTTGGCCACTGATAAATCTAATTTGTCTTCTTCGGGCATTATATGAATTGATAACGCATTTCATCTGAATTTAGTTAAAACAGTAGAATTGGCATGAATTAGACCCCATCCGAATTCAGCAGAAATTCGGAACTGTTCGGTAATTTCTCGACATCCTATTTTGGTGGCTTCAGGAACATAAGTAGTAGTTGTAAATAGCTTAAAATCTGGCAACAGATATAAACAAGGATGGGTATACGGCAGACACTAAGGCATAGGCAACATAGCAAAGAGCAATAGAATTTACAAGTGAAGTATAATTCATGAACGCATGGTTTGTCCCGATGTCATGCGTTATTTTCTTACATGTCTTTAATGATTATTTTTATGTTTTTTCTATAAAATTTAGAGCCAACTTTCATGTAATAAGCTGTGAACAAATGGGCTAATCTTTTGTAAGTAATATGGCCGTTTCAAATATTTGCTATTTTCGCCTATTCTGTTTATATTTGCTTTAGATTTTCAGTTTCCTATGTGATGTTTTAAAAATCTAAGGTCTAACAAAATAAGCACTTGAAATCTTTTTACTGTTACCTTTTTCAGTAAAACGCTCGAGAGATTGAATCATTATCCACTGAAAATTCAATGTGGACTTTCCTCCTAAGCATCAGTATGAGGTGATCCACAACAGCACACTGTTAACCAAACCTTATAATCTCAAAGATATGAACAAACCAAAACAATTATGCAAATTATACACAAATCATACCGTTTAAAATCTTTATGTTGGTGTTGTTCGTCTGTCTTTTGCCTTGATTTATGATCATTTTTTCTTTCATTTGACCATAAATTATCTTTATTATTCTTTACCTTACACTTTCCAGAAGGCCTTGTTTTCTTCCCATTTAAAACACTTTAAACATAAGAGAACATAACATAAAAAAAACTATACTTATCATAGAGATGAGAAACTTAAGAGGAAAATTATTTTGTATGCAATTCAAATTAATCCATAACATTATAGCTACAAATAAAAAATGTGAATAGGTTGATATAACTTTTGTAGTGTTTAGAATACTTTTATTCGCTTTTCTGGGGTTGTAAAACCACTCAAAAAAAAATAAATAGATCGTATGCCAAGAGATGATCTCTTAATTTTAATAAAATATCATATTTATCAGTCTCAAGTACATAGGAGATATGTTTCAATCATAAATGCTAGAATAAGGCACATTATAGATGTTAGAAATTTAAAGGATGGAATGATGCCTGACAAATTTAAATTATTTGATGACTCCTTATTAATAGAAAACAATGAAATTTGTTGTTTTTTCTTTTGAAAACATTGCAACGCCACTTGCGATATTCATTTAATTATTTCTTTTGTTAATGATATTGCAACACAATTTTATGTAAAGTTAGGCTATGCTATCTATATTTTTTATGTAGAAAAATTGTAAATATCCCCAAGTTGTTTGTCCCTTCCCTTACAGCGCATACATGGATATGATTAAGCAGATAAATTAAACAAGACGCATAACCACAGAGGCAGATTTAATTATTTCATTTCATAATGAAAAAAGATCAAGACAGATTTAAGGAAAGCTTGGAGCTTCCCCGGGGGATAAAGTGTGGATCAAGGATTTCCTATAGCGAGGATTGTCGCAACATATGTTCCCTATGTTTAGAAGACAGACTTTTTCCCCGAAAACACGAAGTTAAGCAGTTTTTTTTATATTGTTGTTGTTAATGGGAGGGGTGGGACATGATAGGTATATTACCTCGAAAAGAATATGAAGAACATCATTGCCTATCTTCTTAAAGTCATTGTAGCCGCCTCTTCCTACCCCACCCAAACCCCTCATTCGCTTGCTTATTGCGCAAGAAAAGGTCACAATGCTGCTAGAGGTGAGAGAGCAAAGCAGCCCAAGATTATTCTCCCGCTTTGTATACCGCTGGAAAACCACGTAAACATGTAATAATGTACGGAAAGTAACTTTACCCTAACACCAGACATACAGGGGAATTAGTACTCTCAGGCAGTCACATGTGTCACATGCCAAAGAAATACTGAAACACAAACATCTCGGAAAATCGTTCTGTAAGATTCTCAGCATTTCTGTTAAACAGCTAACATCTACGGCGGTTCAGTCTGTTGTGTGTAACACCGTTTTTCCGAAGCCCCACTTTGTATTTAATGACAAGAGTACTCATAAAAGAGAGAGGGAATACTTTTTAAAGCATCTACTCTGTGTTTATACATAACAGATGGTTCTCCTCAGAGGTCAGCTGTTTAGAACAAAAAGGTTCATGTTGGTCGGTGAATGCGTTCACTCGATGAATAGCCACTCCTGTTGGAAACTAGTGTAAACATTTCTTTAAAACGTTAACATTTTTACACTTGCACATTTTGTGACTTCCTATTATCAGTACAACTGTAATTTTCGAAGTTTCAGCTTACTGTAGTACTTAAATTTTTGAAAGCATTAAATCACTAGCAAATTGGTGTCCAATGAGCGATAACATGGGTTCCATGCGAGAAAATACGTGGCACAAGGGCACTCGTGTGAGCCAGTTTACGTTTTCGGTTGGGCCTGCTCAGTGGAAGAAATTTGAACGATCCCATTGGAGATAAAAATATAAGACATATAAGAAGCAAATAAAGAAAATGTGTTGAAAGTTTTCTCTGTGATGGTTCAAATCTAGTCCCAGCGGACCTTTTCCATCTCTTCCTAGGACAGAAAGGGTCACAGTTCCTATAATAGAAATGGCCATTGATCTCAATTTTCAAGGCTCTGGGTCTTTCGGCGCACGTTCAGGGGCACCGAGGCTCGAACTGGCAGACTTTTTCTTTAAAAGCACACTGAGAAGTACCCTGGCGCATTATTTTTGACCTCAGCGAAACTCCTAAACAAGAGTAAATCGTGGTTTTGTAATTGTGGATTCACTGTTGTTGTGGGCGATAATGAGGGATTCGATATTCTGATATCAAGAAAACACATATTTTCTCAGTAAAAATTGTTATATGACCATAAAACTTGTGCGCCATAATTTATAATTGGGCCATTTATGTGATGTCGTACCCTTTCTAAAATAACGCCGTTGGCCCCAGTCGTGCGCCGAGATTTGAAAATTGACATCAATGACATTTCCTGTATAGGAACTATGTCTCTTGCTGTCATAGAAAGACCGCAAGAGTCATCTAGGACTAGGTCAAATCTCTATTCGCCATTTCGCAATGATCAACAGGCTTGTTTATGTACAGATCAGAACGAGGCTCGAATGTCTACACCAATATTTTCAGGGTCTTCTGCTATCATTCGGCAACAAAGAATGAGACGTGTAAAACAACAGAAACGTAACAGTATTTTGCAAACATGAACTATTTGTTTATCTTTTTCATACCGGAACATTTTTTACGAAATATCTTGCAAAACTACTTCCCTTAAGTTGTCTATAATGCATGTTGGCCGTTCGAACTGCTTGAAATAAACGGGAACTAAAATGGAATAATGCATTTTTCACTTAAAATAGATCAAAATCCCTACGAAAGGAACCTTTCTAGATTGACCACGAAGTAAATTTGAGTATTAATGGTTTTCCAGGGTACTGATTTAAAAAATAAAGGTTTTGCAAAGAGTTTTTGGACCTATCTAAAATAAGGCTATACGGGATTTCTCGACCGTCAAATTTAATAATGCTTAAATATGCGACGCATAAAGATACATCTACAAAAATTAATAAATAATAAAGTACACATTTAAAGTGGTCTTATAAAAAAAATCCGGGTAACATTTTATAATTATTTATGGATCAAAATACCTAGCTATAGGTAAAAACAATAAAAAGACAATTATTAAGTTTAAAATGGATGGGGACTTGAGAGCCTGCTGTCAGTCCTATTTCTTAAAACAAAATTCCAGGGCTTCGTTTGCCCACCTTTTCATTTTGGGACGTTTTGGAAAAGTGTTTTAGTCCAGAACACATAGCCCTATGAGAATTGGTTCTTGTAAGAATCATATATTATCACCCACAAAATTCGTTAATATGCTCTTAATATAAATAAAATGCAATAATGGTAAGTGAAAATAACTTTTGAAAATTCACTTGTTTATTTGCGATACAAACATATATACTTATGCGAAAGTGTTTGAAGGCACTGAAACTGGAATGCCCCCTTCTCTAAGTAAAGACTTCAAGAAGAAGGCATTTGACTTGTGTTTCTTTTTCTGCCGCTTGATGGCGAATGAGTCATTGCGAAATCGGAAATTGTGACTGGTCCGGGTAGAAGAGTGGTGATGGATTAGGGTCACTCGGGACTTCTCTTCACACAGAAGGACCTGTGACTCCCTCCTTGGTGGAGGTGGGAGTCACCTGGGACTACGAGTAGGGTAACAGGAACAGACCGTAGAATGGGATGGATGAAAGAACGGGAAATTTGAGGTAGATAGGATGAAATCTTCCTTACTCTTTTTACCCTTAAATATCCTTAGAACCACGTACTTGGGAAAGTTTATATCATAATGTTGGAACATAAAACTGGAAGTATCATTTGCTTTTCAAGAGAAAAGTTAACAAAGCTAGCCAGACTGATCAGCTGTTTTTTTTTTTTTTTTTTTGTTTTTTTTTTTTTTGACGCCGGCATTCTGACTCTGCGACATCGTTTGCATCGCTTTTGCTGACTGGTTCGCATGCGGACCGACGCCATATCGATTCTGCTATCACGTTTGTATTGTTATTGGTGATTGGTTCACGTGCAGACCGACATTTTGTTTGTTCCGTGAATTTGAGGAATATTACCCTAAGATTCATTAAAGATCAATAACTTTATCACAATTACTGTATCTTACTTGCGCAGGAAAATAGGCGCAAACATTCGATTATACTAATGTCACAAATTATACAAGTAAGTTACGTAATGAGTTCTATGGTCAGCTTAGGTGAAGACCTCTAAAATATACACAAAACACCGTACTATTTAAGATAAGAATTCTGAAGGAAATAAGAAACCAGATATTTTTTGGTAGTCTGTTCTGGAATAAACTACTGATAATTCAAATGTCACAGAAATCAATGATACCTAATTTTTCTTATACCAAAGGGTGAAAATATGTTTGAACAAAGGAAATTCTTATCTTTAGGCGAAAGGAAAATAAAAACAGTGAAAAATTAAATTGTTATAGGCTTTTTGTTGAAACATATCGGTTCTTCAGCGTTGAAACACCTTATCGAAATTTTGAATTTTCAAAAATTTATTTAAATTTTCGATTTAAAAAATAATTTTTGTTTCTAAGGCAAGAAAACAAGTTATTTGTGTAGTCTGCAACCGAAACTAAGGAAACAATGAAAAACTTTAGATTTCCGTGACATTCGATGTATCGGCAGTCCATTCCGGAATAGCCTACTAAAAATATAGGGTTTCTTATTTACTTCAGAATTCTTATTTTAAAGTATACGGTGTTACAAAAAGAATTTTATGTGTATGTTCCGGATTTGGAAAATTGTCTGAGACCTCTTTAACACATAAGCGTTTTTTAGGAACATAGGAAATGTTTTTTATTGTTTGTTGTGATAAATTGAAATGAAGTCCTTTTTATGAATCATTAAGGTTCCTCATATTTGTTTTTGGATCATCTTTGTAGGACTAAGTCTTTGCTTTTTGGATCGATCAACTCGGTGAGGTACCACCATGCAACGCTGTGCCCGTGCTTGGTCCGTCACATGTCTGGCCACGTGCCTGCTGGCGTGTCTGCTTCTCCAGGATGGCTGGGCCATTGATGTAGACCCTATGGGTTATGTGCTGTACTGTCCGTGCATGGGTATGCTGTTTTGATGAGATAGCAAATTATGACTTTTTCTGATTCATTGTTAAATGTATTTATGAAAGGATATCGTGTCTTTCATTTCCCACATGAATCTTAAACGTTGGCAGTTCGGGTTGCAGTATGTTTGACGTGTGAGGACCTCTCGGCTGTATATATTGTTTTGCAGGGAGATTTGGCAATCAAGCCGAGCACTTCCTGGGAGCGCTTGCGTTTGCTCACGGCCTGGAGAGGACGCTCGTGCTACCACCATGGGTTGAATACCACCCTGGTGTCAGAACTTCAGTAAGTGCCGTTCTGGAAAATGTCAACGAAAAATCAAAGTTACCAAATTGGCAGGTTTTGTGAATGACGAAAACGGTCCTGCATATAACACCAAGGTCTGGAATGTAAAGTGGTGGAACGTGACTCTTACGTAATACATTAGAACCGCAAGTTAGTGGTAGATTTTTCTTTCTTGATTGAGCGCAAGTAATTTAGATTATACAGTACAGAAACTAACATGTATACTAGACGCAATGTGTCGGTTTTTTTTGTTTTTTTTTTTAAAACTGCATTGTGTTGTAATGAAACTGAAACGGTGACGTAATTCTAGCTGATGTGCTGTAAATGCCCTGTGGTATCTTATTATCTGGACACCTCAAAACATTGGCGTGGCAGTGTTATTTGGGCATATTATTGTGCGGATTGTCGATGTTTCCAGGTCCAGGTTCCATTTGACACCTACTTTAAGGTGTCCTCCGTGGCCGCTTACACCAAGGTGATGACCATGGAAAGCTTCATGCGTGACCTTGCTCCCATTATCTGGCCGCCGCAGAAAAGGAAATGTATGTCCGACGTCATATTTACATTGTTTTCGAAAAATGACGTCATTTGAGGGTTACAGTTTTTCCCGATTACTTAGTTTTTACGCTGCTAAAAACATCGTACTTGGAACATAAAATTTAAGAATAATGATTGTTGTAAGCTGTTGTTATTGCAATTATTAGCATTTTTATTTTCATTAGTATTGGTTGACAGTATCGCTTAGATATCTGCATCAATGTGGGTGCTTCTAATTTTTATGTGAAGCTGATTATATCTGGAACATTTTCTCATATAACGTACCGGTCTTGTTCTGCTTCGCTTAGCCTATTGCTACAGAGAGCGGCAAGGGGGCAAAGCAGGAGACTGCAACGCCAAAGACGGAAACCCGTTTGGCCCTTTCTGGGACACGTTCAACATAGAATTTATCGGCTCTGAATTTCACGGTGGTTTGGGTTATTCCACGAACTTGTTCAATACAAGAAAAGGTTGGGAGCAGAGGTAAGTGAAAATTGATGACGATATGTAAATGTGCGTATCCGAGAAGCAGGTTTTCGTCGAATTTGCGATTTGAATCATTTTCAGAGTTTATATCAGTTTTATATCACAAACTGTAAGGGAAATATCCTAGCCGTGACGAAATGTAAGATGCTGACCAAAAGAGCTTGGGCTTGAGTTCAATAAACATCACTTAACGGACTCACGTCCACTGCACTCATTGACTATATATGTTATGGATAAACTCTGGATTTAATGAAGCAAATGACCCCAGGTTATGCACGAAGCAGCCGAAGCGCTTTACGTCGGCACGAAGTACTGGTTATCTTACGTAATCCTTTCATATCAAGCCGACATCTCGTTACCTGTTGAAACACTGAAATCGGTGCATAATCCATGCAGTGATTTTGCTGTAAATACAAAGTAGCCGTGCACTTTTGTCGTGCTCGGTTTTAGGAAAAATCTTGTGTCATAACTAGAGGCAAGGCATTTACAAAAGCTCAGGTACTGCAGAGACACACTTTTTTCCAAATTCTCAGTGTAAACACTTAAAAACCCATCTGTTCTTTGCGCAGATTCCCTGCAAAGGAGCACCCAGTGATCGCGTTCACGGGTGCACCTGCTGTCTTTCCCGTGGCCGAGGCCCACGTGACGCTACACCAGTACCTGGACTGGTCCGACAGCATCGACGCTAAGGCGGAGACGTTTATTCAGCAGAACCTCAGGCGCCCCTTTCTCGGCATACACATGAGGAATGGCATCGATTGGGTAGCTTTACCTGATATTTCAATTTCTCGTTGAATAAGAAAAAAAATCTACTGTGAATCTTCAGGGAGTTCAGGTTTGAAAACTACATGTCGCCTTTTGTTTAGCTTATTTAGTTGAAAGCTGATATTTTTGTGCCATATTTGTTGAAAACTTACATTGTATTTGCCATTAGCGTTTAAAAGTGTAACAAAGGTGTACTAAATAAGTAAATCTTTTTTTTTTGGCTTAAAAAATGACTTCACAAACAACGCTGCAGAAGCCTGTGTATTCTGGGAATGGAACCAGTGATACCCCCTCCCTATTCTCCCCCCCCCCCCCCCGCCCAAGTGCTTTTGGCAAATATGTTTTAGATTTGGGCAATTCTATTCGCAGCAATTGCGGATGCATTGTTAGGGCCTAATTGTTAATCGGTTGGTGTTATTTTGCGCATGCGCAGAAAAGAGCTTGCGAGCACGCTGATGGCAGCAGTTCGCGGAACCTGTTTGGATCGGCCCAGTGCCTCGGCTACCGCCTAGAGCACGGCGCTGTGACACGTGACCTGTGCTTCCCGCCAGAAAACACCATCGTCAAACAGGTGAGATGGGCTGGAAGGAGGGGGGGGGGGGGGGGTATGCGCTGGCGTGAAAAATCGGGGCCTGAGAAGATGCTGGATGTGTGATATCGAGGAACAGTGTTATAAGGGACGATGATGAGAATTGCCACCAGCAGTTGCCATAGGAGGATGGGGGGGGGGGGGGGGGCGGTGGTTAAAGGTGAAATAGTAAGATCCGGCTTATTGGACAAAAGGCAAATAAGAGATGTGTACCTATTAGAAGCGAGGCGTGAACTTGATTACATAAAGGCAAGGAGGTGCGGAGGCGGGTTTGTAGTTTGAAGGGTCTGTGTATGACGGTATTTAAACGCTTCGGTGATCGTAAATGGCCTGTCCGGTGCTAAGGAATTGTGAGTGTAAGGAAAGAGATAAAAGCGAATTTCTTCTTATCTTTTTTGTCTGACAAAGAAATAATGCACGATACAGGTGGACTACTTTTTGTAGGTGAAAGCAGCGGTGAAGAACCTGAAGGCGGAGTTTGTGTTTGTCGCTGCCGACAGCGACCATTTGCTTGTGCAGTTCAGGAAAGCCATGAAAAAGGTGTGCATTGATGGAGATAAATGAAGGAAAAGCAACGTTTTAAAAATTAAGTTAATCTTTACGTTTTTATGGCTGAGTAGTATTAGTAGTAGCAATAAGAATAATAATAAATAACAACGAACAACAACAATAATAATTTCAAGGTCCTCCTTGTGTGTGTTTTGTTACGCATCAGGTGACTTTCGTGAAGCTACCGGAAGCTAGCCCGCACGTGGACCTTGCCATTCTGGGCCGCGCCGACCACTACGTTGGTAACTGTGTCTCCACCTTCTCGCACTTCGCCACCCGCGAGCGCCGCGCCAAGGGCAGAAGCGTCGAGTTTTGGGCATTCCCGCAGAAATCTCATGATGAACTTTGACCCCATTTCCCTTCTAATAGATTGTTAGGTCTGAACATTTATCGGCAGTTGTGTGGTTGTGATATGATTTGTCATTGTCCTGTTTTAGAAATTTATCACAGTTTATTCTTTAAAAAGCAACGAAATGCGTGTATTGATGGGTTATTACTTATGTCCAACTCATGATTCAATTACAATGACACTGACATGATATCAGTGTAGTGGTCCTCCTCTCGGGGTTCGTTGTTGGGGGACGAGGGAGGGGGTGGGATGTGTCGGCGTGACGCGGGGATTTTCTCAAGGATAATACGGACGCTTAAGAAAAAAACTGATCGAAGCTTTAAATAAAAAGTTGTCCTGTAGCGAAACGTTTTAGCACATGAAAAGAAGGAAGGAATAGAAGTTTCTCCCTGGTTTCACGTGCACAGGAAGATTTTACCGTAATTCAAGTTACTTTCAACCCAGTTTGTTTTGGCTTGCTAATAGATGGCCATAGGAACTTGAACATGCAGCGGTTGTGAAAATATTCACGTGCTGCTTTTTAAGTTTCGAGAAAAGTAGGAAGATTGAATCAGTACATGGATGCGAAGACTTCAGGCAAAATTACGAACATATGTGATGAAGTTTTAATGTGAGCCATGTTTAAAATGATCATTGTGTATGAAAAAAAATTTAAAAAAGGGAAAAAAAATTTGAAAGTAGTTTTCTGTACTTAGTTTTAAAGACTGAAGGTAGAATTTGTTTGTTCCTATTACAGCGAAGAGTCTATTTTTTAAAAAAAATATTGCAAACAAAACCTGTGATATTCACTTTTTTTGGGTTAATTTTGTTATAATAATTGTCCAGTCAGTGCCTAATGTGAAGTTGTGACGTTCTGTCATAGATCTGACGTGTGTAGAACACTTTCGTAAAAGTTTTAACTAACGCTAGGCATGTTTTTGTTTTTGTTGTTGCCTTAAATCAAGTGCTTTGAAATTGTTGTGGCATGCTGAAGTAACTCTTCTTTTATTTCGTGTGGTTATACCTCACAAAGTGATCAGAGGCTGTATTAGCGCTACTCTGGAATTTTTTTTTTCACTTTTTGACACCGTCTCAACGATGTCTTATGATCTGTTTTTTTTTTTTTTTTTTTTTGTTATTACTATTGCTGTGTTTTCTCGCATCAAGTGTCAAGGCTCAGCCTAGCTGAGTGGTATGTGTGTGTAGTGAAAAATTTCTAAATATTCCGAAATTTACAGCTCAGTGACAGATTTGCAGTTCTGATTTACGTTCAGTGAGGAAATCATCTCGCAGGAAGAGAAAAATATCTGGAAAGAAAAGAAGATCGACGAAGGTGCTTGAAATCCCGTTGCTAAGATTAGAATATTTGAATCTGTATTATATTTCTTTTCTTTGTTATCTGTGTGTGAAAAACAAAACACGATCAAAAGCTTTTATTTAAGTAGAGAATTGTATACAATATTTTGATACATATATTTATACACCAGATTAAGATTATATATTCGGATTCTTGCGGTGCTCTGAATCTCAAAAAAAAATCAATAAAATAAAAGAATAATAATAATAAAAGAAATAAAGTTTACTAGTTAAGCATCGGTTCAAGTTGTAAACAACCTTGTGTTTTTGTAGAAGCGCTCAAGGAAAAGCAAATATTTAAACGCTATTGTTACTCAGAGCTTATTGAAAGAATAAAAGTTGAAAATGAAGTTGTTTGTGTTTTTGTGATGTCGAGGTAGAAGTTTGAAGTAGAATATAGGGCGATTTATTCGACAATGGGATAATTAATGATCTGACTGTGAACTAGAGCCGCCAGTGTGCAATAATTCAGTATACACCCACACATATCACAGCTTTTAGGTTTAGTTAGCATGCGCGAGAGCGTGTTTGTCAATTAACTGGCTCTTAACTACGATTACCGTAGTATTTCTTGAGAAATTCTCTCTGTGAGAAGATGGTGGGAAGATCGCGATAGCCTCCACCTCGTCAAGTCAAAACTCTCCATGATACCAAGCCTGAAATGGATTACGCCTGCGTAGTTTTACGCGAACGAGTTATTACATCGGTGCATCTATAAAGAAAGGATGCAGTGAGGCTCACACTATACCAAGTTTGTTGGTTTCATAATAATTTTTTCTTGGGGTGATTTTTTTTTCAGCGATCAAAGCTCTCTGTACCTTTTATTAGAAAGGGAAAAAGTTATTTACCATAGTCAATTGCAAAATAAAATCACACCTGCTGCCAAATTTCAGTCACTACAAATCAATTGAAAACGCAAATAAAATGTACATCGCGTACTCCTGTTAATAATTTATTAAATCAAGCCAAATGCCCACAGCGTTATGTACTATTTTCAAAATTAAATGTATACATGTTTTGATATTCAATGTCCATTTTGTTCTATACTTGGGGCACAATATTCTTTAAAGTGTTCGCCACGTTTTTCAGATCAGTGTTGAGCCAGTTGGGTACTGTTGTAATCCGTGACATAATCTGACCGAGTTCTGATGAATCTGACTTCAATCGCGTCACCAGTAAATGCACATGCTCCTCCGTGGCTTTCTGAAAAAAAAAACAACAAAAATCAAAAGAAAAAATTAAACGTCACTGCTTAAACACTTACTGAGTATTGTTGTTACGGAATCCCCCGGTGGGTCGGCGGAACAAAAACGCCTAACACACAACAGACTGAACCACCGTGGAGGTTGGCTGTTGGTGATTAAGTTCTTATGAGGACAAGTATGGGCGCTGATTGAATACGACATGAACTACTCACATCGAGCTCCTCCTCTTCTAGTTTTTGTCTCTTTGCTTCAGGCTAAAAATAAATAAATAAAACGATGGTCTTCTGCTTTATTTTAAAACGAAGTCATTATATATAGTTGCTCATGAGAGTTGAAATAAACGTTTGGTTACAACTGAGATTTCACACTGACCCAAAAACAAATTTGATACCGCAAAAAAATTAAGACATAAATTTAGCCAAACTGTATTCCAGAACTTTCTCCAATAGTAACACAGCTGTGTCAGAACTCCAAGAAAAGGTTCACTGTATAGACAACAGCAATAAAAAAAATGATCTAAGTATTACGTATCAATATTAACCTCCTGTAAAGAGTTCTCCTCAAAGCAACGAAGAGCAGAAAGCGGAGGGTAAATAACATTACTGTCCAGGCGCCAGAACTGTTGGACTGTGGCGTATTGACACTTAACGTCGTCCAAAGTCGCACTACTTTCCATCGGCCGACGCTCTGAAATCTACAGCAGTGATAATGAAATTGCGGGGGGTGAACAAGTTCTGTCAAATCAAATTACTTTTAGAGAGCCCGTTCCAATAAGGAAAGTAATTGAAACACCTTGATTCCAAGCGAAAAGTATACGAAAATTTATTTGAAATGATCTTAAAAAAATATAAAAATTCCCCATCCTCCCGGCCCCTTGTTGAGGTAGGCGACCACAGCGGCCTGTGAGGTCTCTCTGCCCCTTACCCCCGTCCCTACGCCGGGACTACCGCTGTCCCAACCCATCATCTCTTATAGCAGGCGGAATCTGGTGTCTCGATATGCCCCATACACGCCCACACCACCGTCCACCTCCCCTCCCCCCCTCGAGCATTGGCTTGTTGAGGGAGGCCACCAGGGCGCTTTCTAGCGGCTCGCTGCCCTCCATACACGCCGGCACCACCGTCCCTCTCCCCCACCCCCCCCCCCCATCCCCCCACGACCAATACCTTATTGGGGTAGGCGACCACGGCGGCCTGTAGTGGCTCGCTGTCCCCCATACACGCCGGCACCACCCCCCTCTCCACCCCTCCCCCCCACGACCAACACCTTATTGGGGTAGGCGACCACGGCGGCCTGTAGTGGCTCGCTGTCCCCCATACACGCCGGCACCACCCCCCTCCCCCCCCCCCCCACGACCAATACCTTATTGAGGTAGGCGACCACGGCGGTCTGTAGCGGCTCGCTGTCCCCCATACACGCCGGCACCACCCCCCTCCCCACCCCTCCCCCCCACGACCAATACCTTATTGAGGTAGGCGACCACGGCGGCCTGTAGTGGCTCGCTGTCCCCCATACACGCCGGCACCACCCCCCTCCCCACCCCCCCCCCCACGACCAATACCTTATTGAGGTAGGCGACCACGGCGGCCTGTAGTGGCTCGCTGTCCCCCATACACGCCGGCACCACCCCCCTCCCCACCCCTCCCCCCCCCCCACGACCAATACCTTATTGAGGTAGGCGACCACGGCGGTCTGTAGCGGCTCGCTGTCCCCCATACACGCCGGCACCACCCCCCTCCCCACCCCTCCCCCCCACGACCAATACCTTATTGAGGTAGGCGACCACGGCGGTCTGTAGCGGCTCGCTGTCCCCCATATACGCCGGCACCACCCCCCTCCCCACCCGCCCCCCCCCCCCCCCCCCACGACCAATACCTTATTGATGTAGGCGACCACGGCGGCCTGTAGCGGCTCGCTGTCCCCCATACACGCCGTCACCACGCTCTCGTGACTCGTCCTCTCCGCGAAGTCCGCGAATGCGCTTAGACTCTGCTGCTTAACAACGGCATTGTCGTCACTTAGCAACCGCCTGAACAGTGACGCCAACAGCTCAAGTATGCGAGGTTGCTATAGAAACAAATAAATATATTAAAGACATAAACCAGGTTTAGGTTACCAGCATTTAAAACAAAACTAGCTGACAGCAATAAATCCGCAAAAGTGATTGCCAAGAAAACAGACGCCTGCTGACGAGACCAATATTCCCCATATTGGAAAATTAATTTGTACGTTACTCAGTAACTAATTATATTTCCTTCTGGTACTTGATTCTTCATCCAAGAAGCTTGCAATAGCGAAATTACAGACAATATTGTTGTTCAATGTAAATATCTCTATATATTTTTATTCACCCTGAATTCGGGATAAAAAAATGGATGTAAAAAGCGTTTTGGTACGGCCCCATGGCGGTTGTTATGTACCTGTGGACAGGATGGGAAAGTCATGCCGGCACACGATGCCGCAACAGCTAGACACGACAGTTTCATATCAGCTGTCACTGGTCTCTCATCCAGCTGCAGCTGCGCTATAAATTCCAATACCTGAAAATAGATTTACAAGATGTACCGCCAACAGTGAAAGACAAACGCAATCTCAATAAGCAATAAGAAGAAAAGGAGAAAGAAATTTACACAACTTACGTATAATCGAGGGGAGGCCTTTGCGTAAACTAATTTTACAATGAACGGATGAAGTCATAACTTTACCGTAAAAAGGGAAGGTCGAAATCTCAGACAAAAATTTTGCGTACATACTCTATGGACGGCGTCATTGTATTTGTTTACGCAATGACGTAAAGCGTCTTTACGACAAATAACTCTGGCCTTTGTAACCGATTCTCCGCAACAATTTCTACATGGATCACATAGTGCTGAGAGCTTGTTTTCCAACCCGTCACGTGGTTCACACAGAGCTCAGAACTTATTTCCCAACCCGTCACGTGTTTACCTGAACAAGCTCAGTATTTGTCATGGCGTGGCATAGCCTAGCGGCAAGTTCTAGGACAGCACCCACGCACTGACGGACGAACGGTAGCCCCTACATAACAGACCAACGCCAATCAATATTATACAATAGTGATGTCAGCTATCGTAAACAGGCCATTCTCGTGATATGATTCCGTGAGTTAGAAACGGGTTCAAGGCCACACGCATCACTAGGTTTTAAAGTCAAGAACAACTGTTGAAACTGAAAGCAAACACAAAGGTTCAAATAAACAACAAACAATGTAAAAGGTTCGACGACTTCGGAGTAGCTTATGTTATCTAACAGTCGCATTTCGGCATCAACTTGTATTTACAAAAAGGCCAAGAAAATGATACACTTATAGATTTGCTTAAGGGTATGTCTAAAGCTTGCTCCTTACCTCAGTCACATCGCAACTTGAAAACAGCACAAGGAGTGACGTCACTTCCGGTATCAATTCCCTTATATGTGAGGCAGACACGTGACTCTCAACAACAGTTGGGTGACGCAAAAGGTTCACTGAACACTGCACAGTTCTTTTCTACAAACAAATTTCCCTGTTGCTAAATCTCATTCTTAATTTCTTTACCAGATTTGAATCTCGACTTGCAGGTTTCACATTTCCGATATATTTGATAAGCATGCCGCTGATGTCACCCACTCCACTGCAGCTTATATCTGTTGCGTAAACGTAAGGAAAAGAAGGCTTACGAGGTGTAGGAGTTGCGCGGGGGTGTGGGTGGCCGAGGAGTACACTTCGGTGGCGAGCCGTCTGCAGTTCTTCACGATTTTATCTGTGAATTCGGCGCAAATGTCTGCAGTGAAAACATGTAGAGGCAGAATACTCCACACCTGCGGATACTTATCCACACTGAATTGCTGCAGATAGCCTCTCTGAAAAGAAAAAAAAGGAAAAATACATTTATTCAATCAACTTTTTTTTTTAAATTGGCCCGTTACTAAAGTGACGCAGGTATTGGATGATCTCACCTGTGCAAGTGTCGTGTATATTTTTTTCTGGGAGAATCCTGAGCATTAATTCTGCAAAATGTTGTAATTTGAACTTCGTTCTTCAGACATATGGTACACAACTGAAGGTTATAACTACCTGGTGTTCCGGAGCGAGGAACTTTACAAGCCTGGCGAGTAACAGTGCCAGATGGCAGCACGCCTGCGGGGTTGCCATGGAGACGTAAAGTGCGGTGAGAAACACACAGTGATCGCGGCAAAGCTCCGCGCTCCCAAACCTGCCACCAACAAAAAGCCCATTCCAATTTTCCTTCATTTCTACCAGTTAACTGATTTTACTCTTGAAGTTTTTTTTTTTGTTTTTTTTGGGGGGGGGGGGGTTGGGGGAAGGGTGGGAAAGGCAGTTCAGAAATCAGGTTTAAGAGTTATTCATCACGGGCAAAAATGTGCTTGTTTTTTTACTGGTATTCGTGCATTACTAGCGCTACCTTAACTGTCGAGGTATACTTTCAGTATGTGTGTATGTGTGGGTGTTCATATGTATCGATATGACGTCAAGGTGGGGTGGAGATCACCCTATCCATGTTGGCTTATTTGTATGACGTAATGAGTGGACAGGGGGTGGGGAGCAGTCACCTGGCGAGGAAGCACCACACATCTATAGCCAGAAGAGCTCTGTGTCGCTCTCGCCTCAAAACATTCTCTAAAAGACAAGCCTCCTGCAACATAGTCACATTTCATGTACTTAAAAAACGCGCAAAATATACGGTATATGAAAATAGGCATATTCTATGTACAACCGCACCTAAATCAAGTCAGTCCTTGCTATAACGCTACGACAGAATTCTTCAAGTCATGAAATACTTGTTTTAAAAAAAAAAAAAAAAAAAAAAAAAAAAAAAAGGAGGTCCTCGTTCTCTGGTGGTCCTGCACAAACCATGCCATTGGCAGCAATGTGAGTCTCGACTTACCACTGCGCTGAAATACTGCGGAGGGCATGACGCCACGAGAGCGCATAACTTGACCACAGTGCACTCGTACACTGTCACGTCACGCTGCGCTTGTCCGGCCAGCTGCACTCCTGGTAACGTCACCCTTGCGCTTGCGCACTTTCACATACAAACAATAACATTCCATTCCGTTCATTTTGATCTGGGCATCTTCACAGTATAAAGTATACATCAAGCGTATTAAATTATTAACAGGTCTACTTAATCAATTAAAAGTACGGCACATATTTTGCTTGATTTCTTTTCATATTAAATTCGCATTAATTTAAAGTTTCGATTTTAAAGATTTGAAGTTTATTTTTGATTAAATAATACAAAAATGTAAAAATTGAACAGTGCTTTATCTTTTCTTAGTTATACCTTAATATAAAGGGAAAACATAAAATATTGCACTATCGCTCTGTTTAAAAAAAGAAAAGTTAAAAAAAATTCTTACAAGTTCATCTACAAGCTGTTAAGGTATAAAAATAGAACGTGTGGGACAACATACCTCCACGTAACAGAGAGAAAAAGTTTCGAAAAGGACATGAAACAAGGAACGCCAGTCGCCACGACGATTGCAATTAGAATCTGCATTGATCGTCTGAACTGTAGCAGTGCTGGCGGGGGCAGCAGATGGCTCAAGCCCATCAGCTTCCGTGCGAGAGATGTGCGTAGGAATATAGTTGAACCACATGTGTGCTGCGCCGGAAGCTAGGAGGTGCAGGTTGTCGCTTGTGTACAGCAGTAGTAACAAGTGCGCGAATCTATTCTCGTCTGCGTGAAACAACAAATTTTAACTTAAACGAAGTCAAAGTCAAAAAAAAAAAAAAAAAAGCGCTGCAAATTACGCGTTACGCGTTTATACCTGAATTGTTTGTTGCTTTTTTATACTTCATATAGTTAACACTTTGAAAAGGTTACGGTGCATTTTATAAGCAAAAAGACATGCATCATGTATGAGCCATTATTTGGATCTTGTTAAGCCACTTGATGTTAGAGCATTTATTTTTATTGGCATTTTTATTCACTCAAACATGGAGCATTTAAAACATTACAATTAAATTAAAACGATTTATTTGTAGTTAGAAAAAATCTCAAGACCTTAGCTATTAAAAAGATTAAAAAGATTAAGTGACATTTACCGTTGGGTTCATAATTTAAAGCCAATGAGCAGAAATGTGGCAGGGGAGCTAAGTGGCGTAACAGGCACGGTACTGCATTGGTCAACTGGCTCTCCAGTTCTGCGGCATGGTCGGCTCCTAGGCGGTAACTCCTCAGAGCAGGCGGCGAAGACCTAAAGCCAAAAAAAAAAAAAAAAAAAAAAAAAAAAAAAAAAAAAAAAAAAAAAAAAAAACAGTGACCGACTTAATGAAGATTTCGGGCCATTGGTACATAACGTGTATTTACAGAATATATAATATAAATACTCGCAGGTCATGGAATTTTTGGAACGGCCCCAGTAAATACCAGAAGCCTCTTTTTATAGCAGTGCTCTACGAGGCATTCTCCTCTCTTGCAAAGGCCTGCTATAGCAGCATCAGCCTGGTCACAGCATTACAGCATTCGTGGGATACAACTTCACACGTAAATACTGATTGTCAATTTAAAATACAAGTTCCAGAATGAACTTCATTCAGGCTGGAATAGTGTTTGCTTTCTTGGCTGTTGCCACGGGCAATGCTATGGCAGTCGGTGCGACACGTGACTCGCCATCCGATTTGAAATCGTTTCTAAGCAACCAGCACGATGAACTTAAGCAGCTTCTCAACGCTATGGCAACGAAATTAGACTCACTTCTAGACGATGGTAAGAGTTCGATTTTAATGTTATATCTTTGCTTACAATCTTTACTTATTATTCCTTGTAGTTTTATCTTAGTATTTACTTCATCAGATACCTGATGGTCTTAAACATGATGTAAAAGACATCATAAAAATGATTCGTTAGGGCGCTCGTTAAGTTTTTGTTATTGTTCCTATTTTACATCAATTATACCTTAATTTGGAAGAGTTTGTGAATCACTGCTTTGCATGCAATAAATAAAACAAAATTGACAGCGCGTATATTTCTATCTACTTTCACATCAAATTAAGCGATAGAAAGTTATGATTTGATAATTAATTTTTCCCCTCGCTATTTCATGTAGGGTGCGTTGGAGACGGTAACGGCCAAGCGGGTGCCAAAAACAACGCTTCCGGTGGGGTGGGCGTGAATTACGTTCGGTGGGGAAGGCTTTCCTGTCCCGACACGGCTGAGAAGATTTATGACGGTACGTGAAAATAACACCGCAACAGGTCAACAGAATTCTGTTCATAAAGTTATTTATTTTACGTAGTTTATTCCTTCAAATAAATTAAGCTGCCCATTATTTCAACAATAGTAGAATTTATGTCGAGCTGTCTATTATTTACAGATACAGAGTGTATATTTGAAAACAAAAACAGAAAAAATAAACGGCTGAATATCTCACTGGACCATACTCTTCAGATTTAATCACGTTGAACAAATAGGCCCAAGAGATAGCAAGTGGCAGCAGCCGCATACAAAAACAGGTAGAATTTTTCGTTTTTATGTAGTGTGTCAACAGCACCTTTAGCCACTGCAGTCTGAAGCCGGCATGTGTCTATGTTAACAGGATATGCGGGTAAATCATCCTACAGTCACGGCGGAGGGGTTAACTACCTATGCCTGCCCAGGGACCCGGAATTCCCCGCGGACGCCGCGAGCGGTCACCAGTCCAACGCTTACATCTACGGCATTGAGTACCAGCACAATGGTTCGCCCGTGCTGGACGCGAGTCTCAGCGACAACGACGTTCCGTGTGCCGTGTGCGAAGCCAGTGGTCGCAGCCAGGTGCTCATGGTGCCCGCTAAGGTAACATGCCCCGCGGGCTGGAGCAAGGAATACCAGGGCCTGCTCATGTCGGAGCACCACACCAATCACGGCTCCGACTTCATCTGTGTGGCTGATGGTATGGAGAGCCTGACCGGTGGTGCCACTAACCACGATGGCGGCGCGCTGTTTGTGGTGGAGGCCGTTTGCGGCTCGCTTCCCTGCCCGCCATACAGCAATGGCTACGAGCTGACCTGCGTCGTCTGCACCAAGTAGGCCGCTAGTCGTATGCGGCGTAGTCGCGAAATAAACCCCAGTAAAAAAAATCAGTGTAAAAAAATCGCCAATTGCTGGGGTACATTTGTGGGTGAGGTACATTTGAACGGGCATGAGTTAAATGTTTGTGACAACATCCCTTTTGCATCATAGCAACATTCTCGGAGAACAGCATTTGCGCTCTACTGCAATTTTTACTTTGTTTTATATTTCACAACAGCAACTGAAAATGTCTTCTGAGTCACTCGATTAGATTTAGATTTACGAGTCAATGACGTACTGTGGCTCGCTGTGCCCGCTCCCCCCCCCCCTCCCCCAAACAAACACACTGTCCCACTGCGATCCTGAATGCAATGCAAAGTTTTCCAGCTCATAATCTCCAATCTCAAGATAGTAAGTTGCCTGTGTTGAAAGATATAGTGTAAAATTAATTGTGTCGCATACGTTAAATACATAAAGTACTCCATGTCACAAAATTGCCGTGCTATTTAAAAACAATTTCACTGTATTTACTGCATAAAACCTACCACAGAACCGCATGTGAAAGCTCACTTAGTGGTACTATGATTACTCTTATACTGCGTTTTCTTTAGACTTCTTTTTTTCAGAGAAATTTCAGAACTGGTGCACATCAAGAATGTTTCAATTTCCCCTGTAGCAGCTGGAATTAACATTTTCTTGAATGTTAGAAGGAGAGAGAGAGGGGGGGGGGGGGGGGGGGTAGGTGAATTTTATCACACAGAGTACATGTAGCATCTTTAATATTCGCATGAAGTTAATTGCCTGTTGGCGAGGGGTCTCTCAGGTCAATTGCTCCCCCTCCTCAACCCAACCAATCCCGGGTCATCTCCTTTTCTTTGGGCCGGGAGGGGGGAGGGGATATCAAAACTGAACTTGAGCTCGCAAGTTGGCTGTGAATACCCTGCCAGTGTTATACTGACCGCAGGATAAGAATGCACAGATTGTAGGCGTTGGCTACACAGGACTGACTGAGGCACGGGCCATACTCTTCTGTCAGACGCACCAGCATTTTCATTTGAAAGCCAAGCACCTTCAGTGCTTTACTCACTCCCTTATCACTTGCATTCTAAAAAAGTGAAATAAAAAGGCAAACGGTTCAAGCAAACTTAAATGTGAATGAAAAAGTAGTTACAACTGATCGCAAACATGTGCGACAAACAGATAGCAGAATTTTGATCGCCATTAGTTTAGTCCATTCTGCAACACCACTACCATATTTAACATGCATTTATGGAAATGCATTCAGTCACTGCCCAACATACCAAGTAAAAATAATTCCTATATTTTTTAAAACGCAGCCCGCATTTGACACCTTTGTTACGTTTTGAGAAGACTTACTTGACCGTGTAGAAGGTCAGGTAGATATTCAAACGATGACGTCATATTTTCGCAGAGCGAGCTGAGTACCCGGGAGATGCGCAGCTTGTCCCTGACGTAATGTTTATACTGACACGCCAGTCTGAATTGTAAAACAAAGAACTACCCCAGACTGGTGACAATAAAATGTTTCCGCATTTCATTTTTCATACATTTATAGAGGTGACGTGTCACTGGGAATTTGCGCACTCAGCAAAGATACTGGCAAAGCCCTTGTATCTGTAGAAATGTGAAGAGCAGGAACGTGAGCGCTATGACCCCTTGAAAATTGTGAGCGCCTTGCAAAAATCCTCTACCCAGTGGGAAGCTTTCACACTATTTCGATTCACATAAAAAATCCCTTTTACAGCAACTTTATGTTAATAAATACGAGCAGCCCAACAAAATGTAGTCCGGAGTAATGGTAACCCGGCAAATTGCAGTTAGCACGTGATAAGTCATGGAATGTTCGGCAGCAGATGGAGGCCAAGCCGACGGCGGGAGACTTACTTAGAGAAGGCCTTCCACAGCGTGACGGTGAGCTTGACGTCCAGGTCTCGGGCGAGCACCGCTATGTCGTGAAGGCGATGCAAGACTGAAATCGAAATCAAGTACATTAATACCTCGCTGAGCCTGCCTCCCCCCCCCCCCCCCGCTCCATCACCTCCCTCCCACTGAGCTACTGGTTGTGCACGGAACTTAAGTAAAGAAGGTTTGGGAGTGTGGGTGGTTGGGGTCCATATATAAGCAGTTGGGAACTAACATGACACTGTCCAGTTTTTAAGTCTGATTCCTTTTATAGCGTTTCAGAACCGATGTTCTAAACTCAAATCTTTTGTACGAAATTTTATTTGCCTTTTCTTCCTTCTTTCTTTTTTTTTTCTTTTTTTTTTTGCACATTGCTTTCTTTTTATTTGCACATGCGACAAAGTGCGGGTAGTAGGTTTTTCTCTCATAAATTATAGTTGTTTCTAAAAACAGACACGTCATGGTTTATCCATCACACAAATATATATAACTACTAAACTGTTTTGAACAGTACGTGACTATCGCCATGTTTTCATGTCGACTGCATCGTGAATGGCCGCTTAGAATACCAGACGGGGGCATATCCATGAGAAAGTTCGACAGTCAGGTCTGATGTATCGACAGTCCGATAACCCCCCTCCCCCACCCCCTCCATATCCAAATGAGTACCTTCCTACTGGTGACCTTTGGACGGCATGCCCCCACCCCCTTCCCCACTTTCCGCAAATATAGTAAATATCAAATACACCAGATGAAAGTAAATAACATACAATGATGTTATTGGTATTAAGTTTCTAGAACAGTCTAAGCTGTTTATGAATGCCAGGTACTTCGGGCCCCACTTAGTACACCAAAATGCATCTATTACGAGCACGGGAGTTTGCTGACAGGGAAGATTTCCGTTCCTCCGTCTGTCAGTAATCACGGACCGTTTCCTTTTTTTAAACAGTACTTGATTTTCGCACCCAGGCAAATGTCCTCCACGCTTGTTTCTGACTCCTTTTCTTGCATTGCCATCTTTTCCAGTAATCCCAAGAAGACCTGGAAAATGAAAGCAACATTTCACTAATTATAAAACCCTAACAGTACTTTATGTACCCATCTAGATTTTTTGCACTAAATAAAAAAAAAATCCTACCATTTGAAGACTATGGACTTGTTTGAACAAAGCAGATAGCTGCTGAGAAAAGGCTCCAAGAAGCTCGCCGTATTGCGCCCCGCTTTGCTGCAATACACAACACCATTCATTTTTCTCAGTAAAACCCTATGTTTGTACCTGATACTGAATGATTCAAAGCTTAATGTACTTTAGGCTGTTTCATTCTTTTACTGAAGACTACCTGCTGTCAAGAAATATACTTCCAAATTTAAACGTTAATAAACTTTAAAGGGTAACAAAATTACATATGCTCTTGCCGCCAATTAAATACATAAAAATATAGCCACTAGCGAAATCTTAGATCATTTCTCGCTTTAAATGAACGCTATATAATGTTTTAGACCAGCAAAAATAGGATTAAAGGTGTACTTACCTTGCAGTGCTCATAGGACTTGTGTATGACGTATGTTGTGACAGGAAGTAACGAGTGCACGTCACTCACGCGAAGCTCCGCCCCCGTTGATACAATTCCACTTATGCACTCTTCCAAACATCCGATCATATCCACTGCATTCTATGAACGGTCAAAAGTCAACTTGAAATGCTATTCGGGGGTTTTAATGGTTCTCAGTAGATGATTATTTCACAACAAACACTACTCCTATCATTTTTAGTTGGTTTTCAAATACATTTCCAAGTCACAATGATGTGTGACGTCATAATTACCTGCAGTAGTAAGTCGATCCGTTGCTGTTCATCGTGGAGCTGTGTGCTCGACTGCACAAGGGCTACGATAGTGTCAAGGACATCCGTAAACATGCGCTCAGTCTGCAAAGAGAAGCGCGATCGCTCTTTGTAAATCATTTACTTATGGCGAAACATCTACCACCCGTGAAACCAGAAGTTCTGGGAAGGTGTTTAAGAAGTAGGTAAAAACAACCACGCTATTCATAACTAATACCAGGAAGAAAATAAGGTCACTGTTTTTTTTATCGAAAATTAAGAGAAAATTTACCCGGTCAATTCAACTTGGGCAACACTGCTTAAAAATCTTGTGTATCTTTCTTTTGTTTTTCTTTCTAAAATACTTTTCATAATTAATCAGGAAAAGATATTGTATTCATACTGAACTGTATACATTATTTATCATCACAGGGTAAGAATTAACATTATATGTTTCTGGGTGTATTAAAACAATACCTGCTCTGCAATCTGACTGAAGATGAGAGATTCCATGTCCCTAACACCAGCTGCCACCACAAACTTAGTATACAGCATTCTCAGCAACCCTGAGCAACAAATTTGTTGAAAAAACAGGTACAAATCAGGGCACACCAAAGCGATCAGATCCACGTTTTAATTGCACAAAGCAAAGCTGATGAAGTTATTTAGTTGATCATGTTGATTATATATTTGGCTATAAGACCTGTCAGAAATGGGCAAAGGTAGTATTACCTCGAATAGTAAAGGTTTATTGCTGGGGTGATGGGGGGGGGGGGGGGGTACTCGCTGCAGCATGGTTTGTAATCTCGACTGCCACAAAACATATACTTACCGAATGGTTTCTCTGTTGCTTTTAACTTTGACTGAAAAATCGTCAAGGTGGCTTCATATAGACAGTTTAATCCTTGCTTATGATATGATAATGAGATTTGAGCAATATTGTAAAATATGATAAATGTAAGCAATACTGTACTTACGATCTGAAAAAAAAATGGCACCTAAAAAAATTTTTAATTCACAATGAACATATAGACGAGAGATTTTCTATCATCTCGAAGACAATAACTACACGAATATGCTTTCAAGAAAGTTATAATAATGGAACAGTTCACATGTTTGGTAGGAAGATACAAGCAAAGATACAATAAGCTCCGGTAAGGCACTGCTTAGCTGTCGCCTGCAGTCATCCACGCTCCACCCGCGTGCTTCTTCGACCATGCAAGTCTGCGACATCTTCTCTCGTACGTATATTACAAAGAACCTCAGCTCAGGAAGTAGCGCTGATTGGCCAACACGAACATAACTGTGTCAGAAATATATGAACAGTACAGCTGCTTATGAAGTACTCATAACCTTGAAAGTTCACCAAAGGGAGTATTTAAGTGGACATAATAATCGCCATACAATTACCATACAATTCTAATTCACCAATCTAATATTAACCAGCACACAGCAGCGTAGAGAAAAGCTTAATTGCACAGTACATCATTACACTTTGCGTTAGGATCTTAACAAGGACTCAGCTATCTGCAATCAATAGATATTATACGGCACGGCTGATCTGGCATAAATTTAAACATTAGTACCACAATTAGCTAAAAACTCACATGCCAGTGAACATCATACGGAGTAACAAGAACATTGTGACCAGCCGAGATCTATGGAATCACGTATGGATAAGATTGTATGTGCAAGATTGTCCAAGGACAAAATGCCAGCTTACGAAAAACGACAAGACCTAATCAAGCGTGCATGAGCAAGGGAATTTCCCTGAAAAAATGGGCTTCAAAAGACGAGATGGCAAAGAGCTAGCTAAATAATTAATTTAGCAACGGACTCGAACACAGACTGATAAATACATACAAAGATTTGTTTCCCAGAAAAATGGGAAACAGATCTTGTGTATCTCTGGTAGACTTGGTAGTCTACCAGAGTACCTTCGAATAACGTATGGAAATTGTATACATACGCGTGTACTGTTGGTCGGACAAACACAATTCAGTGTTGCCAGCACCAACTGATAAAAAAAACGTATGAAAAATGGGGGAAGAAACGTATAACAAACCGCTCGAAACGCAAAAAAAAAAAAAAAAAAAAAAACAGGGCAAAGATAATCTTAACAAGAATGTCCAGTGACATTGTGAAAAGACAAGACCTAGTGAATCTATGAATAAGCCTGTATGGTTGCCAAAAGTGGTAGTCACATTGTACAAGTTTGTCCAAGGAGAAAGTCCAAGCTTACAAAAAGCGATAAGACCAATTCCAGTGTGCATGAACAAGGGAATTTCCCTGAAAAAATGGGCTTCAAAAGACGAGATGGCAAATGGCTAGCTGAATAATTAATTTAGCAACGGACCCGAAAATAGACCGATAAATAATACAAAGATTTGTTTCCCCAGAAAAATGGGAATTCCCAAGAAAATGGGCAGTCTACCAGATATACCTTCGAACAACGTATCGAAATGTATCCACACACGCGTACTGTTGACATGTACTGTTGGACATACACAATTTTTTCAAGGAGCAGAAACGAAAAGTGAATGGTGATATGACCAAACACACGTGATTACGTTTGCGCTTGCGTTTTGACAAGAAGAAAACGATGCGTCTAAAACAGTATTACTTAAGTTTTAATGTTTTTGGTATGTATTAATTTGTGGGGTTTGTATTTCGGACCAGCGCGCATGTTTATTTACTTGCAGTTATGCTCTGTTTGCATTTCGGACCAGTGCGCATGTTTTATTTAACTTGCGTCGATGTGCGGTTCGCAATTCGCACCAGTGTGCATGTTTATTTCAACGTGCATTGCTGCGCGGTTCGCATTTCGAACCACTGCGCATGTTTATCTAACTTGCGTGATGCGCGGTTTTTATTTTGAACCAATGAGCATGTTTACTTAACTCGCTTTGATACGCGGTTCACATTTCAGAACAATCCGCATGTTTGTTCAATTTCCGTTGATGAGCGGTTCGCATTTTGGACCAGTGCGTAGGTTTATTTAACTTGCGCTGATGCGCGATTTGCATTTCGGACGAGTGCGCATGTTTATTTAACTTGCGTTGATCTGCGGTTATTATTTCGGACCACTGCGCATGTTTATCTACCTTGCTTCGATGCACGGTCTGCATTTACATCTGCATTATAGATGTCTCCCATTTGGCCAATTTTTGGCTGATCGCCAGAGAAAGTAATTTTTCACGAGAGGTATTCCTAGTAAACATTTCTGCAAAATCTGAAGACAATCCGATCAAAATTGTGGGAGAAGCATTTTGAAAACTGATAACCAGAAAATTTTAAATGCCCTCCATTTTAGCCAATTTTTGGCAGATCGTCAAAAAAAGTACCTTCCAAGACGGGCCGACCTAGAGAAGAATGTTACAAAACTGGAAAGGAATTCAATCAAAATTGTAGGAGGAGAAGCATTTTCAAAATTAAACAAAAATAAATTAAAAAATGCCCCCTATTTAGCAGACATTTGGCGGATCACCAAAAGAAAAAAAAACAAACTTAGTTTTCAAGACAGAAAACATTCGTACAAAGTTAAAGAAATATGAACAAAATTGTGAGAGAAGAAGCATTATGACAACTGGCAACCAAACAATTATAAATATCCCAATTTGGCCAATTTTTGGCGCATCGCCAAAAGAGTAAGTTTTCAAAAGAGGCCTCCCTAGGGAACATTCGCACGAAATTGGAAAGTAATTCAATCAAAATTGTGGGAAAAGAAGCCTCCTGATAACTGAACGCCAATAAATTACAAAACGCCCCCCCCCCCCCCCACTTGGCCAATTTTTGGCGGATTGCCAAAAAAAGTGATTTTTTTTCAAGATAGATCTACCTAGACAACATTCGTACAAAATTCAAAGAAAATCTGATCAAATCAGTGGCAGAAGCATTTTGAAAATTGGCATAAAAGGTTTTGAAATGCTCCCCATTTAGCAAATTTTTGCGGACCGACAAAAAAGTAATTTTTCTAGAGAGAGACCTACCTAGAGAAAATTCATATAAAATTCGAAAGGAATCCTATCAAAACTGAAGGAGATGAAGCATTTTAAGTGAAAGCTTACATACGTACATACAGACGACGGAAACTCTTCTACTGGTCTAAAAAGGGTAGGGTTAATGAATAGTAATATAAGCGGATTCGTATATTCAATTTGAATATGACATTTTTTGGACAAATGCCAGTTGTTTTCTACCATTTCGCTATATTCTTATTCCAACTGAATTCAGTCGAAACGCAAAAACTTTTCGGCGACAGATTACGCAGGAATCCGCTGACCATGGACAACAATTAATTTTACATATTCTTTCTGTATAACATGTCGAAATTTGGCACTCTCCATAACAGTGCACGGTCTAAAACAACCACAAAATCAGATGTACTGGAGCTTTAGAAGAACAGAAGTAACTAGAAAAATGGGGATTTTTCGACTGGGATTTTTCTATGCTGACTTGAAAATCGCACTTTTGGTCGATTTGTTCTTGCATCTTGCTCATTTTATAAAAAAAATTATGACGCACAAACCAATAAATATTTCACAGCAATTTTTTTCTCCACGAGTACGAGGGAGTGGAGATGGAAATGGTACAGTAGATCGTAATTGGTGACAACAAAATGTTCAATTCTGACTAAACTTAATTAGCCAGATGCATATTTGGCGACCTTTTATACTCAAATATTTCTTATTTTGCGATATTCGACAAATAACAATTGTTTTCAGCCACGGAAGATGGTCTTTTCAATTTCACCAATTTGGATCTACCAGTAACCTAGGACCGTTCGCCACTTTTCAATGGTTTTTGCGCACTAATTTTCGTGTTTTAGACGCGATCAGGATATGCTTTTGTATGTAGCAAATATAGGATTTTACACAGGTTTTCTGTTATACGCGAAGTAAAATGTCATGATTTACGAAAATGCCAGGCCGACGTATTTTTTTTCGGGCAGGATTTTCGAGCTGTAACTCGCCACTTTATTCTATCATCCCGAAATACAAATTTTAAGTGCAAACTGCAAGACCATCAATTCGCTTTTCAAATTGCCTGCTAAGAGCTATAAGGATTGCATGTGAGCATAAACCTTACTTCATATGTGTATACTAACAGTTTTCTCATAGCAGCTCAGTATTTTGCATTCGAGAATAGTGGCAGTTGTCGGGAGGTTCGGCAAAAAATATCGTTTCCGGGATAATTGTTGTTTTCAGGAGGTGGCGATGCTACAGGCACAAGTAAGTATTTGTGAAACACAAGCAGGCCCCAACCGCCCCCCCCCCCCCCCCCAAATTCATAGGGGTATAAAGCGATGACGGACAGACGGATGGACGGACACCCCAAACCTATAGGTCCCAATCCGAAGGGTTGGGGCCTAACAAGAGGGTTGAATCTAGGTTACTGGTACTGTACAAGGGGGAGGAGAACGAATGGCTACAGTAGATCCAAACTGGTGAAACTGAAAAGACCATCTTCCGTGGCTGAAAACAATTTTTATTTGTCAAGTATCGCAAAATAAGAAATATTTGACTAGAAAAGGTTGGCAAATTTGCATCTGGCCAATTAAGTTTAGTCAGAATTGAGCATTTTGTTCTCACCAATTACGATCTACTCTAACCAATTCTATCTCCTCTTCCTCGTAGTCATTCGTTCTCCTCCCCTTGTAATCGTACCAGGTACGAACAATCCAATCTATTGTGATTTCTTTACAATAACCTTTACTCATCGGCTGCACATGTACTACATAATAATACATTTACCTCGGCACTGCTTTTATTTTTACTCCTTGCGTGTTTATTTTCTACCAGGAAATGTAATTGCGGTCCATCGCCCACTTACAGGAAAGATACCATTAAACCTTATTTTATCGCTCTCTTGTGACTAAAGTTTACAGCGTACAGGTGAATATAAAAACTCAATTACCTTGCTGACCAATGGTCATAAAAGGCTCTTTGATCTGAGACTATTTTAACTGAAAGCTTTAGCGATCGTGTTACTTTTTTGCAAAAACATCACGGCAGCGCTAAAAACCCTTGGGATCGGCTATATATCGGTCAGAATCGTTTGCTGTTATAACCTGCGTTTTATTGGGCAAGGATAATGTTTCGAAAATGTTTCGGAAATCAGATAATGTTTCTTGGTTTTTCGATAATGTCTCGAAACATTCTCAAGTGTATCGAGCTTTACATTCAGATAGTCTTCCCATAATCCTTTTCTGCGCACCTGCGCGCCATTATCGCCCAAAAGTGAAACAGTTTTGCTTTACTTACGTCGATTCAGAACTGACATATGACAACTTACAGTAGAAATACAACTATTGACAATAGCAATTCACAATTTGAGTTGCTATCTACTAGAGAGAAAAGCACCACAGCTCCGGCAGCCATTTTTATTCTCGAAACATTATCTGAAGTGTTTTATTGGGACATTTTCGAAACATGTGGATTTATTATTTTTTTCGGATACGTCCAATAAAACACGGTCATTACATCACATCTTCTGTTGTTATATAACAGCTACCTTCTGATTAGATTCACCTGTTATGTACAAACACAGAGCGGATAGATATCTTGAGAGAGTACTCCTTCTCTTCATGAGTAAATTGGTCCAACAGCTATTATCTAAAGCAGCTTTGACACCGGCTAATTTTTCAAAATGGCTTAAAGGTGTCCGATCTCAATGACGTGAGGAAAAGATTTCCAGGTAATTGAAAGAAAACACAGCAAAATGGATAGAAAATGCTAAGAGATAAAATGCACCTGATTCCTCTACTTTTAGTTTATTTAAAAAGTACTGACATGTTGGAAATACTGTAATATTACACAAATACTGTATAGTCGCCTAAAACATACGATCTCGCCTTCTTGAAATGGGAGATCTTAGATGTTTTACAATGTCGATAGCTTTAACAGTGAGTTCTTTGTTTAGTGACTTTTAATATACTATTTTACTGAGTCTAAAAGCTGTTACTTTGAAAGTTTTGCCCGATATAAGCATCTCACGCCCGTGGACTTGGTTGCGAGTTACCTTCTCTCTACTTTAACTCCGTGTAAGCCTAATCACACTTTGAGTGTTTCGAATAATTTTCGGTTTTCATTTCGGCTGCAAAGGGACCGGGTAAAAATGAAAAAAAAAGAATAATAGAAGAAATGTGGCAAAAGCAGCTCACGCACAGATCATACAAGAAATTGAAACTTTGAACTATTTGCTAAAACTTGAAATAAATTTTTAAAACAGCATACGGATTGTTAAAAACACTATTGATCTTTGTTACAGAGATATTTGGAATTTAGGCGAAATCTCTCTTGTTTCTTTCATTTGTTACCCAGTTAGTTTGTATTTAAAACACGGAAATTTTGCGAATTTTATTCGGAACGCCCAAAGTGTGATTTGGCTAATATCTCTCCGTTTGGCTACAATGCCTTCTATTATTTAGTTGATTGGGTTCTGAAGCTGGACTTCACCAAGACGGTCAAACATCGTTGCCTGTATGTACTTATGAGGCAAAGAACATTCAAATTGAATAGCACATCTTTGCCTACATTCGTCAGTGGCTTGTATCCATCACTATTGGGCTCTCCGTCGTCCGTTTTGTGTGTATTGAAACACTTTTTTTAAAAATATTATTCCTTCCCTAGATAGTCACCACATGGCTTGTTTTGCTTTTTTTTTTGTTTGGGTTAGTCGTGGGGGGGGGGGGGTCATTACTATCGATATATAGTGTGTAGCTGTAACAATGTTCCGATCCGCCAAAAAATAGTATATCTTTGAAATTACTTTGAATCTCTTTTAAAGTGTTACTGCTGTTACATTTTTAATCGGACTCCTAACACATTTGCTGCGTTGTTTCATAAATCAAACTTATGGAAAATATAGTACAGGCAGCTAGATAGCTTTATTATATTCCAACACTCAGCGCCTTTTGCTATGGTGGGTTCCACTCCTTCAGAGTGCTTGCATGACGATTTTTTATGCAACGAACAGGCGCTCTCCGGTGGTAGCACAGCGCCCATTCCCAATGCTTATTTATGTCATATGCAATATATATGTTATATATACTCTATATATTCCACTCTATAAATTTACGCAGAGAAAATTTTGTTCGAATGTTTCTTGGATGTTTGCCCTTTGAAAATTACTATTTTTGGGTATTCTGCAAAATGGTTAATTGGCGGCATTTTAAGTCTTTTTGTTCTGCAAATGCATTGCTATGTGTGGTTTGACTGGATGTATTCGGTCTTTTAGAATATTATTCTTTATATATACTTTTCTTTAACATTTTTTTGCCCACCTCCAAAAGTTTGCCTCATGCCGCCGTTTGAATGTTTTGGGATCAAGTTCTTCAAAATAGTTGTTCTGCCAGTAATTTTAGTCAGATTGCTTTCACTTTAGGCGTCGTCTACTGTTGGGGCATTTGAATTTACTTTTTTGAGATTAGGCAAAAGCCAGATTTTGAAAAATTTTCAGTTACTGGTTTTCAAACTATGACTGCCACTTTTTGGCGACTATGCAAGCCTTTTGATTCTTCATTCACTAGATTTCGGCTGGTTACAATGTTCCCGGACATTTTTGTCATCAGTATGTAGGACTTCTCTTGATACTGCTTCTGTCCAGTGAGGAAACTTTGGTGGTCGTTGTTAAACATTTTACTGCTAATATGTTGTATTTTAATTTTTATCAGTGTCGTTTATTGCACAAGAAACCGCTAGGTAAGCACTCAGTGGGAGTTGAACCCACAATAGCAAACAGCGAAAAATACTGACCAAAACATACATCTATGACCCTTTTCAATTTCTTTACCATTTTTAATATTACGCCAAATGTTTTTTAAATATCGCCAAAAAGGCACTTTTAAAGAAAAGACCATTTGCAGAGCATTCTTCTAAAAGTTTAAAGAAATCCAAGCAATGCCAGATTCGATACCGCATTTTAAAAATGTGAATAGATTTTGTTTGCAAATTATATAACGAAGAGGTTATGGGAATTACTTTAGTATTATTATAACTAGACTTTGTTCGAAAAAATCCAATATTTCGCCTCTTAGTTGTCTATAAATATATTTTTAATTGTGTCATTGCCCTCGGTGACACTTTTCCAATATTTTACACCTGTATAATCTTTTCCAATGGGCGTAAAATTAAATATGGTCACTGGTTATAAGATGCCCTCACCATTCTTGTTGCTGTCTTCTATGACTTAGACATAGCATTGCATTTGCCTCTGTCATTTTTGATCATGTAAAAGTTCAAAAGGAAGACTGAATCCGCAGTTGGTTTGTGGTAGCACTTTGTAGGTCAAGATGGAGTCGGCGTTTTAATACCAGATAAACAGAATATAACTACTGTTAAAACGATGCTCTACACGTTCCGTTTGGTACATGTTGTGACAATGATTAATAGGGTCACTTGCTATTAAAGTTAAAATTATGCAAATTCAAAATGAAGGGCATTTACTAGAATTTCTATTTAATGTGGACATTTACAAATAGTCCTGAATGACCCATAGCCTACAGAAGAGTGGAAAAAAGAGTCACCCGGGATTAAAGACGATTAAATCTACACACGAAGGAAGTGATAAGAAAATGATACAGCAACATCCTGTGCGTTAAATGGAAAACGATTATCTAGTTCCAGGTGACTTTCCCTCTACACAGTCCGGGTAGGAGAGGTGGCTGGACTTAGGTCACTCAGGATGCACCTGGACTACGGTCACTAGGAGCTAATGGTTTTGAGCTTTGCTTGGGCGATAATGCAATATTTCAGCATTCTGTAAAAACTGTCAAAGATAAACTTTAAATCACCCGTACTCAAAAAGACTAAATATGACTTTTAGTAATGATGCCAATAACTTACAATTGATGTTCTCAGAATAACCATTTTTGTGTTTATTTTGAACTGTTGCAGTTTTGTTGGTGCAGTACACAGTTCAAAGACGGCTTGAGTACCGTTGTCTTCGTGAGTGCTATTTTGCACGGAATCCCCAGTGGATCTGCGGAATGAATAGGTGTCATACAAAACAGTCCGAACCAGAGGTTAATACCTTTATAAATATCAGTAGTTCTTAGAGTTTATTTGATGTTTTGCTGGTTTATCCAGTTGTCGCGATATCCGTGTTGTGATGGCGAAATTTTTCCTCTGGACATTGCATAAATAATTAGCCGTGAAGTAATTTCCAATTCTAATCAGTTTCCTACATTAAAAATAAATTATTACACAAGCATGATATGCCATAATTTTAAATTTGAGCTTCAGAATATTAGCCTCAAAATATTAATTCTAATTTTAAAGCCTTTAAATAATCGCGCCATTTGAAGATTTGAGCAAGATTAATGCTTCAGAGATTTGATACTCAATTTAGAGTTGCAGAATTGGAGTGACCAGTGAAATGATATAAAATGTATTATTTAGGTAATTTTGGAACTTCATTAATATGTCCATGCACCGAAGTAACTCCCAATTAAGTCGTGTTTGTTTTTGTATTCTTTTTTGGTTACCTTTTGAAAACTTACGTAAAGTAAAAGACAAATGGATCTTTATAGGATTGCTTTTAAAACCTGCATCAAGGCAATGAAATTATTAATAAAGCTATTTAATTACTCTCCCCGTAAGTTCCTTTTATTTGTCAAGCAAAAGAAAGAATAGTAATGAAATTGAAATTTTCAATTATTGATGCTTAAGTTTTTGATGATTTGGAGCACCAAAAATGCCCATAATCCGTATAATGTCTATTAATAGGAATTTAAATTCCTGTCATTCTTCGGAAGGTTTAATCTAGTAAAATCTATACTCTATTAGCATCTTTTGCATGTAAAATATTATAGAATAATTGGATGCAAAAGCAGCTCTTAAACAGTCATAAACATTCAGACTGCATCCTGATTCACAGGGTTTATTTTTAGAATTCAACAAAGGCAGCAGTTCCACTTAACAACAAAACAGTATTTTACGTATGGAATACAAGTAAAGCAAAGCTTTATACACAACTGTTGAAATTTCTAAGAGATATAAAAAATGGTCCAACAGCAGACTAATTTTCATTACATTGTACTATTGAAGCATAATGTGCTGCAAGGAGGTTTACGTTCATTTCACACGTTGTAAAGTTATTTTAAGAGGTTGGATAAGTTTGCTTAAGTAACTATAACGCCGTTAAAACACCAATTAGAACGCCCCTTTTTGGCTTTGTATTTTAATGAACTGCATGTGCCATGCTATGACTTCAAATGGTGCTGCTACTTGTACTTTGATTTGAATTGGAAGAAATGTAGTCTTGTGTAGTTAAGCTTTCAATAAAAAAACAAAGGTGCCATGCATCATTTTACGTAACAATAAATAGAGGTTGTAAACATGCTACAAAAAAATCCACGTTGACTCATAATGAACACGTTTGGGTTTATTGTGAAATCAGAATTATTGTTCCAAACCAAATTATCTAGAACAAAAGTCCTGTAGTACGGCAGGGTTTATCGTGAAAAATATTTGTGCTATATTATTCTTTACATGGAAGTCTAGTCAAATTGATAATGAATATTTATCATTTTCCGGCTAGAACAAGGCAAATGGATAATCGACAGCTAGAGCATTGTGTTGCGGAAGAACCAAAAGAATCTTTTCTTGGCTAATCATACTCATAATATTCATACTAGACATTCTCGCTTACTTATACCGAAGAAAAAGGTACAAACAACTTAAAACTAAAACAGTTCTGTTTAAGACACATGATATACACATGCATTAAAAGATAGCTAATTACCAAACGCCTTGGAACAGTCTGCCATTGATGTCTAATAAACCTTGCAAATCTCTTTGCAGCACCATACTCCTGTATTTTTAGTAAAGCATGGCACCTAGTCTGCGGTACTGGTGGTGTATTTTGTCGGTGGTGTATTTTTCTCGGCCACATCGCATTATAACTTTAAAAGTGTTCTTGTGTTAAAAATGTTTTTAAAGAATATTCTTAAGACCAGCTACTAATTTTCGAAATTTATGAAATGAATTTAGAGGGTCTCCGTTGCACAACATACTCTGCAATAAAATGTACATGTGTGCTCTGGATCGTAAATTATCGGAATGACAGGGAATCGCAACCAGTTATTGCAAGTTGGCTATTTCTTTTAAAATTTGTTCGATTAATCATGTCTTCAGAGAGTCTATCGAGCGTTCAGTTCAAATAAATTTAACGGCACATAATTTCGACATAAGGCGATAACTTCGTATTTGCAATCCAGGTTGAACAGTATACATCAACTGCAATTGATCATTTACTTTAATCAAGCTTAAATTGGGATTAAATGATAACATATAATATTAGAAAAATGAAGATCAGGGCTTTTTACCACCTGTGCAAAACTGAGAGGCAGAAGACAAAGTAGACGGGATCGTTTCAGCCTGCGTTACCAAAAAAGTTCATTTAGTAGGCAAATTAAGCTACTACTGCGTAGTGAGCCATCAGAACAAACTGTTAATCCGATCAAATTTGTCAGTCCCAACGCTGGCCGGATTAACCAAGTATCATTGTACACAGCTCTCTTATATTCGTCATAGAACAAAAACAATAGAGAACAAGAGACGGTTACTAAGTGTAATATCTCCTTTCAATGCGCAGCCTGGAAGATGGAAAATTTTGTAAGCAATTCTAATAGGAAGAAATACATGAAGGGTATCTTGGACTTTATCATTTACAGCTTCAAAACAATTGATACGTGGCGTGAGCTTGATTCTACTTGCTTTTCTGCGGATAACGTTGTGTACTTTGGAGTAAAATGCATTACCGGTAAGTTGAATAGTACGGTTTGTATGATGTATAGGCAACTTGCATTATTAAAACACCAGAATAATGTACCCACACATCTGCAATGGGCGAATTTCCCATAAAAAGCTGGTAATTGTTAGAAGAATTTTGTCGCGTCGAGGTACGAAAAGGAAGTTTAAAACTCCATATCAAATACTCCTTAAAAACATCCCCTAGAAAATTCTCCTGTACGCAACGCCACAGTTAATATAATTTACCACGTAACTAACTTAATGACATTTTTTTATTAAAAAATGGCAACTAGAATAGCAATATAATACTTACAGAATTTCAGTTCTTCTACATTGATTGCTCTTTATCCACAATTACAATTTTGTTTTCAACTGTAAGTGTAATATGAAAGATAAAATTCTCATCTTCGAAAAAGAATTATAATTGCAATATTTCTCCATGAACTGTACTTTTATCAGCAGATATAGATTTTCGTTTGTGGTAATTAAAGTTAAGAGAAACAGAGAGACAACCGTGCAAATTTTAGGGTTACATCGAAACAATTTTGGAAGCTCAGTGACATGGATTGAAGTTGCGAATGTTCAATATATTACCTAAATTATTATTTATGTTTAGAAAAGCAATCACTTAGATTAAAAATTGAAGTGAGAGGAGAATTCCAGATGGTTGTTCTGGAGGTCCTTTTGTAGGGGTAATTTGTTTCAGGGGATTATGGCGAGCACTTATCCTGAGACTGTTTCACTGTTGTGTAAATAATTTATTCATCAACTATTGAATGCTTTGCTCTGGGATATTAACACCAAATTGAAGTAGTAAACACAAAGTACACCTGCTTAGCAAATGTATCTATTGCATTTTTCGAAAAAATATAATCATTTTCAAATAATTTTAAATTTGATGTTGCCTCAATAGAGATATTATACAGTTTGCCTAATATCTAACAGAAAACCAGCAATAAAGAATGTATAACATTAGGTTTTATATAAAAGACCACAACAGTTCTTACATGTAAATCCTTTAAAAACAGAAGTAAGTGTTAAGATTATTGCAATTAATAACTAACAATATATCTAATCAAATTGATTTGTAAGTTGTGACTTCTTCGAGAAATTCGAGGCTATTCCACAAAAAGCAGGTAGATTTGTCATTTCATATTTGATCAATTTTTAGAATTACACTTTAATATGAATATAACTGTGATATAAAAAGCAAAAAGGAATTTTCTAAAACATAACTTAATATTGCTGCCCATATTATAAAAATACCATTTATTATAAAATGATATAGATAATATTACATTGACAATGAAATTTATCCTCAAAGAATTCCCGAAATGATAAAAAGTAAAGTTTTCTTTGGCATGTCACACTAAATACGTGGTGGGCTAGAATACAACCTGAACATAACAGCAATATAACTCGTACTCGGGCGAGAGTGCAACATAGATGTAACAACAGTATAACTCATTCGACATTAATGCGACACTGAAGGAAGATGGAGAAGGGGGTTGGCAAGGCTACAACTGTGGTGGGCAAAATTCTGTACGCCAACAGAACATGGTGTTGCTGTTCCTTAAGAAGCTGCGTGCTGGAGTTGATGAATAAAATGTAAAAATGGCGATTTATGTGAAGCAGCAATTCCCGCCGAGATCACGTCATAATGAAAAACCTTTTGATTTCTTAAAACCTTAACATTACATTATTAAACGAATCTTTGTGTTACTTGGCAAAATATTTACATCTAAATATTGTTTTACGTCTTCAGATACATGATTTTTATTTATGACCCAAGATAGTAGTGCCTCTTTTGATAGTAGTGCTGAGCGTAATATTTTATAGCAGTCTGAGCGAAGCATTCTCTGCTGTCAGAATGATCAAAGCATTACAATATTTTCGTGGGATACATAATCACACGTATAGACCAATTGTAAATTTAAAATACACAGAATGAACTTTATTCAGACTGGAATAGCGTTTGTTTTCGTGGTGGTTGCCAGGGGAAATGCTATGGCAGTCGATGCGACACGTGACTCGCCATCCGATTTGAAGTCATTTTTGGGCAACCAGCATGACGAACTTAAGCAGCTTCTCAACACTATAGCAGCGAAACTAAAGTAACTTGCAGAGGGTGGTAAGAATTCTATTTTGTAATGTTAGCCTTTGTTTGCGATCCTTACTTATCATCACTTGTAATACTTGTAGTAAATCACTCGTTTAGAGCACTCATTCAGTTTGTGTTGCTGTTTTACACAAATTCTACCTTATTTTGGAAGTGTTTTGGATCAGTGCGTTGCAGAAAACACATAAAATGAAATAGATAGCTCGTATATTTCTATCTTCTGCACCAGATTAAGCGATAGAAAGCTATGATTTTTTTATTAATGTTTCCACTCACTATTTAATATAGGGTGCGCTGGAGATGGAAATGGTCAAGCAGGTGCCAAAAACAACGCTTCCGGTGCGCTAGGTGTGAATTACGTGCAGTGGGGAAGGCTTTCCTGTCCGACCATGGCTGAGATAATTTATTGCGGTAAGTTAAAATAACACCTCACCGCACTTGCAACGATTCCGACTGATTGATGTAATAATTGCAATTGTGTAATTATATGGAATGCCGTTTTCACATTTATTAGTAAATTATTGATATCAAAAATTAATTTTTGATCTCAAAAATTGATTTTTGATATCAAGAATTAATTTTTGATCTCAATAAATCCATATTTTGATATCAAAATTCATTTTTGCTATCTGTAATTGTATTTTTGATATCTCTAAATGTATTCTTGATCTCAAAAAAAATTTTTTTTGATATCAATAAATATTTAGAGATATCAATAAATATTTATTGATATCAAAAATGATTTAATGAAATCTAAAATCGATTTTTTGAGGTCAAAAAATCAATTCTTGATAGCAAAAATGAAATATTTGAGAGCAAAATATCAATATTGAGCTCAATAATTGATTTTCTATATATTGATATCAAGAATTTATTTCAGATATCATTATTTCAGACTGATACCTTTTTTATTTGTATTTTGAAATCTGCAAACGATTTTTTGATCTCAAAAACTGATTCTTGATATCAAAATATCAGACTATTTTTTTAAATAAAAAATTCACAAACACGCATCTGTAAATAAATAATGGCTGTCTTGTATACAGAATCTTTATTTTAATTTGTTACTGTACAAAAAAGAAGCAATTCTTGAGATCAAAAATTGTGTTGTTATTATTGATCTCAATAATTCAAAGTTTCCGGTATATTGAGGGTTTTTAATTCCACACTTATTAGATATTTTAGGCTATATGTTGTTTGCTCGAAAGGCCCATTTCGATAAAAATATTGTTATTTAATTCTTTACGCTGCCTATCTTCCAAAGGGAACAGGCGATCTCCCCCCCGGCGGTTGCCCCCCCCCCCCCGGCGATTTCCCCCCTGTCCTTCTCTCCCCCCCCCCCCCACGGCAGATTTTTTTAAAACTTACATCAGCAAAACTTGTACATTTCACTCCTTTTTTCCTTCTCCCCCTCAAACTTGCTTTCCTTGTTGATGTATGAGGACCAAAGGGTTATTGATGTTTCTTTAATCTGTTTAATTAAGTGATTGATATATTGATTTTTGACCGAATCAATGAAACGTCGGATCTAGTGTTATGCTCATTGCATGCACAAGAATTGCAATTGTTTATTGGCCTTCACCGCCAGAGTGTTTTCCGGAGTAGTTTGGTTTATTTTTGGATATCAGATTTGCGTCCGGAGAACGTAAATGGTTGTATAAAAGCTCACCAAAAAGTAGCCAAGTTATCACATCAAGATAAAATTCATTACGACTATACGAGGAAAGCAGTAAGGTGGTGACACAGTAAAGCTGGTGATCTGTAGATTAAATTTCGTGATCACATTTGAAAGATCACTTTACAGTAAGTTTTTGATTGTAATTTCGTAGTTGGATTTTAAAGCAGATTAATTTCCTAGTGATAACTATGTAAAAGTAGATGAAAGGTGAGGTTGAAAATTAAAAAAGGAATGAAATGTACAAGTTTTGCTAATTTAAGTTTCACTAACTAAAAAAATCTGCCATGGGGGGGGGGGGAGAGGGACGGGGAGGGGGAGTCAGCCTGCGGGGGAGAGATCGCCAGGGGGGAGTTGGTAGGGGGAGTCCGCCGGGGGGGGGGGGAGACCGCCAGGGTGGGGGAGACGGCCTAGACCCCTTCCAAAAAGGATGATTTCGGAACTGCATTCGAGGTACAACAAAAGGGGTTATCCAAAAACTGTTACATCCTTTTCAAGCACTTGTTTTGGTTTCGTTTCGTGGTGGCCCTTGCTTAAACTGAAGTCATTACTGTCTGACGTAAGAGGTAAAACATCCTGAATTCATTTTTGCTTGGAGATCAAAACCAACGGTTGTATATTGACCTGGCAAATGCGTATTATTAGAAGGGCGAATTTTTTCAGGATTGAATTTCTGTGTGGCGCTTATGACAGTGAAATAGTTCTAATCTCTTACATTCATTTAGTTCGTAGCATACATTGAATTTAAGTTACCGGAGTCCGTAACTTTTCTCTAATTTCCAATCACCCCGTTTCTGAGTGCAGAAAATTACAAAAAATATTACTTGTCGCATAGAAAATGCGGATCGCAGTAAGGACAAATTAGCCACATTGTGCGGTTTACAATACTTCCAGCCACAGAATATCAATCAAAATTTGATAGTGAACGAATTCTATAAGAGGCACAAAGACTTAGTTTTCCAGAAAATTCCCAGACTTAAGATGGTTAACCAACTCGTAGTAGGTTTAGAATACTACCACTGCCAAGATCGAAAAAAATTTCCTACCCACTCTGCTTTGTGCATCCACAGAAGGTAAATAAATACTTTGCACGTGTGAAACATTGTTTTCTCCCCTCTGTCATCTGACGCCATTACAAAGCATACATATATTATGGCAGAGTCTTCTGAAAACCAGAACAATAGAATTTACAAGTGAAGTATAATTCATGAACGCATGGTTTGCCCTGATGGCATGCTTTATTTTCTTACCTGTCTTTAATGATTATTTTTATATTTATTTTCTATAAAATTTAGAGCCAACTTTCATGTAATAAGCTGTGAACAAATGGGCTAATTTTTTGTAAGTGATATGGCCGTTTCAAATATTTGCCATTTTCGCCTATTCTGTTTATATTTGCTTTAGATTTTTAGTTTCCTATGTGATGTTATAAAAACAAAAATCTAAGGTCTAACAAAATAAGCACTAGAAGTCTTTTTACTGTTACCTTTTTTCAGTAAAACGCTCGAGAGATTGAATCATTATCCACTGAAAATTCAATGTGGACTTTCCTCCTAAGCATCAATATGAGGTGATCCACAACAGCACACTGTAAACCAAACCTTATAATCCCAAAGATATGAACAAGCCAAAACAATTATGCAAATTATACACAAATCATACCGTTTAAAATCTTTATGTTGGTGTTGTTCGTCTGTCTTTTGCCTTGATTTATTATCGTTTTTTTTCTTTCATTTGACCATAAATATCTTTATTATTCTTTACCATAAACTTTCCAGAAGGCCTTGATTTCTTCCCATTTAAAAAAACTTAAAACATAAGAGAACATAAAAAACTATACTTATCATAGAGATGAGAAACTGAAGAGGAAAATTATTTTGCATGCAATTCAAATTAATCCATAACATTATACCTACAAATAAAAATGTGAATACTTTGATATAAGTTTTGTAGTGTTTAGAATACTTTAATTGGCTTTTCTGGGGTTGTAAAACCACTCAAAAAATAAATAGATAGCATGCCAAAAGATCATCTCTTAATTTTAATAAAATATCATATTTATCAGTCTCGAGTAGACAGGAGAAAACTTTATCCTAAATGCTAGAATAAGGCACATTATAGATGTTAGAAATGTAAAGAATAAAATAATGCCTGACAAATTTGCATTATTTGATGACTCCGTATTAATAGAAAACAATGAAACTTGTTGTTTTTTTTCTTTTGAAAACATTGCAACTCCACTTACGATATTCATTTAATTATTTCTTTTGTTAATGATATTGCAACACAATTTTATGTAAAGTTAGGCTATGTGATCTATATTTTTTATGCAGAAAAATTGTAAATATCCCCATGTTGTTTGCCCCTTCCCTTACAGCGCATACATGGGCATGATTATGCAGATAAATTAAACAAGACGCATAACCACAGAGGCAGATTTAATTATTTCATTTCATAATAAAAAAAAGATCAAGACAGATTTAATGAAAGCTTGGGGCTTCCCCTGGGAATAAAGTGTGGATCAAGGATTTCCTATAGCGAGGATTGTCGCAACATATGTTCCCTATGTTTAGCAGACAGACCTTTTTCCCCGAATACACGAAGTTAAGCAGTGTTTTTATATTGCTGTTGTTAATGATAAGGGGTGGGACATGATAGGTATATTACCTTGAAAAGAATATGAAGAACATCATTGCCTATCTTCTTAAAGTCATTGTAGCCGCCTCTCCCTACCCCACCCAAACCCCTCATCCGCTTGCTTATTGCGCAAGAAAAGGTCACAATGCTGCTAGAGGTGAGAGAGCGAAGCAGCCCAAGATTATTCTCCCGCTTTGTATACCGCTGGAAAACCACGTAAACATGTAACAATGTACGGAAAGGAACTTAACCCTAACACCAGACATACAGGAGAATTAGTACTCTCAGGCAGTCACATGTGTCACATGCCAAAGAAATACTGAAACACAAACATCTCGGAAAATCGTTCTGTAAGATTCTCAGCATTTCTGTTAAGCAGCTAACATCTACGGCGGTTCAATCTATTGTGTGTAACACCGTTTTCCCGAAGCTCCGCTTTGTATTTCATGACAAGAGTACTCATAAAAGAGAGAGAGGGAATACTTTTTAAAGCATCTACTCTGTGTTTATACATGACAGATGGTTCTCCTCAGAGGTCAGCTGTTTAGAACAAAAAGGTTCATGTGGGTCGGTGAATCCGTTCACTCGATGAATAGCCACTCGTGTTGGAAACTAGTGTAAGCATTTCTTTAAAACGTTAACATTTTTACACTTGCACATTTTGTGACTTCCCATTATCAGTACAACTGTAATTTTCGAAGTTTCAGCTTACTGTAGTATTTAAATTTTTGAAAGCATTAAATTACTAGCAAATTGGTGTCCAATGAGCGATAACATAGGTTCCACGCGAGAAAATACGTGACTTAAGGGCACTCGTATGAGCCAGTTTACGTTTTCGGCTGCGCCTGTTCAGTGGAAGAAATTTGAACGATCCCATTGGAGATAAAAAATATAAGAAATATAAGAAGCAAATAAAGAAAATGTGTTGAAAGTTTTCTCTGTGATGGGTCAAATCTAGCTCCGAGTAGCTCTGACTTGTATAACATCATATATCTCTCTGTCAGAGCTACGAAGCCTTCCATTGCTCCACTATTAGGGGTCAATTTCATATGTTCTGAGGCACGAATCCTGCATACCAGCCCCTATTATTCAAACATCGACAGAAAGTTCATGCCCAATATGACCTTTTTGTAAAGCAGGCACAGTTTTTAGTGAGCTGTATATCTTTTATTTGTTCATAAAAGTGCAGAAAAGTTAGCTTCCGCTTCGACCAACAAATGTTTGTTTACATTCTGGCCTTTAAATGTCACGTGACCAAAGTCAAGGGACCAAAAATTTAAATAAAGGGGTTATAGTTTATTTGTAAAATATATATTTAAATAGTTTATAGATGAAGAATTACGTATAAATTTATTATGTACACCCACAATTTTTGACTTTTTATCTTTGCGTTCTTTTTGAAATATAAATTTAAAAGTTTTTTGTGGATAATTGCAAAAATTATTGTTACTATTTCACGTAATAAAGTATGCTCCCTGTTTACAAACAAATGTCAATTATTGCGGGAGATTTGGGGTTATTTCCGTATTACTTTCTTTTAAAGAAAGCGTAACACAGAAGTTGTATATGATGACCGTTGTACTTTGAGGGCCTTTAGCAAATGCCGATAAAAACTTATGGGTCGTCGAATCTCGGACAAAGTAGCCACAGTGATGCCTCAAAGCGAGCGCAGTTGACTTGCTTATCGTTATATAGTGAGGCTTTGAAGCGGTGCCTAGAAATTGTTAGCGCACCGCTTCTTGGAGATTGGCCATTGATCTCAATTTTCAAGGCTCTGGATCTTTCGGCGCACGTTCAAGGGCACCGAGGCTCGAACTGGCAGACTTTTTCTTGAAAAGCACACCGAGAAGTACCCTGGTGCATTATTTTTGACTTCAACGAAACTCCTAAACGAGTAAATCGTGGTTTTGCAACCGTGGTTTCACAGTTGTTGTGGGCGATAATGAGGGATTCGATATCCTGATCTCAAGAAAACACATATTTTTCTCAGTAAAAATTGTTATCTGACCATAAAACTTGTGCGCCATAATTTATAATTGGGCCATTTATGTGTTGTAACCTTTCCAAAATAACGCTGTTGGCCCCATTCATGCGCCGAGATTTGAAAATTGGCATCAGTGACATTTCCTGTTATAGGAACTCTGACTCTTGCTGTCATAGGAAGACGGCAAGAGTCATCTAGGACTAGGTCAAATCTCTATTCGCCATTTCGCAATGATCAACAGGCTTGCTTATGTACAGATCAGAACGAGGCTCGAATGTCTACACCAATATTTTTAGGGTCTTCTGCTATCATTCGGCAACAAAAAATGAGACTTGTAAAACAACAGAAACTTAACAGTATTTTGCAAACATGAACTATTTGTTTATCTTTTTCATACCGGAACATTTTTTTCGAAATATCTTGCAAAACTACTTCACTTAAAATGTCTATAATGCATGTTTGGCCGTTCTAACTGCTTGAAATAAACGGGAACTAAAATGAAATAATGCATTTTTCACTTAAAATAGATCAAAATCCCTACGAAAGGAACCTTTCTAGATTGACCACGAAGTAAATCTTAGTATTAATGGTTTTCCAGGGTACTGATTTAAAAAATAAAGGTTTTGCAAAGAGTTTTTGGACATATCTAAAATAAGGCTATACGGGATTTCTCGACCGTCAGATTTAATAATACTTAAATATGTGACGCATAAATATACATCTACAAAAATTGATAAATAATAAAACACACATTTAAAGTGGTCTTAGAAAAATCCGGGTAACATTTTGTAATTATTTATGGATCAAAATACCTAGCTATAGGTAAAAACAATTAAAAGACAATTATTAAGTTTAAAATGGATGGGGACTTGAGAGCCTGCTGTCAGTCCTATTTCCTAAAACAAAATTCTAGGGCTTTGTTTGCCCACCTTTTCATTTTGGGACGTTTTGGAAAAGTGTTTTAGTCTAGAACACATAGCCCTATGAGAATTGGTTCTTGTAAGAATCATATATTATCACCCACAAAATTCGTTAATATGCTCTTAATATAAATAAAATGCAATAATGGTAAGTGAAAATAACTTTTGAAAATTCACTTGTTTATTTGCGATACAAAATATATACTTATGCGAAAGTGTTTGAAGGCACTGAAACTGGAATGCCCCCTTCTCTAAGTAAAGACTTCAAGAAGAAGGCATTTGGCTTGTGTTTCTTTTTCTGCCGCTTGATGACGAATGAGTCATTGCGAAATCGGAAATTGCGACTGGTCCGGGTAGAAGAGTGGTGATGGATTAGGGTCACTCGGGACTTCTCTTCACACAGAAGGACCTGTGACTCCCTCTTTGGTGGAGGTGGTAGTCACCTGGGATTACGAGTAGGGTAACAGGAACAGACCGCAGAATGGGATGGATGAAAGAACGGGAAATTTGAGGTAGATAGGATGAAATCTTCCTTACTCTTTCTACCCTTAAATATCCTTAGAACGACGTACTTGGGAAAGTTTATATCATAATGTTGGAACATAAAACTGGAATTATCATTTGCTTTTCAAGAGAAAAGTTAACAAAACCAGCCAGACTGATCAGCTGTTTTTTTTCTGCTGACTGGTTCGCGTGCGGACCGTCGCCATATCGATTCTGCTATCTCGTTTGTATTGTTATTGGTGATTGGTTCACGTGCAGACCGACATTTTATTTGTTCCGTGAATTTGAGGAATATTACCCTAAGATTCATTAAAGATCAATAACTTTATCACAATTACTGTATCTTACTTGCGCAGGAAAATAGGCGCAAACATTCGATTCTACTAATGTCAGAAATTATACAAGTAATTTACGTAATGAGTTCTATGGTCAGCTTAGGTGAAGACCTCTAAAATATACACAAAACACCGTACTATTTAAGATAACAGTTCTGAAGCAAATAAGAAACCAGATATTTTTTGGTAGTCTGTTCTGGAATAAACTACTGATAATTCAAATGTCACAGAAATCAATGATACCTAATTTTTCTTATACCAAAGGGTGAAAATAAGTTGAACAAAGGAAATTCTTATCTTTAGGCGAAAGGAAAATAAAAACAGTGGAAAATTAAATTGTTATAGGCTTTTTGTTGAAACATATCGGTTCTTCAGCGTTGAAACACCTTATCGATATTTTGAATTTTCAAAAATTTATTTAAATTTTCGATTTAAAAAATAATTTTTGTTTCTAAGGCAAGAAAACAAGTTATTTGTGTAGTCTGCCACCGAAACTAAGGAAACAAAGAAAAACTTTAGATTTCCGTGACATTCGATGTATCGGCAGTCCATTCCGGAATAGCCTACTAAAAATATAGGGTTTCTTATTTACTTCAGAATTCTTATTTTAAACTATACGGTGTTACAAAAAGAATTTTATGTGTATGTTCCGGATTTGGAAATTTGTCTGAGACCTCTTTAACACATAAGCGTTTTTTAGGAATACAGGAAATGTTTTCTATTGTTCGTTGTGATAAATTAAAATAAAATCCTTTTTATGAATCATTAAGGTTCCTGATATTTGTTTTTGGATCATCTTTGTAGGACTAAGTCTTTGTTTTTTGGATCGATCAACTCGGTGAGGTACCATCATGCAACGCTGTGCCCGTGCCTGGTCCGTCACATGTCTGGCCACGTGCCTGCTGGCGTGTCTGCTTCCTCAAGATGGCTGGGCCATTGATGTAGACCCTATGGGTTATGTGCTGTACTGTCCGTGCATGGGTATGCTGTTTTGATGAGATAGCACATTATGAATTCTTCTGATTCATTGTTATATGATTTATTTTTGGATGAGACATTAAATGTATTTATGAAAAGATATCGTGTCTTGCATTTCACGAGAAAAATAAAGATGTTTCATTTCCCACATGAACCTTAAACGTTGGCAGTTCGGGTTGCAGTATGATTGACGTGTGATGTCTTCTCGCCTGTATGGATTGTTTTGCAGGGAGATTTGGCAATCAAGCCGAGCACTTCCTGGGAGCGCTGGCGTTTGCTCACGGCCTGGAGAGGACTCTCGTGGTAACACCATGGGTTGAATACCACCCTGGTGTCAGAACTTCAGTAAGTGCCGTTCGGGAAAATGTCAACGAAAAATCAAAGTTACCAAATTGGCAGGTTTTGTGAATGACGAAAACGGTCCTGCATATAACACCACAGTCTGGAATATAAAATGGTGGAACGTGACACTTACGTAATACATTAAAACTGCAAGTTAGTGGTACATTTTTTCTTTTTTGACTGAGCACAAGTAATTTAGACCATACAGTAGAGAAACTAACATGTATACTAAACGCAATGTGTCAGTTTTATTTGAAAGCTGTATTGTGTTGTAATGAAACTGATACGGTGACGTAATTCTAGTTGATGTTCTGTAAATGCCATGCGAGATCTTATTATCTGGACACCTCAAAGCATTGGCGTGGCAGTGTTATTTGGGAATATTATTGTTGGGATTGTCGATGTTTCTAGGTCCATGTTCCATTTGACACCTTCTTTAAAGTGTCCTCCGTGGCCGCTTACACCAAGGTGATGACCATGGAAAGCTTCATGCGTGACCTTGCTCCCATTATCTGGCCGCCGCAGAAAAGGAAATGTATGTCCAATGTCATGTTTACATTGTTTTCGAAAAATGACGTCATTTGAGGGTTACGGTTTTTCCCGATTACTTAGTTTTTTACGCTGCTAAAAACATCGTACTAGGAACATAAAAGTAAGAGTAATTATTGTTGCAAGCTATTATTATTGCAATTATTATTATTTTTATTTTCATTATTATTGGTTGACAGTATCGCTTAGATATCTGCAGCAATGTGGGTGCTTCACATTTTTATGCGAATACTTTCTCATATAACATACCGGTCTTGTTCTGCTTCCCTTAGCCTATTGCTACAGAGAGAGGCAAGGGGGCAAAGCAGGAGACTGCAACGCCAAAGACGGCAACCCGTTTGATCCTTTCTGGGACACGTTCAACATAGAATTTATCGGCTCTGAATTTCACGGTGGTTTGGGATATTCCACGAACTTGTTCAATACAAGAAAAGGTTAGGAGCAGAGGTAAGTGAAAATTGATGACGAAATGTAAATATGCGTATCCGAGAAGCAGGTTTTCGTGGAATTTGCGATTTGAATCATTTTCAGAATTTATATCAGTTTTATATCACAAACTGTAAGGGAAATATCCCAGCCGTGACGAAAAGTAAGATGCTGGCCAAAAGAGCTTGGGCTTGAGTTCAGTTAACATCACTTAACGGACTCACGTCCACTGCACTCATTGACTATATATGTTATGGATAAACTCTGGATTTAATGAAGCAAATGACCCCAGGTTATGCACGAAGCAGCCGAAGCGGTTTACGTCGGCACGAAGTACTAGTTATCTTACGTAATCCTTTCATATCAAGCCGACATCTCGTTACCTGTTGAAACACTGAAATCGGTGCATAATCCATGCAGTGATTTTGCTGTAAATACAAAGTAGCCGTGCACTTTTGTCGTGCTCGGTTTTAGGAAAAATCTTGTGTCATAACTAGAGGCAAGGCATTTACAAAAGCTCATGTGCTGCAGAGACACACTTTTTTCCAAATTCTCAGTGTAAACACTTAAAAACCCTTCTGTTCTTTGCGCAGATTCCCCGTAAAGGAGCACCCGGTGATCGCGTTCACGGGTGCACCTGCTGTCTTCCCCGTGGCCGAGGCTCACGTGACGCTACACCAGTACCTGGACTGGTCCGACAGCATCGACGCCAAGGCGGAGACGTTTATTCGCCAGAACCTCAGGCGCCCCTTTCTCGGCATACACATGAGGAATGGCATCGATTGGGTAGCTTTACCTGATATTTCAGTTTCTCGTTGAATAAGAAAAAAATCTACTGTGAATCTTCAGTGAATTTAGGTTTAAAAACCACATGTCGCCTTTTGCTTAGCTTATTTAGTTGAAAGCTGCTATTTTGGTGCCATATTTGTTGAAAACTTACATTGTATTTGCCATTAGCATTTAAAAGTGTAACAAAGGTGTAATAAATAAGTAAATCTTTGTTTTTTGGCTTAAAAAATGACTTCACAAACAATGCTGCAGAAGCCTGTGTATTCTGGGAATGGAACCAGTGAAGACAGATACCCCCTCCCTATTCTCCCCCCCGCCCCACTGCTTTTGGCAAATATGTTTCAGATTTGGGCAATTCTATTCGTAGCAATTATGGATGCATTGTTAGGGCCTAATTGTTAATCGGTTGGTGCTATTTACGTAATTAGTTATTTTGCGCATGCGCAGAAAAGAGCTTGCGAGCACGCTGACGGCAGCAGTTCGCGGAACTTGTTTGGATCGGCTCAGTGCCTCGGCTACCGCCTAGAGAACGGCGCTGTCACACATGACCTGTGCTTCCCGCCAGAAAACACCATCGTTAAACAGGTGAGGTGGGCTGGAAGGAGGAGGGGGCGGGGGTGGGCGCTGGCGTGAAAAATCGGGGCCTGAGAAGATGCTGGATGTGTAATATCGAGGAACAGTGTTGTGAGGGGAGATGATGAGAATTGCCACCAGCACTTGTCATGGGAAGGGGGTGGTGGTTAAGTGTGAAACAGTACGATCCGACTTACTGGACAAAAGGCAAGTAAGAGGTGTGTACTTAGTTGAAGCGAGGCGTGAACTTGATTACATAAAGGCAAGTTCTGGAGCCGAGTTTGTGGTTTGAAGGGTAGGTATATGGCGGTATTTCCATGATTCGGTGATCATACGTAGATTCTAAATGGCCGGTCCGGTGCTAAGGAATTGTGAGTGGAGAGAAAAAAAAGAGAAAAAACGAATCTTGTTCTTATCTTTTTTGTCTGATAAAAAAAATAATGAACGATGCTGGTGGACTACTTTTTGTAGGTGAAAGCAGCGGTGAAGAACCTGAAGGCGGAGTTTGTGTTTGTCGCTGCCGACAGCGACCATATGCTTGTGCAGTTCAGGAAAGCCATGAAAAAGGTGTGCGTTGATCGAGATAAATGAAGGAAAAGCAACTTTTAAAATTAAGTTAATCTTTACGTTTTTATGGCTCAGTAGCACTATTAGTAGCAATAAGAATATTAATAAATAACAACAACAGCAACAATAATAAGTTCAAGGTGCGTGTTTTGTTACGCATCAGGTGACTTTCGTGAAGCTACCCGAAGCTAGCCCGCACGTAGACCTTGCCATTCTGGGCCGCGCCGACCACTACGTCGGTAACTGTGTCTCCACCTTCTCGCACTTCGCCACCCGCGAGCGCCGCGCCAAGGGCAGAAGCGTCGAGTTTTGGGCATTCCCGCAGAAATCTCATGATGAACTTTGACCCCATTTCCCCTCTAGTAGGTTGTTAGGTCTGAACATTTATCGGCAGTTGTGCAGTTGTGATATGATTTGTCATGGTCATGTTTTAGAAATTTATCAGTTTGTTCTTTAAAAAGCAACGAAATGCATGTATTGATTGGTGATTACTTATGTACAACTCATGGTTCAATTACAATGACAGAAACACCCAGCCCTGTGCAAACACTGGCACAGGATATCAGTGAAGTGGTCCTCCTGTTAGGGTACGTTTGTTGGGGGACGAGGGAGGGGGGTCGGGGTGTGTTGAATCCAAATCGGCGTGACGCGGGGATTTTCTCAAGGATAATACGGACGCTTAAGAAAAAACTGATCGAAGCTTTAAAAAGTTGTCCTGTAGCGAAACGTTTTAGCACATGAAAAGAAGGAAGGAATAGAAGTTTCTCCCTGGTTTCACGTGCACAGGAAGATTTTACCGTAATTCATGTTACTGTCAACCCAGTTATTTATTTATTTTTTTTTGGTCTGCTAATAGATGGCCATAGAAACTTGAACATGCAGCAGTTGAGAAAATATTCAGGCGCTTTTAAGTTTCGAGGAAAGTAGGAAGATTGAATCAGTACATAGATGCGAAGACTTCAGACAAAGTTACGAACAAATTTGATAAAGTTTTAATGTGAGCCATATGATAAAGTGATCATTGTGTATGAAAAAAAAATGAAAAAAAAAGAGAATAAAAAATTTGAAGTAGTGTTCTGTACTTAGTTTTGAAGACTGAAGGTAGAATTTGTTTGTTCCAATTACAGCGAAGAGTATTTTTTTAAATATTGCAAACAAAACCTGTGATATTCACTTTTTTTGGTTAATTTTGTTATAATAAATGTCCAGTCACTGCCTAATGTGAAGTTGTGACGTTCTGTCATAGATCTGACGTGTGTAGAACACTAACGCTAGGCATGTTTTTGTTATTGCCTTAAATCAAGTGCTTTGAAATTGTTGTGGCATGCTGTCAACTCGTCTTTTATTTGGTGTGGTTATACCTCACAAAGTGATCAGAGGCTGTATTAGCGCTGCTCTGGAATTTTTTTTCACTTTTTTGATACCATCTCAACGATGTCTTATGATCTATTTTTTTGTTATTCCTATTGCTGTGTTTTCTCGCATCAAGTGTCCAGGCTCAGCCTAGCTGAGTGGCATGTATGTATATTGAAACATTTCTAAATATTCCGAAATTTAGGGCTTAGTGATAGATTTAGTTCTGATTTACGTTCAGTGAGAGAATCATCCCCAGGGAAAAATATCTGGAAAGACAAGAATATCGACGAAGGTGCTTGAAATCCCGTTGCTAAGATTAGAATATTAGAATCTGTATTATATTTGGTTCTTTTCTTTGTTATTTCTGTGTGAAAAAAAACATGATCAAAAGCTTTTATTTGAGTAGAGAGTTGTATACAATATTTTTGATACATATATTTATACACCAGATTAAGATTATATATTCGGATTCTTGCGGTGCTCTGAATCTCAAAAGTAAAAAAAATCAATAAAATAAAATAATAATAAAAGAAATAAAACAAATAAAGTTTACTAGTTCAGCATCGCTTCAAGCCTTATGTTTTTGTAGAAGCGCTCAAGGAAAAATATTTAAACGCTATTGTTACTCAGAGCTTATTGAAAGAATAAAAGTTGAATATGAAGTTGTTAGTGTTTTTTTATGTCGAGGTCACGAATGCTGCCATCAGAGGACCTGCATCGGCCTACCAAGCCGTATTTAAGGGCCCGTGTCGATCGTGAATTTTTAACAATTGTATAAAAGTTAAATAGATTCATATGATAACATTTGAAGTAGAATATAGTAAGATTTATTCGACAGTGGGATAACTAATGATCTGACTGTGAACTAGAGCCGCCAGTGTACAATAATTCAGTCACACCCTCACATATCACAGCCTTCAGTTTTAGTTAGCAGCTCTTAACTACGATTACCGTAGTATTTCTTCGGAAATTCTCTCTGTGAGAAGATGGTGGGAAGATCGCGACAACCTCCACATCGTCAAAACTCTCCATGATACCAAGCCTGAAATGGATAACGCCTGCGTAGGTTTACGCGAACGAGTTATTACATCGGTGCATCTATAAAGAAAGGATGCAGTGAAGCTCAATCTATATCAAGTTTGCTGGTTTAATGATATTTTTTTCTTGGGGTAATTTTTTTTTCAGTGATCAAAGCTCTTTGTACCTTTTATGAGAAAGGGAAAAAAGTTATTTACCTTTGTCAAATGCAAACTAAAATCACACCTACTGCCAAATTTCAGTCACTACAAATCAAGTGAAAACGCAGATAAAATGTACATCGCGTACTACTGTTAATAATTTATTAAATCAAAGGCAAATGCCGACAGCGTTATGTACTATTTTCAAAATTAAATGTATACATGTTTTGATATTCAATGTCCATTTTTCTCTATACTTGGGGCACAATATTCTTTAAAGTGTTCGCCACGTTTTTCAGATCAGTGTTGAGCCAGTTGGGTACGATTGTAATCCGTGACATAATCTGACTGAGCTCTGACGAATCTGACTTCAATCGCGTCACCAGTAAACGCACACGCTCCTCTGTGGCTTTCTGTAAAAAAACACATATCAACAGAAAAAAGCCGTTAACCCACGAAAAAATTAAATGTCACTACCTAAACATTTACTGAGTATTGTTGTTATGGAATCCCCCGGTGGGTCGGCGGAACAAAAAGGCCTAACACACAACAGACTGAAACACACAACAGAGGTTGGCCTTTGGTGAATAACGTGCAGTACAGATGATTCAAGTTCTTATGAGGACAAGTATGGACGCTGACTGAACACGACACGGACAAGTATGGACGCTGATTGAACACAACACGGACAATAGAGACTGATTGAACACAACACGGACAAGCATGGACACTGATTGAACACGACACGGACAAGTATGGACGCTGACTGAACACGACACGGACAAGTATGGACACTGATTGAACACGACACGGACAAGTATGGACACTGAATGAACACGACACGGACAAGTGTGGACGCTGATTGAACACGACACGGACAAGTATGGACGCTGATTGAACACGACACCGACAAATATGAACGCTGATTGAACACATGAGCTACTTACATCGAGCTCCCCCTCTTCTAGTTTTTGTCTCTTTGCTTCAGGCTAAAAATAAATAAAACGCTTGTCTTTGGTTTTATTTTAAAACGAAGTCATTCTATATAGTTGCTCATAAGAGTTGAAATAAACGTTTGGTTACAACTGAGATTTCACACAGATCCAAAAACAAATTTGATACAGCAAAAAAATTAAGAAATAAATTTAGCCAAACTGCATTCCAGAATTCTCTCCAATAGTAACACAGCTGTGTCAGAACTCCAAGAAAAGGTTCAATGTATAGACAACAGCAATAAAAAAATGATCTAAGTATTACGTATAAATATTAACCTCCTGTAAAGAGTTCTCCTCAAAGCAACGAAGTGCAGAAAGAGGAGGATAAATAACATCACTGTGCAGCCGCCAGAACTGTTGGACTGTGTCGTACTGGCACTTCACGTCATCCAAAGTCGCACTACTTTCCATCGGCCGACCCTCTGAAATCTACAACAGTAACACTAATATTCCAGTGGTGAACAAGTTCTGCCAAATCAAATTACTTTTAGAGAGCCCGTTCCAATAAGGAAAGTAATTGAAACACCTTGATTCCATGCGAAAACTATACGAAAATTTATTTAAAATGATCTTAAAAAAATATAAAAAATTCTCCATCCTCCCGACCCCTTGTTCAGCTGGGCGACCGCAGCGGCCTGTGAGGTCTCTCTGCCCCTTACCCCCGCCCTACTACCGCTGTCCCAACCCATCATCTCTTAGAGCAGGCGGCCTCTGGTGTCTCGACATGAGCCATGCACGCCAACACCCCCGTCCACCTCCCCTCCCCCCTCGAGCACTGGCTTGTTGAGGTAGGCGACCACAGCGGTCTGTAGTGGCTCGCTGCCTCTCCATACACGACGGCACCACCGCCCCCCTCCCACCCTCTCCCATCCCCCCACCACCAATACCTTACAGAGGTAGACGACCACGGCGGTCTGTAGCGGCTCGCTGTCCCCCATACACGCCGGCCTCACCGTCGCCCTCCCCACTCTCTCTCATCCCTCCACGACCAATACCTTATTGAGGTAGACGACCACGGCGGCCTGTAGTGGCTCGCTGTCCCCCATACACGCCGGCACCACCCCCCTCCCCACCCCCCGCATGACCAATACCTTATCGAGGTAGGCGACCACGGCGGCCTGTAGTGGCTCGCTGTCCCCCATACACGCCGGCACCAACCCCCTCCCCACCCCCCGCATGATCAATACCTTATTGAGGTAGGCGACCACGGCAGCCTGTAGCGGCTCGCTGTCCCCCATACACGCCGGCACCACGCTCTCGTGACTCGTTCTCTCCGCGAAGTGCGCGAATGCGCTTAGACTCTGCTGCTTAACAACGGCGTTGTCGTCACTTAGCAACCGCCTGAACAGTAACGCCAACAGCTCCATTATGCGAGGTTGCTATAGAAACAAATAAATATATTAAAGGTTAATAGCATTTAAAACAAAACCAACTGACAGCAATAAATCCGCAAAAATGATTGCAAACGAAACAGACGTTTGCTGACGAGACCAATATTCCCTATATTGGAAAATCAATTTGTAAGTTACTCAGTAACTCCTTCTGGTACTTGAATGTTCATCCAAGAAGCTTGCAATAGCGAAATTACACACAATACTGCTGTTAAATGTAATATCTTTACATATTTTTATTCACCCTCAATTCAGGATAAAAAAATGGATATAAGAAGCGTTTGGGTACAGCCACAGGGCGGTGGTTATGTACCTGCGGACAGGATGGGAAAGTCATGCCGGCATACGATGCCGCAACAGCTAGACACGACAGTTTCATATCAGCTGTCACCGGTCTCTCATCCAGCTGCAGCTGCGCTATAAATTCCAATACCTGAAAATAGATTTACCAGGTGTACCGCCAACAGTGAAAGACAAACGCAATCTCAATAAGCAATAAGAAGAAAAGGAGAAAGACATTTACACAACTTAGGTATAATCGAGGGGAGGCCTTTACGTAAACTACTTTTACAATGAACGGATGAAGTCATAACTTTGTCGTAAAAAGGGAGGGTCGAAATATCCGACAAAAATTTTGCGTAAGTACTTTATGGACGACGTCATGTTTACTCAATGACACAAAGCGTCTATAGGACAAATAACGCTGGTCTTTGTAACCGATTCTCCGCAACAATTTCCACATGGATCACATAGTGCTGAGAGCTTGTTTTCCAGCCCGTCACGTGTTCACACAGAGCTCAGGACTTGTTTTCCAACCCGTCACATGTTTACCTGAACAAGCTCAGTATTTGTCATGGCGTGGCATAACCTAGCGGCAAGCTCTAGGACAGCACTCACGCACTGACGGACGAACGGTAGCTCCTACACAACAGACCAACGCCAATCAATAGTACACAATAGTGTTATCAGCTATCGCAAACACGTCCTTTCTCGTTATATGATTCAGTGAGTTAGAAACGGATTCAAGGCCACACGCAGCACTAGGTTTTAAAGTCAAGAACGACTGTTGAAAGTGGAAGCAAACACAATGGTTCAAATAAACAACAAGCAAACAATATAAAAGGGTTTGCCTTCTTCGGTGTAGCTTATGTTATCTAACAGTCACATTTCGGCATCAAACTGTATTTATAAAAAGGGAAAGAAAATGATACACTGATGTGCTTAAGGGCTTGTCTAAAGCCTATTCCTTACTGCGGTCATATCGCAACTTGAAAACAGCACAAGGAGTGACGTCACTTCCGGTATCAACTCCCTCATATGTGACGCAGACACGTGACTCTCAACAACAGCTGGGTGACGCAAAAGGTTCACTGAACACTGCAGAATTCTTTTCTACAAACAAATTCCCCTGTTACTAAATCTGGTTCTTAATTTCTTTACCAAATTTGAATCTCGACTTGCAGGTTTTACATTCCCGATATATTTGATAAGCATGTCGCTGATGCCACCCCCTCCACTTATATCTGTTGCGTAAACGCAGAGTAAAGAAGGCTTACGAGGTGTAGGAGTTGCGCGGGGGTGTGGGGGGCCCAGGAGTACGCTTCGGTGGTGAGCCGTTTGCAGTTCTTCACGATTTTATCTGTGAATTCGCAGTGAAAACATGTAGAGGCAGAATACTCCACAACTGCGGATACTTATCCACACTGAATTGCTGCAGTCTCTCTGTAAAGAAAAAAAGGGAAAATACATTTATTCAACCAACTTTTTTAAAAAAAAATCTGCCCGTTACTAAAGTGACGCAGGTATTGGATGATGGCAACTGAGCAAATATCGTGTATATTTTTTTCTGGGAGAATCATGAGCATTAATTTTGCAAAATGTTGTAATTTGAGCTTCGTTCTTCAGACATATGGTGCACAACTGAAGGTTATAACTACCTGGTGTTCCGGAGCGAGGAACTTTACAAGCCTGGCGAGTAACAGCGCCAGATGGCAGCATGCCTGCAGGATTGCCATGGAGACGTGAAGTGCGGTGAGAAAATCACAGTGATCGCGGCAAAGCTCCGCGCTTCCAAACCTGCCACCAACAAACAGACCGTTCCAATTTTCCGAGTTAATTTATTTTACTCTTCGAATTTTTTTTTGTTGGGGGGGGGGGCAGTTCAGAAATCAGATCTAACTTTTACTCATCACGGGTAAAAATGTGCTTGCCTTTGACTGGTATTCGTGCATTACAACCGCTAGCTTAACTGTCGAGTTATACTTTCAGTATGTGTGTATGTGTGGGTGTACATATGTATGAACATGACGTCAAGGTGGGGTGGAGATATCCTTATCCATGTAGGTTGATTTGTATGACGTAATGAGTGGACAGGGGGTGGGGAGCAGTCACCTGGCGAGGAAGCACCACACATCTATAGCCAGAAGAGCTTTGTGTCGCTCTCGCCTCAAAACATTTTCTAAAAGACAAGCCTTCTGCAACATAATCACATTTCATGTACTTAAAAAAAAACGCGCAAAATATACGGTATTTGAAAATAGTCATATACTATGTACAACCGCACCTAAGACAGAAATCAAGTCATTCCTTAGTATAACGCTACGACAGAATTCTTCAAGTCATGAAAAAGGAGGTCCTCGTTCTCTGGCAGTCCTGCACAGACCATGCCATCAATGCAATGTGAGTCTCGACTTACCACTGCGCTGAAATACTGCGGAGGGCATGACGCTACGAGAGCGCATAACTTGACCACAGTGCACTCGTACACTGTCACGTCACGCTGCGCTTGTCCTGCCAACTGCACTCCTGGTAACGTTACCCTTGTGCCTGCGCACTTTCACATACAAACAATAACATTTTATTCCGTCCATTTTGATCACGGCATCTTCACAGTATAAAGTATACATCAAGCGTATGAAATTTTTAACAGGCCTACTTAACTAACTAAAAGTGCAGCATATATTTTGCCTGATTTCTTTTCATATTAAATTCACATTAATTTTAAAATTTTGATTTTAAAGATTTTTGATTAAATGATACAAAAATGCAAAAACTGAACAGTTTTTTATCTTTTCTTATAGTTATACTTTAATATAAAGGATAAATATGAAATATTGCAATATCGCTCTGTTTAAACAAAGAAAAGTTTAAAAAATTGTTTTACAAGTTCATCTACAAACTGTTAAGGTGTAAAAAATAGAACGTGTGGGACAACATACCTCCACGTAACAGAGAGAAAAAGCTTCGAAAAGGGCATGAAATAAGGAACGCCAGTCGCCACGAGGATTGCAATTAGAATCTGCATTGATCGTCTGAACTGGAGCAGTGCTGGCGGTGGCAGGAGATGGCCCCAGCCCATCAGCTCCCGTGTGAGAGCTCTGCGTAGGAATATAGTTGAACCACATATGTGCTGCGCCGCAAGCTAGACGGTGCAGGCTGTCGCTTGTGTGCAGCAGTAGTAACAAGTGCGCGAATCTACTCTCGTCTGCGTGAAACAACAAATTTTAACTTAAACGAAGTCAAAGTCAAAGTAAAAAAAAAAAAGCACTGCAAATTACGCGTTACGCGTTTATACCTGAATTGTTTGTTGCTTTTTTATACTTCAAATAGTTAACACTTTGAAAAGGTTACAGTGCATTTTCTAAACAAAAAGACATGCGTCATGTATGAGCCATTATTTGGATCTTGTTAAGCCCCTTGATGTCAGAGCATTTATTTTTATTGGCATTTTTATTCACTCAAACATCGAGCATTTAAAGCATTACAATTAAATTAAAACTATTTATTTGTAGTTAGAAAAAATCTCAAGACCTTAGCTATTAAAAAGATTAAAAAGATTACGTGACATTTACCATTGGGTTCATAATTTAAAGCCAATGAGCAGAAATGGGACAGGGGAGCTAAGTGGCGTAACAGGCACGGTACTGCATTCGTCAACTGGCTCTCCAGTTCTGCGACATGGTCGGCTCCTAGGCGGTAACTCCGCAGACCAGGCGGTGAAGACCTAAAGCCCAATAAATAAATAAATAAAACAGTGACCAACTTAATGAAGATTTCAGGCCACTGGTACAGGACGTGTATCTACAGATTTACAGAATATATAATATAAATACTCGCATGTCATGAAATTTTTGGAACGCCCCAATAAATACCACAAGCCTCTTTTTACAGCAGTGCTCGACCAGGCATTCTCCTCTCTTGCAAAGGCCTGCTATTGCAGTATCATCCTGGTCACAGCACTACAGCATTCGTGGGATACAACTTCACACGTAAATACTGATTGTAAATTTAAAATATAAGTTCCAGAATGAACTTCATTCAAGCTGGAATAGTGTTTGCTTTCTTGGCTGTTGCCACGGGCAATGCTATGGCAGTCGATGCGACACGTGACTCGCCATCCGATTTGAAGTCGTTTCTAAGCAGCCAGCACGTTGAACTTAAGCAGCTTCTCAATGCTATGGCAACGAAATTAGACTCACCTCTACACGATGGTAAGAGTTCGATTTTGTAATGTTACATCTTTGCTTACAATCTTTACTTATTATTCCTTGTAGTTTTATCTCAGTATTTATTTCATCAGATACCTGATGGTCATAATATGTAAAAGACATCATAAAAATTATTCGTTAGGGCGCTCGTTAAGTTTTTGTTATTGTTCCTATTTTACATCAATTATACCTTAATTTGGAAGAATTTTTGAATCACTGCGTTGCATGAAATAAATAAAACAAAATTGACACCGCGTATATTTCTATCTACTTTCACATCAAATTAAGCGATAGAAAGTTGTGATTTTTTATGAATTTTTCCCCTCGCTATTTAATGTAGGGTGCGTTGGAGATGGTAACGGCCAAGCGGGTGCCAAAAACAACGCTTCCGGTGAGGTGGGCGTGAATTACGTACGGTGGGGAAGGATTTCCTGTTCCGACACGGCTGAGAAAATTTATGACGGTACGTGAAAATAACACCGCAACAGGTCAACAGAATTCTGTTCTTAAAGTTATTTATTTTACGTAGTTTATTCCTTCAAATAAATTAAGCTGCCCATTATTTCAACAATAGTAGAATTTATGTCGAGCTGTCTATTATTTACAGATACAGAGTGTATATTTGAAAACAAAAACAGAAAAATAAACGGCTTAATATCTCATTGGACCATACTCTTCAGATTTAATCACGTTGAACAAATAGGCCCAAGAGATAGCAAGTGGCAGCAGCCGCCCACAAAAAAGGGAAGAGTTTTTCCCTTTTATGTAGTGTGTCAACACCACTATTAGCCACTACAGTCCGAAGCGGGTATATGTCTATGTTTATAGGATATGTGGGTAAATCACACTACACTCACGGCGGAGGTGTTAACTACCTATGCCTGCCCAGGGACCCGGAATTCCCCGCGGACGCCGCGAGCGGTCACCAGTCCAACGCTTACATCTACGGCACTGAGTACCAGCACAATGGTTCGCCCGTGCTGCAGGCGAGTCTCAACGACAACGATGTCCCGTGTGTCGTGTGCGAAGCCAGTGGTCGCAGCCAGGTGCTCATGGTGCCCGCTAAGGCAACATGCCCCGCGGGGTGGAACAAGGAGTACCAGGGCCTGCTCATGTCGCAGCACTACACCGAACACGGCTCCGACTTCATCTGTGTGGCCGACGGTATGGAGAGCCTGACCGGTGGCGCCACTAACCACAACGGCGGCCTGCTGTATGTGGTGGAGGCCGTCTGCGGCTCGCTTCCCCGCCCGCCATACAGCAATGGCTACGAGCTCACCTGCGTCGTCTGCACCAAGTAAGGTGCTAGTCGTCTGCGGCGGAGTCGCGAAATAAACCCCAGTAAAAAAAATCACTCTAAAAAAATCGCCAATCGCTGGGGGACATTTATGGGCTAGGTTCATTTGAACGGGCATGAGTTATATATTTTGTGGCAACATCCCTTTGGCATCATAGCAACATTCTCGCACTACTGCAACAGCATTTGCGCTCTACTGTGCCCTTTATAATTTGTTTTATATTTCACAACAGCAACTGAAAATGTCCTCTGAGTCACTCGATTAGATTTAGGCATCTACAGGAGACAATACCGTACTGTGGGTGGCGATTGGTTCTGCACCCCCCCCCCTTCCTCCAAACACACACACTGCCCCACTGCGATCCTGAATGCAGCGCAAAGTTTTCCAGCTCATAATCTTATCTCAAAATAGTAAGTTGCCTGTGTTGAAAGCTATATTGTAAAAGTAAATGTGTTGCATACGTTAAAAACATAAAGTATTCCTGTCACAAAATTGCCGTGCTATTTGAGAACAATTTCACTGTATTTACTGCATAAAACCTACTACATGTGCAAGCTCACTTAATGGTACTCTGATTACTCTTATACTGCGTTTTCTTTATACTTGTTTTTTTTTCAGAGAAATTTCAAAACTGGTGCACATCAAGAATGTATCATTTTCCCATGTAGCAGCTGGAATTAACATTTTCTTGAATGTTAGAAGGAGGGGGAGGGGGTAGGTGAATTTTATCACACAGACTACATGTAGCATCTTTAATATTCCCATGAAGTTAATTGCCTGTTGGCGAGGGGTCTCTCAGTTCAATTGCAATCCCCCTCCCCACCCCAACCAATCCCGGGTCATTTCCTTTTCTCTGGGCAGGGAGGAGAGGGTGGGAGAGGGGCTATCAAAACTAAACTTGAGCTCGCAAGCTGGCTGTGAATACCCTGCCTGTGTTATACTGACGGCAGGATAAGAATGCCCAACTTGTAGGCGTGGGCTACACAAGTTTGACTGAAGCACGGGCCATACTCTTCTGTCAGGCGCACCAGCATTTTCATTTGAAAGCCAAGCACCTTCAGTGTTTTACTCACTCCCTTATCACTTGCATTCTAAAAAAGTGAATAAAAGGCAAACGGTTCAAGCAAACTTAAATATGAATGAAAAAGTAGTTACAACTGATCGCAAACATGTGCGACAAATAGATAGCAGAATTTTGATCGCCATTAGTTTAGTCCATTCTACAACACCACTACCATATTTAACATGCATTTATGGAAATGCATTCAATCACTGCCCAACATACCAAGTAAAAATAATTCCTATATTTTTTAAAACGCAGCCCGCATTTGACGCCTTTGTTATGTTTGAGAAGACTTACTTGACCGTGTAGGAGGTCAGGTAGATATTCAAACGATGACGTCATATTTTCGCAGAGCGAGCTTAGTACGTGGGAGATGCGCAGCTTGTCCCTGACGTAATGCTTATACTGACACGCCAGTCTGAATTGTAAAACAAAGAACTACTCCAGACTGGTGACAATAAAATGTTTCCGCATTTCATTTTTCATACACTGACGTGTTACTGGGAATTTGGGCACTCAGCAAAGATACTGGCAAAGCTCTTGTATCTGTAGAAATGTTAAGAGCAGGAACGTGAGCGCTATGATCCCTTGAAAATTGTGAGCGCCTTGCAAAAATCCACTACCCAGTAGGAAGCTTTCACACTATTTCGATTCACATAAAAAATCCCTTTTACAGCAACTTTATGTTAATAAATACGAGCAGCCCAACAACTGTAGTCCGGAGTAATGTTAACCCGGCAAATTGCAGTAAGGAAGTGATAAGTCATGAAATGTTCGGCAGCAGCTGGGAGTCAAGCCGTAGGCGGGAGACTTTGAGAACGCTTTCCACAGCGTGACGGTTAACTTGACGTCCAGGTCTCGGGCGAGCACCGCTATGTCGTGAAGACGATGCAGGACTGAAAATGAAGAGTGTCACCTCGCTGAGCAACCCCCCCCAACCCCGCTCCACCACCTCCCTCCCACTGTGCTACTGGTTGTGCACGGAACTTAAGTGAAGAGACGAGTGGAGAAGGTTTGGGAGTGTGGGTGGTTGGGGTCCATATATAAGCAGCTGGGAACTAACCCTACCCTGTCCAGTTTTTAAGTCTGATTCCTTTTATAGCGTTTTAGAACCGATGTTCTAAACTCAAATCGTTTGTACGAAATTTTATTTCCCTTTTCTTCTTTCTTTCTTTTTTTTTGCACATTGTTTTCCTTTTATTTGCACATACGGTAAAATGCGGGTAGTGAGTTTTTCTCTCATAAATTACAGTTGTTTCCCAACATCAGACACGTCATGGTTTATATATCACACAAATATATAACTATTAAACTGTTTTGAACAGTACGTGACTATCGCCATGTGTTCATGTCGACTGCATCGTGAATCGGCGTTTAGAATACCAGACGGGGGGCATATCCATGAGAAAGATTGGCAGTCAGCTCTGATGTATCGACAGTCCGATAATCCCCTCCCCCTGCCATATCCAAATGAGCACTGGTGACCTTTGGAAGGCACGCTCCACCCCCTTCTTACCGCAAATATAGTAAATATCAAATACACCGGATGAAGATAAATAACATACAATGATGTTACTAGCATTAATTTTCTAAAACAGACAAAACTGTTTATGAATGCCATGTGCTTCGGGCCCAACGGAGTGCACCAAAATGCATCTATTACGAGCATGGAGTTTGCTGACAGGGAAGATTTTCGTTCCTCCGTCTGTCAGTAATCACGGACCGTATTACCAATATTATCTGATGTTGTGTTTTGAACCGTCATAGAAAACTATATAAACTAAATACCATTTTTTGACAAATTCAGATACTATTTATGATTTTAATATATAACTGCAAAATGTAAAGTTGAATTTAGACATCATTCATTTGATTTTAAATATTTTTATTATGTTAGAAAATCTAAGTGATATTCCATATAAGCAAAAGCCCAGTATAAAAGTAGAACACAACGCTTTTTGTTAAACAAATAATTATAAAAGTAAACAGTAAAGAGTTAACAAAATGGACAATGTAAAAAATAAACTGCTGAGGACAAGAAGCTTTTAGTGGAAGAATAACATTGATTATTACACGGATCGCCCGAGGCGTAGAGGTAAGGTCGACGCGTAGGATGCTAAAGGTTACAGGTTCAAACCCAGGTAAGTACGATTCGTCAGTTGTTAAGCAAAATCAAGATGGTGGGTTGTAGTGTAGTTTGAAAGATTACTGGTCAGTCAATGGTTAAATTAATGGTCAGGCGAGATGTTAAACGGGATTTTACGAATTGTTGCAAATTTATTTTGGAACATTGGCTGTTCCAAGCATAGCCAACGTGGGACAGCCCACGTGGGCTATACGTCGGAACGTGGTTCAAAATCGCCAAACGCCCACGTAATTTCGTGGGACATCCCATCTAAAACCTACGTTGGCTATATGTAGGCTGTTCCATGTATTGCCAACGTAGGACAGCCTATGTATAGCCAAGGTCGGACAGCCAACGTGGGGTATACGTCGGAACGTGTTTCAAAATCGCCAAGCGCCCACGTTATTATATGGGACAACCCACGAAAAGCACACGTATTGCCGACGTGGACTATTTGTTGGGGTGCTAACTGGGCCGTTGTCTGTATGTATGTAAACTTTATTACGAGGCAAAGAACATTCAAATTGAATAGCACATCTTCGCCTACATTCGTCAGTGGCTTGTACCTATCACTATTGGGCTCTCGGTCGTCCGTTTTGTGTGTATTGAAACAATTTTTTAAACATTATTCCTTCTACATTTTGGTCTAATTGCTTAGATATTTGGCAGCAATGCTCCCTAGCTATTCACTACATGGCTTGTTTTGCTTTTTTTCTTTTGTTGTTTGGGTTAGTCGTGGTTGCATTACTCTCGATATATCCTGTGTAGCTGTAAAAATGTTCCGATCCGCCTAAAAACTGTATATTTTTGAAATTATTTTGAATCTCTTTTAAAGTGTTACTGCTGTTACATTTTTAATCGGATTCCTAACACATTTGTTGCGTTGTTTCATAAATCAAACTAATGGTAAATATAATACAGGCAGCTAGATAGCTTTATTATATTCCAACACTCAGCGCTTTTTGCTATGGTGGGTTCCACTACTTCAGAGTGCTTGCATGGCGATTTTTTATGCAACGAACAGGCGCTCTCCGGTGGTAGCACAGCGCTCGTTCACTGTGCTCATTTCTGCTTATACTGTGCTCATTAATGCTTATACTGACACGCCAGTCTGAATTGTAAAACAAAGAACTACTCCAGACTGGTGACAATAAAATGTTTCCGCATTTCATTTCTCATACACTTATAGAGGTGACGTATCACTGGGAATTTGCGCACTCAGCAAAGATACTGGCAAAGCTCTTTTATCTGTAGAAATGTTAAGAGCACGGACGTGAGCGCTATGACCCCTTGAAAACTTGTGAGCTCCTTGCAAAAATCCTATAACCAGTAGGAAGCTTTCACACTATTTCGATTCACTTAAAAAATCCCTTTTACAGCAACTTTATGTTAATAAATACGAGCAGCCCAACAACTGTCCGAACAAATGTAGTCCGGAGTAATGGCAACCCGGCAAATTGCTGTTAGCAAGTGATAAGTCATGGAATGCTCGGCAACAGCTGGGAGTCAAGCCGTCGGCAGGAGACTTACTTAGAGAAGGCCTTCCACAGCGTGACGGTGAGCTTGACGTCCAGGTCTCGGGCGAGCACCGCTATGTCGTGAAGGCGATGCAAGACTGAAATCGAAATCAAGTACATTAATACTTCGCTGAGCCTACCTCCCCCCCCCCCCGCTCCATCACCTCCCTCCCACTGAGCTACTGGTTGTGCACGGAACTTAAGTAAAGAAGGTTTGGGAGTGTGGGTGGTTGGGGTCCATACATAAGCAGTTGGGAACTAACATGACACTGTCCAGTTTTTAAGTCTGATTCCTTTTATAGCGTTTCAGAACCGATGTTCTAAACTCAAATCTTTTGTACGAAATTTTATTTGCCTTTTCTTCCTTCTTTTTTTTCTTTTTATTTGCACATGCGGCAAAGTGCGGGTAGTAGGTTTTTCTCTCATAAATTATAGTTGTTTCTAACAACAGACACGTAATGGTTTATCCATCACACAAATATATATAACTATTAAACTGTTTTGAACAGTACGTGACTATCGCCATGTTTTCATGTCGACTGCATCGTGAATCGCCGTTTAGAATATCAGACGGGGGCATATCCATGAGAAAGTTCGACAGTCAGCTCTGATGTATCGACAGTCCGATAACCCCCCTCCCCCACCCCCTCCATATCCAAATGAGTACCTTCCTACTGGTGACCTTTGGACGGCATGCCCCCACCCCCTTCCCCACTTTCCGCAAATATAGTAAATATCAAATACACCAGATGAAAGTAAATAACATACAATGATGTTACTAGCATTAAGTTTCTAAAAGAGACTAATCTGTTTATGAATGCCATGTGCTTCGGGCCAACGTAGTGCACCAAAATGCATTTATTACGAGCACGGGAGTTTGCTGACAGGGAAGATTTCCGTTCCTCCGTCTGTCAGTAATCACGGACCGTATCAATTTTACAAACACTTTGTAGAAAAACAAACATCTTTTCAATTAACAAACTAAAACCATTTCCTTTTTTTAAAACAGGACTTGATTTTCGCACCCAGGCAAATGTCCTCCACGCTTGTTTCGGACTCCTTTTCTTGCACTGCCATCTTTTCCAGTAATCCCAAGAAGACCTGGCAAATGAAAGCAATATCTCACTACTTATAAAACCCTAACAGTACTTTATGTACCCATCTAGATTTTTGCACTAAATAAAAAAAACCTACCATTTGAAGACTACGGACTTGTTTGAACAAAGCAGATAGCTGCTGAGAAAAGGCTCAAAGAAGCTCGCCGTATTGCGCCCCGCTTTGCTGCAATACACAACACCATTCATTTTTCTCAGTAAAACCCTATGTTTGTACTTGATACTGAATGATTCAAAGCTTAATGCACTTTAGGCTGTTTCATTCTTTTACTGAAGACTACCTGCTGTCAAGAAATACACTTCCAAATTTAAACGTTAATAAACTTTAAAGGTTAACAAAATTACATATGCTCTTGCCGCCAATTAAATACATAAAAATATAGCCAATAGCGAAATCTTAGATCATTTTTCGCTTTAAATGAACGATATATAATGTTTTAGACCAGCAAAAATAGGATTAAAGGTGTACTTACCTTGCAGTGCTCATAAGACTTGTGTATGACGTATGTTGTGACAGGAAGTAACGAGTGCACGTCACTCACGCGAAGCTCCGCCCCCGTTGATACAATTCCACTTATGCACTCTTCCAAACATCCGATCATGTCCACTGCATTCTATGAACGTTCAAAAGTCAACTTGAAATGCTACTCGGGGGCTTTAATGGTTCTCAGTAGTTGATTATTTCACAACAATCACTAATGCTATCATTTTAAGTTGGTTTTCAAATTCATTTCCAAGTCACAACGATATGTGACGTCATAATTACCTGCAGCAGTGAGTGGATCCGTTGCTTTTCATCGTGGAGCCGTGTACTCGACTGCACAAGGGCTACGATAGTGTCAAGGACTTCCGTAAACATGCGCTCAGTCTGCAAGGAGAAGCGCGATCGCTCTTTGTAAATCATTTACTTATGGCGAAACATCTACCACCAGCGAAATCAGAAGTTCTGGGAAGGTGTTTAAGAAGTAGGTAAAAACAATCACGCCTTATTTTCTAATACCAGGAAGAAAATAAGGTCACTGTTTTTTGCCGAAAATTAAGAGAAAATTTACCCGGTCAATTCAACTTGGGCAACACTGCTTAAAATTCTTGTGCATCTTTCTTTTGTTTTTCTTTCTAAAATACTTTTCGTAATTAATCTGGAAAAGATACTGTATTCAAGAAGAACTGTATACATTATTTACCACCACATGGTAAGAAATAACATTATATGTTTCTGGGTGTATTCACACAATACCTGCTCTGCAATCTGACTGAAGATGAGAGATTCCATGTGCCTAACACCAGCTGCCACAACAAACTTAGTATACAGCATTCTCAGCAACCCTGAACGACACATTTATTGAAAAACAAGTACAATTGAGGTCACACCAAAGCGAGCAGATCCACGTTTTAATTGCATAAAACAAAGCTAGCGAAGTTCTTTAGTCGATCACGTTGATTATATATTTGGCTGTAAGACCTGTCAGAAAAGGGCAAAGGTAGTATTACTTTGAATCGTAAAGGTTTATTGCTGGGGGATGATCTCGACTGCCACAAAACATATACTTACCGAATGGTTTCTCTGTTACTTTTAACTTTGACTGAAAGATTGTCAAGGTGGCTTCATACAAACAATTTATGACTTCAACAAAGAAGATAACTTTGACAACAATGCACACATAAATGTAAGCAATATCGTACTTACGATCTGAAAAAAATGGCACCTAAAATAATTTTTAATTCACAATGAACATATAGACGAGAGATTTTCTATCATCTCGAAGACAAGACGAATATGCTTTCAAGAAAGTTATAATAACGGAACAGTTCACATGTTGGTAGGAACATACAAGCAAAGATACGATAAGCTCCGGTAAGGCACAGCTTAGCTGTCGCCTGCAGTCATCCACGCTCCACCCGCGTGCTTCTTCGACCATGCAAGTCTGCGACATCTTCTCCCGTATGTACACTAAAAAGAACCACAGCTCAGGAAGTAACGCTGATTGGCCAACACGAACAGTACTGTTACAGAAATACATGAACAGTACAGCTGCTTATGAAGTATTCCAAGAGGGGCTTACCTAGAGAAGAATGTTACAAAACTGGAAAGAAATTCAATCAAAATTGTGGGAGGAGACGCATTTTCAAAATTAAACAAAAATAAATTAAAAAATGCCCCATATTTAGCAGACTTTTGGCGGATCACCAAAAAAGCAAGTTTTCAAGAGAGTCCTACCCAGAAAACATTCGTACAAAAGATAAAGAAAATATGAACGAAATTGTGGGAGAAGCACTATGAAAACTGGCAACCAAATAATTATAAATATCCCAATTTGGCCAATTTGGGGGAGATCGCCAAAAAAAGTAAGTTTTCAAAAGAGGCCTACCTAGTGAACATTGTACGAAATTGGAAAGTAATCCAATCAAAATTGTGGGAGAAGAAGCCTTTTGTTAACTGAACGGCAATAAATTACAAAACGCCCCCCCCCCCCCGACTTGGCCAATCTTTGGCGGATTGCCAAAAAAAAGTGATTTTTCAAGATTAATTCTGTGGGAGAAGCATTTTGCAAATTGGCATAAAAAATTTTGAAATGCTCCCCATTTGGCAAATTTTTAGCGGATGGCCACAAAGTTATTTTTCTAGAGAGACCTACTTAGAGAACATTGGTATAAAATTCGAAAGGAATCCAAGAAATCCAATAATGTGTATTTAGGTCGACAGGGTTGCAAAACTTGCAGCTGGCTTATTTAGTGTAGTTGCAACTTCGCACTTTGTTGTAACCAATTACGATCTACTCTAGTCAATTCTGTCTCTTCTCCCTGGTAGAACAATCCAACCTATTGTGATAACTTTACAATAACTTTTACTTGTTGGCTGCACTGCTTTTATTTTTACTCCTTGCGTGTTTATGTTCTACCAGGAAATGTAATTGCGGTTCATTCTTGCGGACACCTTCATGCAATGCATTGTGGGTAACTGAGGGTATAATGAGCGATATATGGAGTTTCTCGAACTGTTTTATACCAATGCAAATTCTTCGATGTTTAAGTTAAGAAATAAAATTTTTCTAAACGATAAAAACTATTCAAAGAACTAACTTCCTGACATGTGACAAGCAGGCCAAAATGTATGCAATCGGCCCAGAACAAGAAAAATACCCTGTTATATTTGGTATAAAACAGTGAGAAAATATGCGTTTTGCCCCGACGCAAGCACTGGCACTTTTTGATCACGTGATGAAAATGTTCTCATTGGTGTATGCAAGGTTGCGACGCGTACTCGTCCTCAAGAATCGCCCACTTACTGGGGACGTGTGTCTTTGCAATCGACCTGAGGCAGGGCAAAATGTTTTAGGTTTTAGACAGTTTTAACCTCTACGAGTAGTAAGAAATATACTGTCACATTTTATTTCCTAACCCCAAATTTCATTATAAATTTGTTATTAAGCAATATATTAGTGTGTGCGTCAGGTCGTTTGCATTTTGATACATTACGGCATGTGTCTCAGGTCGTTTGCTGAAAACATCTCCGATTTAATGGAAAGATACCATTAAACCTTATTTTATCGCCCTCTTGTGAATAACGTTTACAGCGTACCGGTGAATATAAAAACTCAATTACCCTGCTGACCAATGGTCATAAAAGGCTCCTTTGATCCGAGACTATTTTAACTGAAAGCTTCAGCAATCGTGTTACTTTTTTTGCAAAAACACGACGGCAGTGCTAAAAACCCTTGGGATCGGCTATATATCGGTCAAAATCGTTTGCTGTTATTACATCACATCTTCCATCGTTAACAGATGGCCTCTGAGATTCGTCTGTTATGTACAAATACAGAGCGGATAGATATCTTAAGAGAGTAGTCCTTCTCTTTATGAGTAAATTGGTCCCACAGGTATTATCTAAAGCAGCTTTGGCATCGGCTAATTTTTCAAAATGGCTTAAAGGTGTCCGATCTCAATGACATGGGGAAATGATTTCCAGGTAATTGAAAGAAAACACAACAAAAGAGATAGAAAATGTTAAGAGATAAAATGCACCTGATTCCTCTGCTTTTAGTTTATTTAAAAAGTACTGCCATGTTGGAAATACTGTAATATTGCATAAATACTGTACTATCGCCTAAAATCTACGATCTCGCCTTCTTGAAATGAGAGTTTTTAGATGTTTTTAGTTGTCGATGGCTTTAACAGTGAGTTCTTTGTTTAGTGACTTTTTTAGTATACTATTTTACTGAGTCTTAAGGCTGTTGCTTTGAACATTTTGCCCTATATAAGCATCTCTTGCCCGAGGACTTGGTTCCGAGTTAGCTTCTCTCTACTTTAACTCCGTATAAGCCTAAGCACACTTTGAGTGTTTCGAATACATTTCGATTTTTTTCGGCTGCAAAGGGACCGGGTAAAAATTAAAAAAAAGACTAATAGAAGAAATGTGGCAAAAGCAGCTCACACATTGAACATAGAAGAAATTGAAACTTTTAACTATTTGCTAAAACTTGAAATAAATTTTAAAACAGCATACGGATTGTTAAAAACACTATTGATCTTTGTTGCAGAGATATTTGGAATTTAGGCGAAATCTCTCTTGTTTCTTTCATTTTTTCCCAGTTAGTTTGTATTTAAACACAGAAATTTTGCGAATTTTATTCGGAACGCCCAAAGTGTGATTTGGCTTTGATCTCTCCATTAGAGCTACAATGCCTTCTATTATTTAGTTGACTGGGTTCTGAGACTTCACCAAGACGGTCAAGCATCCCCAGTTAGCACAGGATTTTCTCCCACGTATAGCCGAGATTGGCATTATGTCGGCTTTACGTGGGATGTGGGACGTGGGACGTCCTACATCGGATACACGTGGACTACATGTGGGATGTCCCATTTACACTTTGTGCCACGCAATGCCTACGCATAGCCGACATGGGACAGCCCACGTACAGCCCAAGTGGTACAGCCAACATCGGCTATACGTCGGCATCAAGAAGGATGTCCCACGGTGGGACATGCCCTCTTTTTCCCACGTATAACCTTCGTGGGACAGCCCATGTGTAGCCCACATCGGCTGTCATACGTCGGCTTCAAGTGGGCATTATGTAGGATGTCCCACCGTACTACGCCTCCTCTTACTCCCACGTATAACCTTCGTGGGACAGCCCATGTGTAGTCCACATGGGCTGTCATACATCGGCTCCAAGTGGGCATTATGTGGGATGTCCCACTGTCGGATGACCCCTCTTACTCCCACGTATACCCAACGTTTTGCACTGGAGCATTATGAAAAACCAATATTATTTGATGTTGTGTTTTGAACCGTCATAGAAAACTATATAAACTAAATACCATTTTTTGACAAATTCAGATACTATTTATGATTTTAATATATAACTGCAAAATCTAATGTTGAATTTAGACATCATTCATTTGATTTTAAATATTTTTATTATGTTAGAAAATCTAAGTGATATTCCATATAAGCAAAGGCCCAGTATAAAAGTAGAACACAACGCTTTTTGTTAAACAAATACCTATAAAAGTAAACAGTAAAGAGTTAACAAAGTGGACAATGTAAAAAATAAACTGCTGAGGACGAGAAGCTTTTAGTGGAAGAATAACATTGATTATTACACGGATCGCCCGAGGTGTAGAGGTAAGGTCGACGCGTAGGATGCTAGAGGTTACAGGTTCAAACCCAGGTAAGTACGATTCGTCAGTTGTTAAGCAAAATCAAGATGGTGGGTTGTAGTGTAGTTTGAAAGATTACTGGTCAGTCAATGGTTAAATTAATGGTCAGGCGAGATGTTGAACGGGATGTTACGAATTGTTGCAAATTTATTTTGGAACATTGGCTGTTCCAAGCATAGCCAACGTGGGAAACCCCAGTTGGGCTATACGTCGGAACGTGGTTCAAAATCGCCAAACGCCCACGTAATTTCGTGGTACATCCCATCTAAAACCTACGTTGGCTATATGTAGGCTGTTCCATGTATTGCCAACGTAGGACAGCCTATGTATAGCCAAGGTCGGACAGCCAACGTGGGGTATACGTCGGAACGTGTTTCAAAATCGCCAAGCGCCCACGTTATTATATGGGACAACCCACGAAAAGCACACGTATTGCCGACGTGGACTATTTGTGGGGGTGCTAACTGGGCCGTTGTCTGTATGTATGTAAACTTTACTTACGAGGCAAAGAACATTCAAATTGAATAGCACATCTTCGCCTACATTCGTCAGTGGCTTGTACCTATCACTATTGGGCTCTCGGTCGTCCGTTTTGTGTGCATTGAAACAATTTTTTAAACATTATTCCTTCTACATTTTGGTCTAATTGCTTAGATATTTGGCAGCAATGCTCCCTAGCTATTCACTACATGGCTTGTTTTGCTTTTTTTCTTTTGTTGTTTGGGTTAGTCGTGGTTGCATTACTCTCGATATATCCTGTGTAGCTGTAAAAATGTTCCGATCCGCCTAAAAACTGTATATTTTTGAAATTATTTTGAATCTCTTTTAAAGTGTTACTGCTGTTACATTTTTAATCGGATTCCTAACACATTTGGTGCGTTGTTTCATAAATCAAACTAATGGTAAATATAATACAGGCAGCTAGATAGCTTTATTATATTCCAACACTCAGCGCTTTTTGCTATGGTGGGTTCCACTCCTTCAGAGTGCTTGCATGGCGATTTTTTATGCAACGAACAGGCGCTCTCCGGTGGTAGGACAGCGCTCGTTCACTGTGCTCATTTCTGTCATATGCAATATATATTTTTTATATACTCTATATATATTCCACAATTTAGGCAGAGAAAATTTGTTCGAATGTTCCTTGGAAGTTTGCCTTTCGAAAATTACTATTTTTGGGTATTCTGCAAAATGGCCAATTGACGGCATTTTAAATCTTTTTGTTCTGCAAATGCGTTGCCAGGTGTGGTTTGACTCGATATATTCGATCTTTTAGAATATTACTCTTTGTATAATGTTTTCTTTAACATTTTTTGCCCACCTCAAAAAGTTTGCCTCATGCCGCCGTTTGAATGTTTTCGGATCAAGTTCTTCAAAATAGTTCTTCTGTCAGTAATTTTAGTCAGATTGCTTTCATTTTAGGCATAGTCTGCATTTGGGGCATTTGAATTTACTTTTTTGAGATTAGGCAAAAGTCAGATTTTGAAAAATTTTCAGCTAATGGTTTTCAAACTATGACTACCACTTTTTGGCGTCTATACAAGCCTTTTGATACTTCATTCACTAGACTTCTGCTGGTAACAATGTTCCTTGACATTTTTGTCATTAGTATGTAGGACTTCTCATGATACCGCTTCTGTCCAGTGAGGAAATTTTAGTGGTCGTTGTTTAACATTTTACTGGCAATATGTTGTATCTTAATATTTATCAGTGTCGTTTATTGCACAAGAAATCGCTATGTAAGCACTCAGTGGGAGTTGAACCCACAATAGCAAACAGCAAAAAATACTGACCAAAACATACATCTATGACCCTTTTCAATTTCTTTACCATCTTTAATATTACGCCAATTGTTTTTTAAATATCGCCAAAAAGGCACTTTTAAAGAAAATACTATTTGAAGAGCATTCTTCTAAAAGTTGGAAGAAATCCAAGCAATACCAGAGGAGATGCCGCATTTTAAAAATGTGAATAGATTTTGTTTGCAAATCATATAACGAAGAGGTTATGGGAATTACCTTAGTATTATTATAGCTAGACCGGGTTCGAAAAATCTAATATTGCGCCTCTTAGTTGTCTATAAATATTTTTCAATTACACCATTGCTCTCAGTGACACTTTTCCAATATTTTACAGCTGTATAATCTCGCCCACATTAAATAGGGGCACTGGTTATAAGATGCCCTCACCATTCTTGTTGCTGTCTTCTATGACTTAGACATAGCACTACATTTGCCTCTGTCATTTTTGATCATGTAAAAATTCACAGCGAGGACTAAATCCGCATTTGGTTTGTGGTAGCACTTTGTAGGTCAAGATGGAGTCGGCGTTCTAATACCAGATAAATAGAATATAACTACTGTTAATACAATGCACTACGCGTTCTATTTGGTACATGTTGTGACCCTGATTATTAGGGTCACTTGCCATTAAAGTTAAAAGTTTGCAAATTCAAAAAGAAGGGCATTTATTAGAATTTCTATTTTATGTGGAAACTGAGAAGTAGTCCTGATTGACCCATAGCCCACTGGGTGGAAAAGAGAGTCACCCGGGATTAAAGACGATTAAATCTACACACATAGGAAGTGATAAGAAAATGGTACAGCAACATCCTGTGCTTTAAATGGAAAACGATTGTCTAGTTCCAGGTGACTTTCCCTCCACACAATCCGGGTAGGACAGGTGGCTGGACTTAGGTCACTCAGGATGTACCTGGACTAGGGTCACGAGGAGCTAATGGGTTTGAGCTTTTGTGTTTATTTTGAACTGTTGCAGTTTTGTTGGTGCAGTCCACAGTTCAAAGACGGATTGAGTACCGTTGTCTTCATTAGTGCTATTTTGCGCAAAATCCCTAGTGGATCTGCGGAATAAAAGGTGAAAGGTGTCACTCACCACAGTCCGAACCAGAGGTTAATGCCTTTATAAATATCAGTAGCACTTAGAGTTGATTTGATGTTTTGCTGGTTTATTCAGTTGTCCGGGTTATAATGGCGAAATTTGTCCGCTGGACATTGCATAAATAATTAGCCGTGAAGTAATTGACCAATTTTAATCAGTTTTCTACATTAAAAATTATTACACAAGCTTGGTATGTCATAATTTTAAATTTTTGCTTCTAAACCTCAAAATATTAATTCTAATTCTATAGCCTTTGAATAATCGCGCCATTTGTACATTTGAGCAAGCTTAATGCTTCAGAGATTTGATACTCAATTTATGGTTCACTAGTTGCAGAACTGGATTGACCAGTGAAATGATATAAAATGTATTATTTAGGCGATAATGGAATTTTATTAATATGTCCATGCAGAAAGGCAATTCCCAATTAAGTCGTGTTTTTTTTGCATTCTTTTTTGGTTACCATTCGCAAACTTACGTAAAGTAAAAGACAAAAGGGTCTTTATAGAGTTTCTTTTAAAACTTGCATCAAGGCAATGAAATTGTTAAAGAATCTATTTACTAACTTTCCCCGTAAATTCCTTTTATTTGCCAAGCAAAAGAAAAAATAGTAATGAAATTAAAATTTTTAATTATCAATGCTTAAGTTTTTGATGATTTAGAGAATTTCTTGTGGAAATGAGGCACAAAAATGCCCATAATTTGTATAATATTTATAAATTAGGAATTTATTCTTGTCACACTTCTGAAGGTTTAATCTAGTAAAATCTTTACCGTGTTAGCATCTTTTACATGTAAAATATTATAGAATAATTGGATGCAAAAGCAGCTCTTAAGAAGTCATTAACATTCGAACTCAATCCTGATTCATCCTGAGGGTTTATTTTCAGAATACAGCAAAGGCAGCAGTTCCACTTAACAACAAAATATTATATTTGACGTAAAATGCAATTAAAGCAAAGCTTTATACACGACTGTTAAAATTTTTAAGAGATATAAAAAATGTTGCAACAGCAGACTAGTTGCTATGACATTGCACTATTGAAGCATAATGTCCTGTAAGGAGGTTTACGTTCATGTCACATATTGAAAAGTTATTTTAAAGGGTTGGATAAGGTTGCTTAAGTCATTATAACACCGTTAAAATACTAATTAGAACGCTCTTGTTTGGCTTTGTATCATAATGGACTGAATGTGCCATGCTATGACTTCAAATGGTGCTGCTACTTGTACTTTGATTTGAATTAGAAGAGATGTAGTCTTGTGAAGTTAAACTTTCAATTAAAAAACAAAGGTGCCATACATCATTTTACGTAACAATAAAATAGAGGTTGTAAACATGCCACATAAAATCCATGTTGACACATAATGAATACGTTTGGGTTTATTATGAAATCAGAATTATTATTTCAAACATCTGAATTCATTGCAATGTACTAATATGTCATAACCCAAATTATCTAAAACAAAAGTCCTGTAGTCCGGCAGGGTTTATCGTGAAAAATATTAGTGCTACATTATTTTTTACATGTAAGCCAAGTCAAATTGACAATAAATAGTTATCATTTTCCGGCTAGAACAAGGTTAATGGATAATCTACAATTAGAGCATTGTGTTGTGGAAGAACCAAAAGAATTTTTTCTTGGCTAATCCTACCCATAATGTTGGTACTAGACATTCTCACTTACTTATCCCCAAGAAAAAGGTACAGGCAACTTAAAACTAAAACAGTTCTGTTTGATACACATGATATACACATGCATTAAAAGATAGGAAAACACTAAACGCCTTGGAACAGTCTGCCATTGATGTTTAATAAACCTTGCAAATCTCTTTGTAGCACCATACTGCTACATTTTTAGTAAAGCATGGTACCTAGTCTGCAGTACTTGTGGTGTATTTTGTCGATGGTGTATTTTTCTCGGCCACATCGCATTATAACTTTAAAAGTGTTCTTGTGTTAAAATGTTTTTAAAAAGTATTCTTAAGGCCAGCTACTAATTTTCGAAATTGATGAAATGAATTTAGAGGGTCTCCGTTGCACAACATACTCTGCAATAAAATGTGTTTTGGATCGTAAATTATCGGAATGACAGGGAATCGCAACCAGTTATTGCAGGTTGGCTATTTGTTTTAAAAGCTCTCAATTAATCATGTCTTCAGAGAGTCTATCGAGCGTTCAGTTCAAATAAATTTAACGGCATATAATGTCTGCATACGGCGATAATTCGTATTTGCAATCCAGGTTGACCAGTATACATCAACTGCAATTGATCTTTCACTTTAATCAAGCTTAAATTGGGAATAAATGATAAAATATGATATTGGAAAAATGAAGATCGGGGCTTTATACTACCTGTGAAAAACTGAGAGGCAGAACATTGACTAGACAGTGCGTGGGGAGGGTTTCAGCCTGCGTTACCAAAAAAAGTTCATAGAAAAAAAAGCAATAGAGAACAAGAGACGGTTATTAAGTGTAATATCTCCTTTCAATGCGCAGCCTGGAAGATGGAAAATTTTCTAGGCAATTCTAATACAATTTTACTGTTAAATAACTTGAAATTGAAAGAGTTAATCTCGTGACGATTTTTGTACTTCAATCGCAGCATGTTGGTTGTCTTCTTTTGAGATATGTTGATATTTTTACAAGGTCAGTTATGTGTATTAGTCTTTATGCCACCAGGAATGAGTGCAAATAAAAAATAATAGACCATGCAACTCTATCCCATCGATAACAATATAAGACTGCATTTATCGTAAAAGAATCTTTCTTGAAAATAGGTGTTATCTTTGACTCTGCCAAGAATCACCAATTACTTGCAGTGATGAAACATAAGAACTGGTATGAAGAAAAAATGAACAGTATCTTGCACTTTATCATTTACAGCTTCAAAACAATTGATACGTGCCGTGACCTTGATTCTACTTGTTTCTTTTTGCGGATAACGTTGTGTACTTCTTAGAAAAATACATTATCAGTAAGTTGAATAGCACGGTTTGTATGTTGTATTGGCAATCTGCATTATTAAAACACTAGAATCGTGTACCCACATATCTGCAATGGGCGAATTTCCCATAAAAACGGGTAATTCTTAGAAGAATTTTGTCGCATCGAGGTACGAAAAGGAAGTTTAAAACTCCATATGAAATACTCCTTAAAACATCCCCAAGAAAATTCCCCTGTATGCAACGCCACAGTTAATAAAATTTAACACCTAACTAACTGAATGACACTTTTCATTAAAATGCCAACCAAAATAGCAATATAATACTTACAAATTTGCAATTCTTCTGCATTGATTGCTCTTTATGCACAATTACAATTTTGTTTTCAACTGTAAGTGTAATATAAAAAATGAAATTCTCATCTTCGAAAAGAATTATAATTGCAATAATTCTAAATGAACTGTACTTTTATAACAGATATAGACTTTTGCTCGTAGTAATTTAAGGTTAAGAAAAACAGAGCGACAACCTCGAAACTTTTAGTGTTACATGGAAAGAATTTTGGAAGCTCAGTGGCATGCATTAAAGTTAAGAATGTTCAGTATATTTCCTGGATTATTATTTATGTTTAGAAAAAAATCACTTTAATTAAAAACTGTAGTGAGAGGAGTATTCCAGATGATTGTTCTGAAAGTCCTCTTGTAGGGGTAATTTGTTTCAGGATTTTATTGCGAGTACTTATCCTGAGGGTGTTTCAGGAAATTTATTTTTACATATAGATAACAATTTGCGAATAAATTGTACTTTTTTGTTTAATATGTAAATCAAATGGCCTATTTTTATTAATAAACACTGTTGTGCAAATAATTTATCCATAAAATATTAAATGTTTTGTTCTGGGATATTTCACCGGCTTGTGAAACCTATACTATGTTCGTTGTACTATGTACTATGTTCTTTCCGTTTTTGAATATTATAACCATAACTTGAGTAACACCAAATCTAAGTAGTAAACACAAAGTACAGCTGCTTAGCAAATGTATCTATTGCATTTTTTTTGAAAAAATATAATCATTTTCAAATAATTTGAAACTTGATGTTGCCTCAATAGGGATATTATGTAGTGTGCCTAATATTTAACAGAAAACCACCAATAAAGAATTATAACATTAGGCTTTATACAAAAGACCATAACAGCTCTTATACGTAAATCATATAAAAACCGAAGTAAGTGTTAAGATTATTGCGAATAATAACTGACAATATATCTAAACAAATGGATTTGTAACTTTGGAGAAATTTTTCCAGAAATTCGATGCTCTGCCACAAAAAGCAGGTAGATTTGTCATTTCATATGTCATCAGTTTTTAGAATTACACTTTATTGTTAATATAACTGTGATATAAAAAGCAAAAAGGAACTTTCTAAAACAAAACTTAATATTGCTGCCCATACTATAAAAATACCATTTATTATAAAATGATACTGATAATATTACATTGACAATGAAATTTATCCTCAAAGAATTGCTGAAATGATAAAAAGTAAAGTTTTCTTTGGCATGTCACATTATATACGATAAGAGGGGTGGGCTAGAATACAACATAAACATAACAGCGATATAACTCGTACTCGGTCGATGCTATGCATTGATGTCGACATCAATGCGACACTGAAGGAAGATGGAGAAGGGAGTGGGCAAGGCTATAACTGTGGTGGGCAAAAAGAACATGATATATATACTTGCCTGTGGAATTTTCGAAACGGCCCCAAACAACAAAACAAGCCTCTTTTTATACCAATGCTCAGCGAGATATTTTATAGCAGGCTTAGCGAGGTATTCTGCTCTCTTTTAAAGTGCTGCTATCAGCGTGAGCAAAGCATAACAGTATTTTCGTGGAATACATCCTCACACGTAAATACTGATCGTAAATTTAAAATACACAGAATGAACTTTATTCAGACTGAAATAGCGTTTGCTTTCGTGGTATTTGGAATTGGAAATGGTCAAGCAGGTGCCAAAAACAACGCTTCTGGTGCGCTAGGCGTGAATTACGTGCAGTGGGGAAGGCTTTCCTGTCCCACCACGGCTGAGATAATTTATGGCGGTAAGTTAAAATAACACCTCAACAAGATATCAAAGTTCAACATGTCAAAATAGTTTTACTCATATTTTTTTATTTAGATAAACGAAATTGTACTCTGTTCAGTAATATTAGAATTTATGTTGAGCTATTATTTATAGAAGTGTATTTTTGAAAATAATTTAATCACGATCAATAATTTACAGGATACGTGGGTAAATCACACTACGCACAAGGCGGAGGAGTCAACTACCTATGTCTTCCCAGGGATCCGGAATTCCCAGTGGAGGCCGCGGCCAACTACCAGTCCCGTTCATTTATCTATGGCACTGAGTACGAGCAGAACGGTTCGCCCATGCTAGAATCCAGTCTCAACGATAACGATGTCCCATGTGCCGTGTGCGAAGCAAGCGGCCACAACCAGGTGCTCATGGTACCCGCTAAGGTAACATGCCCCTCGGGCTGGAGCAAGGAGTACCAGGGCCTGCTCATGTCGCAGCACCAGAATCAGCACGGCTCCGACTTCATCTGTGTGGCCGACGGAATGGAAAGCCTTGACGGTGGTGCCTCTAGCCTCGATGGCGCTCTTCTGTATGTGGTGGAGGTTGTCTGCGGCCCGCTTCCCTGCCCGCCATACATCAACGGCTACGAGCTCACTTGCGTCGTATGTACCAAGTAGGCAGCAATTCGTCTGCAATGCACTCACTAAAATATCTATAATAACATGCAATCCAGTGTACGATAAAAGTGAATTTCTCTTACCGGTGAATTTCTCTTACCGGCGAGGCCATACAAAACAGGCACGGGCCTGGCTGTTCTGTACAATATACTGCAAACATTTAGTTCAACCCATTCTACACCACTATCGTATTTATTTATATATTCTGGAAATGCATTCAGTAATGAACTTTTAAACATACTTTTTATATTCAGTTAAAAAAGATATTCGAATGATGTCATATTTTAGAACAGCAAACTGAGTACCTGTATGATGAAGAGTTTGTCAAAAACAATGCTTTTGCCTACATGCCAGTTTGTATTGTATTCAAAGAAGTGGTCCAGATAGGGAAACTTTTCCCATGAATAATCAAATGTCTTTATAAAGGTGATGTGTTATTGCAAATTTTTGTATTCAGCAACTGAAAGCACTAATAAGAGCACGCTCGTAAACGTTTTTGGCCCTAGAGACCAGGGAATGCTTTGCAAAATTCTGAGCAACCAAATAGAAGCTTCACACTTGTATTCTCCCATTCACAAAAATCCTTTTTACAGGAAATCTATTTCAATTAATACGAACAACTCAACCCACTGTCAAATATGCTTCCGAGCAATAGTGACATAAAAATTTCATGATACATTGCATTTAAAAATAAACAGCCTATTGAATTCTTGACAATTGCTAAGAGTCAAGCCGTCGACAGCAGACTTACACGGGAAAGGCTTGTCACAGCGTGCCGGTGAGTACCGCCGTTTCGTAAAGAGGATGTTGGGCGAAAAGGAAAATAAAAAACAGTGACACCTTGCTTCCACTGTGTTACTGGTAATACGTTGAACGCAGTCCAAGAGAGGAGGGAAGAAAGTTTGGAGATGGGGGTTATTGAAGTGAATACATAAGCAGGTGGGAATATGGTAATCCAGCATACACCACAACTGTTCACTAAAACTACTAAATGGGCAGAAGCTTTAAATATGTGACCCAATACAGCCTCTAATTTTAAATTTGTTTAGTTTGAACTGTTGTTTTTAAATGTTTTTAAATCCCGTATGATATATAGCTGTGTGTTTTTCAGTATTTAGGGTTTTTGAACTGATTTTCTAATCTGTTTATTTTATCTTTTTCTTTTCTTAAATGCATTTTTTTCCTTTTTATTTGTATATGGGGTAAAATGCGGGCAGTGAGTTTTGCTCTCATAAATTTTAGCTGTTTCTAAGAACGATGTGACAGACACGTCATAGCTTATATATTACATAAATATATAACTATCAACCGAATTTTGAATAGTACGTGACTACCACCATGTGTACTGTGTTGTAAATTGACGTTTAGAATACCAGATATATGCATTAGAAAGTGAGAAAGTTAGTCAGTTCTAATGTACCGACAGTCACGTAACAACGGTCATATCCAAATGACTACCTTCCTGGTGGTGGCCTCAGGACGAGAGGCTATTGTAGGGACTATAATCAACCACTTACCACCTATATTAGAAAATATCAAATATACAAGAAAAGTAAACATCAGAAAATGATATATTGGAAATTCACATTATCTTCCTAAAAGGCGAAGTGAAAGTGGTTATGAATGCCTGCTATTTTTGGCCACGCACTAGAATGAATCTATAGCATGCATGGGGGCTTACTGACACAACCAAGCACGACTTTATTCCCACTTGGTATTGAAAATACCAAATGGGGATGGAATGCCTCGAATTCTTCACCTTTTTTTCTCCCTTTTTAAAATGCTTTTCTTCTTCTGCCGAATCGGTTTTTATACATCTCCTCTAAGACCGCTGAAGCTAGACCAAGCAAACTTGGCACATGTACGGAAGGTCATCTGAAGTGGTGCACCTGATAAAAATTTTTGACCTTGTTCATTTACCCATCCAGTTTTTTGGCATTACTCTCAATTCGATTTAAAAACCAAGCAAATCCATTTGAAGACGGTGGACTTGTATAAATATGTGTGTTTTAACAGGAAGTAACGAGCACAACTCATTCACGCAAAGCTCCGGCCCGTTTATGCAATTCCACTTATGCACTCATTGGAATACTGCATCCACTGCATTCTATGAACTATCAAATATCAAATATCTCTAACGATGCTTAAGAAGTGGGTAAGCATCACATCATTCAAAACCAGAAACAAAATTAGGACACTGGTTTTTACCAAATTTATCAAAAATAATTAAATTGCAAACAATTTAAACAGAATCAATCAGAACAAACTTTTGCCTCACAAATTTTTGCAATTACTGTGTATTTTTATTTTTTTCTAAAATACAGTTTTTAATTACATAAACCGATCATGATAGGTTATTTTGTCGTCACCTTGATTATCTGTGCTTAGACGGTTTCCTCCATTTGCTCACGACATCAATAGATTTTGTTCTTTAGCCTTAGCCGACAATTCAGGGCATTATCACCAAACTCAAAAGTTTTGTTCATTTCACAAACCAAGTTGGGAACCAGGAAAAGATATCAGTCAACTAAACCAAGCCAGCCTTAGCTTATTGATATTTGAAATTATCTTTTCTCTGAAGAAGAAACCTTACGGATAATAATATATGCAACAATATAATGATACCATTTCAGCTTCCATATTTTACTAGAAGCCCAAACAGTAGTAATGAAGTAAACAAGATTCGTGGCCAATTTCAATCAACTGCCTATATTAGAAATAAATTATTATGCATGTCATGATTTTAAATTTTGGCTTTGAAACTTTAAAATTTCAAGACAATCAGATGCTTTTACTATATTTAAGCATGATTAATAATTACTCTGTTGGTAGATTTGAATTCGATTCATGCTGTTCTATTTAGTGATATAATGTAACATGTAAAATTTTTGATGTTACCTTGTGGGAAAGTCAACAAAAAATAAAGACAAATGCGTTTTTATAGAGCTTCGCCAAAAAGATAGATATGATAACTTACCCAAAGAAAACAAAATTGTTAAAGAAGCTTAATTACTTACTTTCCTGTCACTTACGCTGTTTCTAAATGACAGAGTAAACAAACACACTGTTTACAGAATTCAGAGTAGTATAAGGATGGATAAATAAGGCTTAGTGATTTCAGTATAAAATATTTTTTATAGAAAGATTTTAATTGCATCATTACACCTAATTAAGCCAATGTGAATTTGCAAAGTTAAACAAACAAGAATAATGGAATCAAAGTTTTGAATCAGTGATGCTTCAGTTTTTTTTAATTTAGAGAATGTATTTTAGGAACTAAATAACAAAAGACTGAACATGATAAGTAAAATATTTATAAATAGAAATTATAATTTATGTCTGGCTTCAGGGTTAATCTAATAAATTAAAAACTGTATAAGTACTTTTACGTGTAAAATATTGTAGGACAATTGAATGCGAAAGAAGCTGTTGATAAGCATTCAGCAAATTCCATCCTAATCTAAGGACTTATTAATAGAATACATCAACGCCAGTAATTTCTGTAAGACGCAAGAACTTGGTGCCTGGAATTTTTTTCCATAATTTGGCGAACCACCAAGAAAAATACCAGCTTGGTAAGTACTAGTCTCCACTCTGCATTTTTCTCCACTTTCTGACAGTAACATTATATCCCTAGCGTTTGCTAAAGAATTGGTTTTTGGCCAAAATTTCTGCCATTTTTTTCGAATTCCCAAAAAATTGTTGCAAGTTGATTACCAATAACCGCTATCATAACGAAAATTTGATGTCGGTTTCTGTGGCCGGTTTTAACTGAAAAATTATTTTCTAGCAAATTTTTGGTAAATAAAAAATATTCAGATAGTAGCCACGAAGGCAGTTATACTACCTTCATTTAGAACGTTTACATGAAAAAAGTAAGAGGTACGTTTTAGGGAAAATTGGTTTTTGGTCAATATTTCACATTTAAGTTTTGGCGAGTTGCCTAAAAAGTAATAGCCGGGTAGCAATATATCAACATCAACAAAAGTTTCCGGATATTCAGGTTTAGCGTTTGCTAAAGAATTGGTTTTTGGCCAAAATTTCTGCCATTTTTTCGAATTCCCAAAAAGTTGTTGCAAGTTGATTACCAATAACCGCTATCATAACGAAAATTTGATGTCGGTTTCTGTGGCCGGTTTTAACTGAAAAATTATTTTCTAGCAAATTTTTGGTAAATAAAAAAATATTCAGATAGTAGCCACGAAGGCAGTTATACTACCTTCATTTAGAACGTTTACATGAAAAAAGTAAGAGGTACGTTTTAGGGAAAATTGGTTTTTGGTCAATATTTCACATTTAAGTTATGGCGAGTTGCCTAAAAAGTAATAGCCGGGTAGCAATATATCAACATCAACAAAAGTTTCCGGATATTCAGGTTTAAAACCTAGTAAGAGATATGAATTTTTAACTTAAAATTGAACATTCGCACAAAGGCACATAGGCACACTTTCAATAACTGCTATAGTCAATGCTTGTACAAGAAGCTGGTTGCAAAAAGTTTGTGTTAAAAATGTTTTTAAAGTAAATTTTATTCTTATGGATGTAGAGAAATGTGGAAAATAATTGTTGATGCCAAATATGAATTCGATTACTTTAATTTTTATCGAAGATATCTAACCCAGTTTTTTTTTAAGTAGAGCACATTTATCATATCATTTGCTTTACTTGAGGATTGATTTTCTCAATCCGGGTGGACCTATAGAAATAATTAGAGGTACTCGTAAATGCCTACTTATGCATTTTAAATAAGTTGGACTGGAAGAGTTCAAATTCTGTGGCCGATTGGATTAATGTACCCTTCAAATCTTCTCTTCTCTTGTTTCAAAATGAGCAGTACTGTTTTGTCGAGATGAAAGAAAACTCAATCTCTATCCCTTGACTCTTTCATGAGTGCAAGACCAAATGGCAGCATTTATGAAATCTTTGATTTTAGCTCAGGCATTCCCTAATATCCGTATGAAACTTGTCATTTGATTTTTCACAAAGTTTATATAGGCGTACCGCTCGACTTAATTGTTCAAGTGTCAATTTACAACACCTGTTAGAAATTGCAAATAGAGAGATACAGAGAGAGAAAAATAGAAAGAAAGAAAGAAAGAAAACTGAAAAATAAAACAGAGAAGAAGCCAGAGAGAAAGAGAGAGAGAGAGAGAGAGAGAGAGGGAGAGAGAGAAAGAGAGAGAGAGAGAAACAGAGACAGAGAGAGAGAGAGAGAGAGACAGACAGAGTGAGAGAGAGAGAGAGAGAGAGAGAGAGAGAGAGAGAGAGAGAGAGAGAGAGAGAGAGAGAGAGAGAGAGAGAGAGACGGATAAATAGTTAGACATAGGTAGATAGAGATATAGAGAGATGGTGGATAGACAAACTAATATACGGTTATGAAATGTCTGTATGTTTTTTTTTTCAGAACATTCCTTTAGGCTTTTATAACATATTAACAAAAATATGATTAAATATCGCTGGTTAATAGAGCATTTTATGACTGGCCATTAAACATACAACTATCAAGGCCATCTTAGATATAATTTGAACAGGAAGTTTATAGATTTGTTAATCTGTGCTTCACATATTTTCAGGGTAGAATTAGGAGCATAAATACAAACAGTGTGTCTTCTGTTACATTTAAACACTAGAAAGTAACTTAATATCAGTCAGTCTAAATGAAAGTGTGTAACTTACGTCCCGCTACTGACATATAACTTTGTGTACATGCAGATTAGCATGAATGCACTAAGCTTCACATCTTGAGACAGTCTGCAAACAATGAAACGTCAATTAAGTTTGTTACTTATGTGTAAGAAAAATGTATTTGTCATTTGACATTGTGTCTATATGGGACAACAAGCATTTCTGTCTGGCAATTCTCCGTTTGTTAATACAATATCAAACAGTGTGTCACTGTGAAAGATCCTCTTTTGGATACAATTTAAATATCATTAGCAGAATTTATTTATTCATACATATACTTAAAATACATTTATAATTATGCCTGCATCGTTAGACGAACAGTTTGCCAAAGCCGTAAAACTCATTCAAAGTTTACCCAAAGAAGGTAAGCTTAAAAAATCTGTTTCTTGTGGATAAATTGTAATTGCTATTAAACTTAATTACTGAAGTTACTCAAATAGAGAAGTTTTCTAAGACGATTTATACAATATAGCTATTTAGCATTCAATATAGAGCAGAAGGGGAAAAACGACATTGGACGTTAAATAAATTTAATAAATTGGTGTTTTAAGGCATCCAGGTATGTGTATTAATCTTTAAGTCCCCAGCAATGAATACAAATACAAGTAACAGAACACAAGATTGGCAGAAATAGTGGACAACGCTATCCTGTCAATTGAAATAACACATCATTTATCTTAGAAGTGTTTTTGTTGAAAATAATCGTCATCTGTGATATTTCCCAGAAATACTAATTAGTTGCAATAATGAAAAGTTTTAGAGGATTTGAGGAAAATACACGACAAGTATTTTGCACTTTATTGTTCGCGGCTTAAAAAATAAATTAGTGATACGTGATGGGATCTTGCCTCTTTTTTCAGATAGCGTCCTGTACTTTGTATTTAAATACTTTATCGATAGGCTGGATGACACGACTGTGATAATGTCGAGGCAACCCGCATTATTACAAAACCTTAACAACGTATCATTATTCACAAATTCATAGCAACAAAACACACATAAAAGCAAAAACAAACCAAAAAAAAAAAACAAAAGCAAAGGACAAGTGACAATTCATGTTAGTACACTATTGTATTGAGGTACAAATGGGAGTAAGAGCACTCTAAAAGGAATGCTCCTCTGGAAAGTTTTCCCTTGAACATCCACCGTAAGAGACGCTACAATTAATAATTTGCTGTGAAGCATAATGATACACTTTTTATTGAAAGTAGCAACTGTAATTGCAATATAATACTGATATAGTTTTTAAGCTTTCTCTGTGGATTAAAAGGCGGCAATTTAGTTTTCAATCTTAATGTAATTTAAATTAATAGACAAAATTCTTATCTTCGATAAGAGGATGTAACTGCACTAATTTCCGATGAATTGTCTTGATCTTTAGATATAAACTTTTATTTGCTGTAATTTAAACTACGAGAAACAGAACGAACATTCTATGTGCAAATTTTGACTGTCACGAGGGCCATTTTTTTTCAGAACGCTGGCAAAAATGGAAGTAAACGACGTTCAATACATTTTCTAGATTATTTTTTATGTTTGAAAAAAAAAATCATTTTTTTTCTTGGCAATGTTGACATAAATAAAACAAATAAATTCATTTTTTCTCTAAGCAATGCCGACATATTTGGTTATATTTACTAACTGGTTGAAATGACCTCCAACTGATAAAACATTATCAACAGTAGTCATCAGTTGGTAAAAGCAATATCACCAATAGTCACCAAGTGGTAAAACAACACAATCAATAATCATCAACTAGTCATCAACCGTTTTTATTCATGAGGTCACATGGCAGAAACCATGTACTATTTACACTGTAATACGCACTATGGATCGCATTAGGATATCGGTCTTGATTTGAAATAATAACAATAATATCTAAGTGTAGAATCAAATATGGTTGAGGTAGAAACTATGAGAACTGCTTGTCTTCTGTATAAATTTTAACATAAATTTATCAAAGCACAAAAAATTCGTTGGATAACATTATGTTCAGAAATTTGTTTTATCTGTCAATCTACATGATATTTAATCTGTAGAATTACACCTTAAATTAACTACGCGATCATTTTCACTTTTTCGAAGTATTAAGGACTTGGCCAAAATAAAATCAGCATATGAGTTTTTTCTCTTCGAGTAACTTTTTAAAACTTTTTAGCGAACCTTTAGTTCGCTTTTCTTCTACAGACACGCCAGTTTTAAATCAACTTTTTTGACAGATTTGCTACTAACTGCATGAAACTGCATATATATATGACGTCTTTGTGGTGCCAGATGTTAATATATATCTATGACGTACAAGAAGCAGAAACAAAAGCAAAACTTACTATTGCTATTGCTGTAAAATGTCAATACTAACATTTAGGATAAAATGACATTGTTAAAATAACTTTGACAATAAAAATCAATTTTAAGAATTTCAAAAATTATATAAACAAATGTCTTTTGTGAAAATAAAATACGTGCGGTATATCGTCCTAAAACGCTACTCAAATACCTTTTGATTCAGTTTCTAATTGCATTTTAGGACGAACTCTTAAAACATTAAGACTTTTAATTGAGTATATGCATTGTATCTATAGATGAATATAAGAATATAAGTTTACTAGATGCACTTAAGTACTGAAAATATTCTGTAGGGTCACTTGTACCAGACACATCTACAAAATTAAAGTATTATGCGTTCTACAAACAAGCGACTGTTGGCAAAGTGAATATACCACAGCCTGGGATCCAAGACATAACTGGTAGAGCTAAATGGTAAAACCTTTTTAGTTAATTACCTTAATATTTTGTTACAGTTTTTTTTAAACCAATCTACAACATTCACTGAATTATGTTTTACTAAGAGTGTATTTCAAAGGTAAATATATACCAATGATTTAAGGAAATTATCATTAGTATTGCGAGAAAAGGACTTCTTAAGTTATATCTTTATTCTTCATAAAGTAATTTTGTGGTGAATATAAACTCATTTTATTAAGCCAATACTCCGCGATGACAAAACAATGACTTCTTTTAAAATCTATTTTTATGGTTAACTGCGCTGTTAGTTTCATAACTGACTTGTTATATCAGGGATGCATGGAACGGTCTCGGCGACATGTCAAAAGAAGCAGCAAAGCAAGGATATGTCAATGAATTAGCCCAGGTTGTATTCATTTTCAGGAACCAATAATTGAATTTAGCTCATGCCATGCATAATGGCAATATAATTAGCGACCTTTCTCGTCATGACAGTGACCTCACTCCGCTGACAGAAGGTGTAATTTTAATGGAGACATTCGATGTTGTTCATAAAAAAAACAGCTATCTGTCTCGTCTTTGAGTTGTGTTTTTTACAAATGCACAAACACTTGTTAATGTTTAATTGAATAGTGATTTTGTTATGTGTAACAATCTGGTCTGTCTGTTAGACTGGAAATTCAAGGGCACCTTAAATTAATAATGTCAAATTTTACGGTTAATTTGAAATAATTGCGCTGCTTACGAATAAAAACCTGAAAAACGTTTTAACCGTTCTGTTCTGTTCATAGTTGTTGCATTTATTAGCAAAATGAGCAGAACGTATATTTTCTTGCATATTTCATGAGATGATATTCTTATTCAGTTGACATGGCATACTTTGTATTTTGTTCTATTATTGTATTCCTTTGTATTTCATTTATTTACTCCGTATGTTAAATGAGATGCGTGATTGCATAATTCTTGCAATGTCAAAAATGTTGTTAATTTTTCAGGGTTTGGTAGAACCTGAGTCAGACACAGACGCAGAAATTGTTGAACTTCTTAACGACTTCAGATCAGCTGTGGGAAAATAACTGAGAGATTGCTGGTTTAAGCACTTGCTGCCTAATCTACGAAAATATTTCTGTTTCACTGACTATTTTACCACTATAGCAATAAGGCTATCTTAGAAAGGTTGATGTTATCAGAAATACGTATTTGTAACAGGTTGGTGCTCAAAAATTCATGACTATGTTTATTTTAACAAACAATAAAACATTAGCGCATTTGTTTTTCTTTATGTGATTTTTAAAATTAAAAGTTCTTAAAGGACTTATAAAACTGATAAGACTTGGCAGAGTAGCATAACTGTTTCTTTGTATATTTATGTATAGAGATAGGGTGTTGTAAAAATTCCTCAATGGAAGGAAATTTAAATATCTATTTAAGATAGCTCTCTTCATTGTTTGAACAATGACTTTTTTAATGTTTATAATTCACCTCGTTTTGATAAAAGAATAAACGCTCTTTAATTCATTTTAAAGTCTTTGACAGGCATGACTGTACGATAATAATTGCGAGTTTGTCAAGTACGACTGGTTTGTTAATTTCATTTCAAAGGTTTTATCAGGTGTGACTTTACAATAACAGCTGCAAGCTCATCAAGTACAACTGATTTGTTAATTTTGTGCTAAATCAAAAAAGGGACGGTTAAATTCGTTGTGTTTTATTAATAGGAAAGCTAAATGAATAAATTTTCGGTGAGTATTTTCAACATTCATGATAGGCTGATTAATCAAGTAACAAGTCAAATAAATGCCATTGGTTGTCTCACAAACACCTATACATTACTTAACTTAAACAAAATTTTGTTTTGCTTTGCAAAACATTTACATCTGATCTTTTTACTTGTTATGATGTACAAGTTTGCTAATGTTAAGTTATGATTCTTTCACACTTTGAAATTTAGGTAACAGATAAAAGTGATATAATATCATTAAACATCCAAATGTTAAGATAAGATAAGATAATCAGAAAAAAATGTGTATCATCACAAGGGGAATACAAATATTGGGCAATTATTTACAATTCACAAGACTACTTGTTTTATTATTCTGAAGATTTTGACTGTTATTCTAGAAAAAAATTTAAATAGCAAAGCGACTAATGCCTGATAATATAAAGACACCCAAACATCTGCACCACACATGATCTGTCCCTTCTTAAAATCCAGCTCAAGATAAAATTTGATGCTTTAAGGCTTTAAGAAATGTTTGGCTGTGATATTTTTGACCTGCTTGCATTCTGCATTTTGTTCTGCAGGTACACTAAGATTTTAGTTATCAATCTCTTTATTAGACCAATTTCTCGAATGTGAATGGAATTGTATATATTCTAAAGTAATAATTAACTTTAGGTAAATAATATATGGACAGAGTTTATTACGAGCCGAAGGTCGTCGATTCAGGCATCGTCAAGCCTACGACCCACAACTTTTAGAATCCTACAGATTTTTAGAGTTATACGCTATATTTGTATATACAGTAGCAACAAACAAATATTCTCCACTCGAATGCTAATAAAAGAAATACATAAATGAGTTTAAATAGACAAGAAATCGAAGTAAAATTTGTTCTAAATTTTAAAAAAGCACAGAAAATAAACAAATATGAATGACGAAATGTACATTATTCAGCCTTTAAAACACCAGTGAGAGCACCTTTTTCTTTTGTTGAATTTTTTTCTGAAATGAAGTTGAAACGTTGTTATAAAACAGCTAACCTTTGAGTTAGAGCTTGGCTTTTGGACAACAATCGATGGTTTCCATTATATAAACTCTAAAAGCATGTTTTTGTCTAATATTTACCTTACTTCAGATCATATATAGCTTTCTTCTCTAAAGGCAGACATACAGAATTTTGGTGGGATAATTTTAGGGAACGTCTAAATACACGCCGGAGGTATATAAACCAGAATCCAGTGTTACATACACGCCAGGTTTAGACAATCCCACTGCGTGTTACAGCTGCGTCTGGAACAACAACACATGGATTTTCAAATAATTTCAAGATTTTTTATCCAATAATGGTAATTTATACATTGTTATGAACGATAAATAACTCTTTCTTACTAATCAAATCCTTATTTATTCATTAAGTTACCATGATCTATTTAAAATTAGTCCTTTAAAAGTACTGTGTTATTTCTTCTAAAAATGGTGGTAGACATACGGCATTTCTATCGTGGTCAGTGGTGTATTTGGAAGAGCATAAGACTTTACAAAGTACATAATACCCCGGGCATGTATATAAGAACCAGTTCAGTGTTATATACAGAACCTATGGCAATTAATTAAGATGTTACTCATTCTTATATACACGCCATTGCTTTGAATAGAATACAAACAAATTCCATCAAACTTGAAGTAAATGCTGGCGTGTAAATGCGTTTTGGAGTTATATACACGCCAGAATGTGTGGTGTTTAAATAAGATGTCACACTATATTATACGCACACCACAATAGATTAAATATAGAACACCCATAATTACGCGATTTGCATGCTGAAAATATATATAAAAACACTAAATATACAAAATAATTTTAGTGGCGTGTATATAAGATAAAAATATCTCTTATATATGTTACAGTCAATCTGTGTATTCAGTCAATACATGTACTGACTGAAATTTTTATGCAAAATATTTGACTGTGAACGAATAACAAAGTTGTTTTTCTACTAAAATTGCAATAATAAAATGAACGTTATGTGCTGGGTTAAAAAATATTGCAATTAATGCAAAAATAATCGTGTGTAAGTGACCCAATCATTTTTATGTCCAGAGTAACTAAAATTCTGAGCAATTAAGTACCCATTTACCTTGTTTTATTGTTTAATCCCGGAAAACATAAGCCATTTCCACATTTCACTACTACGTAGAAATAAGTAATTATCTTTTGGCACATCGGTGACATCATTATAGATATTGTTCTAATATTCAGTAATTAATTACATTCTAAGAAGCAAGTCTATCTTTTCACTTAATTGCAATCGAAAAATATGTATTGATGTGTAATTTTGTAATTATATTGATGTGCAATTATGTGATGAAGTATTTATATTTTGTTTTTTTTTAGTCAATTGCAACTTCACCGCTATTCAGATTATTTGCATTCTAAGAATTGAGTATATCCATTGAATCTTTTGCAATCTCACATTATGTACCGATGCATATTTGTAATCGTGTACTTTAATGGATGTGCAACTAAGAATGGAGGCATTAATATGTTATGTAATTATTGTCAAACAACTTAACAAGATGAATAAAATAACAACAGTTTTGTTTCAAATATTGAACAAAGTACTTCAGGCAATACGTGTATTGAGTGGTTTCTAATTTCAGTCAATACGTGAATTGCCTGAAAATTTTAGTCAGTGCACGTATTGTCTGACCTTTACAGCCAATACATGTATTGCCTAGAAATTTCAGTCAATACACGTATTGACTAACATATACACGCCAGATTTTGAAAAGAAATGGATTTTTGTGAGTTGCATTTGTTACTATTAGGATGTTTAAACTTAAGTTCTTCAATGTGTAAAATAATGGTGGAGTGTATATAACAAGCATTTGAGTGTTATATACACGCCAGAATAGGACCAGTTACAACGATTCGTACATAAGGTGGCGTGTAAAAAGCACATATATATATATATATATACGCCCACGTGTATATTAGGCACAATTTGCTTTTATATACACGCCGGCGTGTATATAATTTATATTTGAACCGGCGTGTATATGTTACAGGCAATTTGAGTATTCAGGCAATTCGTGAACTGCCTGAAATTTTCAGGCAATTCGTGAACTGCCTGTAGGGATCAGGCAATTCGTGAATTAACTAAAATTTTCAGGCAGTTCGTGAATTGCCTGCAATTTAGGGGTTCCTTGTTTACAAATTGCCTAAAGTCGTTTCAGGCAATTTGTGTATCAAAATATTAACTGTTTAACAGAGCCAAATTTGTTAATTTTTTTTCTTTATAATCGAAATAGTTGCAATTAAGGCATGTACTTGGGGAAATATAACAGGGGGTCTTAGTATACGTGTCTTACCTGACCATGTTTCATAACTGCAATTATGGCTTGAGTAAAACATTGTCCTATGGGCTCCAGTTTCCGGAATAGATCAATGGCCAATAATGTTTCTCACCGGAGTAGGGAATCAACTAAGTGGCCTATCACTTTCCTTCCAAGTTACTCGGAGGTTTAGGTCTTAAACTATAAAAGTAACAACAAGTTACTTCTGTCGTTATTTGAAAGCAGGTCTAAAAATTGCAAGTTAATTTCTTGTGATAAATTTAAAATCCAAGATTTTAACGAGTCTGTTATTTCCAACCGGATGAATTGCAAGAAAACTGAAGGATTAAATTTATTTCCAAATAAACCTCTGTAATTAAACACAATCCAATCTGTTGTGGGAGTTTATGGTTTAGAATTGCAATTATACATTGATGTAACCGCTATATAAGTATGGTGTATGCCTTTTTCTTGATACAATTGCAATTAACGGGCATCAGAGTGGAGTGCTATTATGCAACTGAGTTCGTGGTGAAATGCATGCAAAGTGATTCTTTGATGTAAAGATAAACGCTAATTACTTGTTATAATTGCAATTAACACGCAGCAGAGTGCTCTTTTATGGTGGTAATGAAGTGGGATGTTTTAGTTCAAATAACCAGTAGATGAATGCAATTTATGATAAAAAAATAATTATCAACGGAGTTTCTGATGTACGATTGATGTAAATATGAACGTTTAATTCTTGTACAGGCAACTATTGCTTTATAACTGCCTATGAAATTTAGCAATAAATAGAAGAAACATTAAAACTTGTTCAACATCTCTTATAAAACATGTTTCAGGCAATTCGTGAACTGACTGGTCCCTAATTCCAGGCAATTCGCGAACTGCCTGAAAATTTAGTTAATTCACGAATTGCCTGACCAATTCACGAATTGCCTGAATACACAAATTGTCTGTAACGTATATATGTTACAGGGAATCTGTGTAATTTCGGATTTCGCGAAATCATTAGGGAATTCGTGTAATGAATAAGCTCATGTTGATCATAAAACTATTTTGAAAAATTATCCATTCAGAAAGGCTGTTCAGTGGTTCTTCAAACTGTGTATCCCTTTTCATATCGAAAGAAATTGGAATTTATAACATTACCATCCAAAATAACAGAATTTGACGTAAAATGTGACGTAAGTTACATAGGATAAAAAATGTCGCTAAATTCGGGTACTGCAGGATCTCATGAATGATGGTTTGGCAATCGAGTGCTTTGAGTATATTAATTCAAAATCTACTATTAAATTCGGTAAAATACTACATTGCAAACATGAAAATTCTCAATAGAAACATCGAAATTGATTGAGCAAGTTATTACACGAATCCACTAGGGATTTCATGAAATCCCTAATTTCACAGATTCCCTGTAACATACACAAGATTGATTTCGGAGTATACACGCCGGCGTGTATATAGCTTCACCCATAATTTTTTGGGCGATAATTGCAGTTTGTTGTAGACTTACGGGAAGATAGCAAATGAATGTTTCCACAGGTAAAGACAAGTTGTTTCACCAGAAGGAAAAATAACAACAAAACCGAACCAGAAAATGGAAAAGAGCTTGAAAATGGAAGTTTACTCGTACCAATAATTTAGCTCTAAGTCAGCCCTTCATTATTTTTACTTGATATATTTCTTTATCATACGCCAAACCTCAGGTGTAGGTCGTTTCAAGGACCTACCATTAACTGTAAAACCCTCGGTGAGAAAAACCGATAATAATATACCATCATTTGCAGACTGCAACTTTTTTTGTCAGCTGTTGTACTTTTTTATTTATAAAATCAGGACTTTCTCTACACGTAAGGGTTCAAGAAAACAATTAGCCTGGAATTTCCTTCATATTTCTTGTTCTGCAGTTCTGTTGTATATCGTGATATATGCACGGCCTGTGCAACAAGCCAGTTCACGGTTTCGAGTGAGCATGCTCAGTAGAAGAAACTCACAGGCTTCTATTTTGAAAGGTAAACGGAACAGACCCCCCCCCCGGAACGGACCCCCCCGGAACAGACCCCCCTTTTTTGCAGTGGTAGGAACAGACCCCCCCCCCCCCCCATTTTTAGCCCAGCTTACGTTACACGTAAGCTGGGGTATTCCTATCGGTTTGCGGGCGGTGTCCGTTAGTTAGTTAGTTAGTTAGTTGTTTATTTAGTAAACTTTGGTTCAAAATGCATCTCCTCCTACAATTTTGATCCGATGTCATTTATTTTTGGTGTGAGGCATCCCGAAGGGGTCGTGCATACGGCTTGTGCTTTTCTAGTCGATCGGGTGATTTTTGAATTTTTGGCGAATTTTTAAAGAAAAAATTTTAAAATGTATCTCCTCCTACATTTTTGACCGGATGTGATGTATTTTTGGTATGAGGCACCCCTAAAGTGTCGTGCATACGGCTTGTGCTTTTTTAGTCGATCGGGCAATTTTTGTATTTTTGGGGAATTTTTTAAGCAAAAATTTAGAAAATAATTCAAAATGCATCTACTCCTACAATTTTGATTCGATGTCATTTATTTTTGGTTTGAGGCATCCCTAAGGGGTCGTGCATACGGCTTGTGCTTTTTTAGTCGATCGGGTGATTTTTGAATTTTTGGGGAATTTTTAAAGAAAAAATTTTAAAATGTATCTCCTCCTACATTTTTGACCGGATGTGATTTATTTTTGGTATGAGGCACCCCTAAAGGGTCGTGCATACGGCTTGTGCTTTTTTAGTCGATCGGGCAATTTTTGTATTTTTGGGGAATTTTTTAAGCAAAAATTTAGAAAATAATTCAAAATGCATCTACTCCTACAATTTTGATTCGATGTCATTTATTTTTGGTTTGAGGCATCCCTAAGGAGTCGTGCACACGGCTTGTGCTTTTTTAGTCGATCGGGTGATTTTTGAATTTTTGGGGAATTTTTGAAGAAAAAACATTTAAAATGTATCTCGTCCTACATTTTTGATCCGAAACCTCTCAAAGATCCGATGACCCTAAAAGGTCGTGCATACGGCTCGTGCTTTTTAGTCGATCGGACAATTTTTGTATTTTTAGGGAGCTTTTGAAAAAAAAAAAACTTCAAAATGTATTTTCCCCTACAGTTTTGATCTTTCTCTCTCTCTCTTTTTTTTTTTTTTTTTTTTTTTGGTTTGAGGCATCCCTAAGGGGTTGAGCATACGGCGTGCGCTTTTTACTCGATCCGATAATTTCTGTATTATAAGGGAATTTTTGAAAAAAAAACTTCAAATGCATTTCCTCCTACAGTTTTAATCCGATTTCATTTATTTTTGGTATGAGGCATCCTTAGGTGGGTCGGGCATACGGCTTGTGTTTTTTTACTCGACTTGTGAATTCTTGATTTCGATAGGGAATTTTTGATGAAAATACCTCAAAATGCATCTTCTCCTGCAGTTTTGATCAGACATCATTTAATTTGGGGCTGAGGCATGCTTAGGGTGTCGTGAATACGGCCTGTGCTTTTCGAGTCGATCAGAATTTTTGGGGAAATTTTGAATAAAAAAACTTCAAAATGCATTTCCTCCTACTGTTTTTATCAGATTTCATTTATTTTTTATACAAGCCGACTTTAGGGGGTCATGCATACGGCTTATGCTCTTTGAGTGAATTGGAAAACTTTTGAATTTTTTTCGGAATTTAAAAAAAAATAATAAATGAATCTTCTCCTGCAGCGCATAAACGCAAGTTAAATGAACTTGCGCAGTAGTCAGATTTAACAACCGCACATCGACGCAAGTTAAATAAACATTCGTATTGGTCCGAAATGTGAACCATTGACAGAAGATAAACATGCAAACTGGTCCAAAATAAGCACCGCGCATCAACGCAAGTTAAATAAACATGCGCAATGGTCCGCAAAAAAGAACTACGCGTCGACGCAAATCGAATAGACATGCGCAGTGGTCCGAAATGCGGATCGAGCATCAACGCAACCTAAAGAAACATGCGCACTGGTCCGAAATGCGAACCGCGCATCAACGCAAGTTGAATAAATATGCACACTGGTCCGAAAAAAAGAACCGCGCATCAGCGCAACCCAAAGAAACATGCGCACTGGTCTGAAATGAGAACCACGCATCAACGCAAGTTAAATAAACATGGGCAATGGTCGGAAATGCGAACCGCGCATCGATGGATGTTAAATAAACATGCGATCCGGTCCAAAATAAGCACCGCACATCAACGCAAGTTAAACAAACATGCGCACTTGTCCGAAAAAAGAACCACACATTGGCGAAAGTTGAATAGACATGCGCAGTGGTCTGAAATGAGAACCTCGCATCAACGCAAGTTAAATAAACATTCGCAGTGGTCCGAAGAAAGAACCACGAATCGACGCAAGTTGAATAGACATAAGAGTCGCACTTCGACGGGACTGAAATAAACATGCGTTCTGGTCCGAAATGCAATTCGCGTGTCAACGCAAGTTAAGTGAACCTACGCACTGGTCCGAAATGCGAACCTCGCATGAACGCAACCTAAAGAAACAGGTACACTGGTCCGAATTTCGGACCGCTCCTCAGCGCAAGTTAAATACACATTTGCACTGATCTAAAATAAGTACCGAGCACCAACACAAGTTAAATAAATATGCGCACTTTTCCAAAATGCGAACCACGCATCAACACAAGTTAAATAAACGTGCGCACTGGTGGAAATGCGAAACGTTCATTAACGCAAGCTAAATAAACAAACACACTGGTCAGAAATGGGAACCGAGCATTAACGCAAGTTAAATAAACATGCGCACTGGTTAGAAATGCGAACCGAACTGCGCATTAACGCAAGTTAAATAACGTGCGCACTATTCAAAATAAAAACTGCGTATCAACGCAACTTAAATAAACATGCGCACTGGTCCAGAATAAGAACCGCGCATCAACTCAAATTAAAGAAATATGCGCATTGGCCTGAAATAAGAACCGCACATCGACACACGTTAAATAAACATGCGCAGTGGTTCGAAATGCGAACCACGCGCCAACGGAAGTTAAATAAATATTTGCACTGGTCCAAAATAAGCACCGCGCATCAACGCAAGTTAAATAAACATGCGCACTGGTCCAAAATTCGAACTGCTCATCAACGCAAGTTGAATAAACATGCGCACTGGTCCAAAATGCAAACCGCGCACCAACGCAAGTTAGATTAACATATGCACACGTCCAAAATAAGCACCGTGCATCAACGCAAGATAGATAAACATGCAAACTCTTCCGAAATGCGAACCGCGCATCAAGGCAACCTAAGGAAACTTGTACACTTGTCCAAAATAAGTACCGCTCATCAACACAAGTAAAATAAATATGCGCACTGATCCGTAATAAGAACCGCACATCAACACAAGTAAATAAACATGCGCATTGATCCGAAAGAAGAACCGCACATCAACACAAGGTAAATAAACATGCGCACTGATCCGAAATAAGAACCGCACATCAACACAAGTTAAATGAACATGTGCACTGGTCCAAAATAAGCACCGCGCATCAACGCAAGTTAAATAAACATGCGCACTGGTCCGAAATTCGAACCGCGCATCAACGTCACTGAAATAAACGTGTGGAGTGGTTCGAAATGTGAACCACGCTCCAACGCAAGTTAAATAAACATTTGTACTGGTCCAGAATAAGCACCGCGCATCAATGCAAGTTAAATAAACATGCGCACTGGTCCGATATTCGAACCGCGCGTCAACGCAAGTTAAATAAACATGCACACCGTGCAAGTTATATAAACATGCAAACTCTTCCGAAATGCGAACCGCGCATCAAGACAACCTAAGGAAACTTGTGCACTTGTCCAAAATAAGTACCGCTCATCAACGAAAGTAAAATAAACATGCGCATTGGTCTGGAATAAGAACCGCGCATTAATCTTTATTAAGTTAAATGAATATGTGCACGGTTCCAAAATGAGAGCCGCGCATCAACGCAAATTAAATAAACATGCGTACTTGTCTGAATAAGAACCGCGCATCGAGGCAAGTTACATAAATATGCGCACTGGTCCGAAATGCGAGCGTTGTTTGAAGGTATCTATGGCAGACTATCCAGTCTACCATAGATACAAAAAATCTGTTTCCCATTTTCACGTAAAGAAATCTTTGTATGCATTTATCGGTCTATGTTCTGGTCCGGTGCTAAATTAATTATTGAGCTAGCTCTTTGCCGTCTCATCTTTTGAAGCCCGATATTTCAGGGAAATTCCTTCGCTCATGCACGCTGGAATGGGTCTTATTGCTTTTCGTAAGCTGGGACTTTGTCCTTGGACAAACTTGTTTATTATTATAATAATGTTTCAGTATCTCTGTGAAATTAAATTTTAAAAAATCAAGTTATTCTGGGGATAACAGAGCAGCGAGCAGATATCCAGAATCACTTTCACTTTCTATTGAATACATCTCCGGCTCTTGGGTCGGGGTGTGGGTGTTTCGCTAATCTGCAGATTGAATCTCCGTTAATTGTTTTGTCAGAGAGGTTTTGATTGCATTTGAGTTCTGTAATTGTGTTATTTGTGTGATCTCACAGTCATTAATTGTGCTATTGCTAATAGTTTTATCAAATTGCAATTGCGATGAAGCAACATCAATACATCCTTTCATCCCTTTCATTATGATGAAAGGACATTGGCACATGTTTTCATCGTGATGAAAAGGTGTTGCCTTACTAATAAATACGCAATTTAAAATAATAAGTGAAAATTGTAAAATACAGAAAAATATATACATATAATAAAAAAAACATTTAAAAAAATATATCTCACTACATAATATATATATATATATATATATATGTAAATGGGGGGGGGGGGGGTCTGTTCCTGGGGGGGTCTGTTCCTACCAAAAAAGGGGGGGGGGGGGTCTGGTCCGGGGGGGGGTCTGGCCCGGGGGGGGGGGGGGTCTGTTCCTACATTCATTTTGAAAATATATAGACACAAACAAGATAAATAAACTAAATGTTATTTTTTTCTACCATGCTTTATGTATAAACTGTCAAAAGTTTATTGGAACGCGGGAAAAATTATGTATGACATTATTATTTATGTAATGAGTTCCCAACGTTCTAAATTTGCTCTGTATCTATTTTAAAGTATATTTCTCCATTGACTTCTATGTTTCCAAGTTTCTCTGCCTCTGTGTTTACCCCCCTAAACTTGAGTCCTGTTTTTTTTGCGTTAATATCGCAGACGAAACTGTGGATCCGCTTATAGATACTAACAAAGGAATAAGTAAAGCTCTCAGATGCAGGTTCAGAGTGTATTAAATTGCTCAGGGCATGACTGTGAACAACTTTCGTTTTTGCATCCATGTTAGCATCTGAAGGGTGCTAATCTGCGTTCTGAGCTGCAACAGAATTGAGCAAATCTAATGTTAAGTGAATCTTGAGTATATGAATAAGTATAAAAAATGTTTTACAGATATAAGGCATTACATTGCCATGGTGTTTTGAATTACCATCATTTGAGGTTTTCAAGACGCTGTGTTTGCTCTTTTCTGTAGTTTATACCCTATGCCTTGCAAATGTATCGGATGGACTGGTAAGTGACTAAAGTTTATTAAATGTATTTTGATTTAAGATAAGATTAGCCAGTCTGAGCTGTCCATGGCCATGGGCAAAGCCGATGTGACATTTACATGTAAGTTATGCAAAGACGTTTCGCATTCATTGGAACAATTTCTGGAGCATCTCAGAAATGGCTGTGAAAAGTGCAAAGGTTAGTAATGAAGCATCTGATTTGTATTTGTGAAATGAACATAAAAAGATTGCGAAATCCGGAAAGTCAGTAGTAAGGTGGAAAAAAAGTAACAAAGCATATAAAAAGGTAGGAATAGGTGGATATCCTCAGGATAACTTGTAATTTTCTATTCATGGCAAAAACCAATATTTTGAAAACAATAATTGTGAGACATAAAGGATTATAACAATATCTAGAGATTCTTTTATGGTGAATAAAAAAAAATCTGTTAAATGTTGAAACAGAAGCAGAAGGCAGTATTCCGAAGAAGAAGCGAGGAAGACCACGCTTGACAGAAGAAGAACGCGAGTACAGGAGGACTGCTGCCTACAAACAGAGCAAGACTAGGGGAACAGTTCACCAGTCTGACAAGCCCTTAAATTTACAAAATGTGGAGGTTGGATTTACAGAAAAAAACTGTCATTATATTTGACGAACACTTTTTACAAGTTGAACTTTCTGTTTGAGACAGAATTGTTTTTAAAGATAGGCATTCCTGTGCGAAAGATTGGTATTTAGTATCTGAGTTCTTTGTGACGTGTCCAGTAATGAGTTTTGCATAAATAAAATGTACGAACTGTTAAGATGAAACTTTGTTAGTTGTATACAGGGCACTGAGGTTATTCAAGCTGCATTAAAGACACTAAAAAGTGTAAAAGTTCTGGTGCCTTTAGTAAAAAAATGGGACCCCCTCTAGAGTAGTGTCTCTGGCACTGAAAGAAAGACTAAATAATTTTTTAGTTATATTGGTGCATGTATTGCGGTTTTACAGTGGAGCGGGGTGGCCTTGTGGTTTCAGGCGTCAGGACACAGCACACGGTGTAGAACTGGCGCCATAAAGCGCAGGAGCGTGGCTGAGATAGTGTGTCAAAGAAGCGGCGATATGAGTGCGGAGAGTGGCGAGAGCAGCCTGGTGTCGACGCGTACATACGCCTACAGTACAGGTATATCTCATCATCTAACGGACTTACGCCCCCAGTACAGCCTCGAGCGCTAGACGAGTTGATGAAATGTCATCGCTTGTTGCAAATTTTTCGTAAGCACATGAATAAGGTTTGACATTGTCAGTTGAGGCAGGAATATGTATGTGCTAAAATGGAGTTATGCATACGCATTTTTTTTACAGCATGCCTACTTAAAAATGATGCGTATTGTATTTGCAAGTAAGGGTAAAGAGTGTACTCCGTATTTAATAACTTTGTTTTTAATAATATGTTTACATGTATTGAATAGATGCGGTAGAAGAAGACCGTGTTTTGCCTACATCAGTAAGCTAAATCAGAAAATAAAGTTTTTCTAATTTGTTCTATTTTTTAAATGGAATTAAAAACCTGAAGTTCAAGTGAGGATATCAAATAAAAATGTTTGTAGTTAGTAAGTCAGCGGATAATCATTGGCACTATTTATGTATGTAACAATTTAAATTGTTACATGACTTGGGTAAATACTGTATCTGGCCAGCCGATTCCCAAGTCAATATTTTTTCAGTTTTGACTGGAACGCAAAAGGTATCACACTTATTTGCTATTGAATGCCACTTAAGTGTTGTAACAAGGCATATATCGACTTAATTGTTGTCAACAGTAGGGGATTTTGGAACAGCTACAAAATTGTTGACCTAAAGATACACATGTTCTTGCTGGTCGGTAATGCTTCGTGTTATCTCAAAAGAAGCCAGTATGTTAACACAAAGAACAATACTGTGACTGTTTATTTGTTTTTTTTTTTTCAGGATCGACCTAGTGACGCACTTCCGGCGCTGCAGTCAGGTAAAGTCCGAAATATAGAGCATTGAGGAATTCAGAATCAATGCCCATCGAGATTTGGATGCCCCGTACTAAGAAAAAAGAAACAAAAAACAAAAAAGTAAAAAAACGTTATAGATGCCTCAAGAACATTGTAAGTCGTTGTTGGTTAAGAAATTATATCCATCTAACACTCACCGATTCTTTTTACCTCAGTCGCAATTATTCAAGGACCAGCACGTTGCTTTTAACCCGTACATTTTCAGCTAGCTTTGCAACCCAGCATGGCTGTTAGATGCCAAGTTTTTAGTGGTTCTTATTCCCCTCACTTTCTCGGGGAGTGTAAGGCCAGAGTTTGTGCTATGTCACAAGACTTTTGGGCACCTGGAAATAAAACTTGGGACTGGGGTTCCTCTGAAGTATGATTTTTGCATTCACTAACAGTTCTATGAGTTGATTTTGGATTGGTATTGTAATGCAGGGTCGCCGGCTAAACGGTCAAGGACGGATGTCACGTGTTGTCCTAAAGCAAGTAAATCTTCAGCGCAGAGGAGAAAAGAAAAATGTTTAATTAAAAAAGCTGTGAAGAAATTCGGCTGCTGTAAGTTTGACAACTAATTTTGTTCTTTAGTCAGGTGGTTGGTTAACTGACACTTTACCATGTGTATCAGTATGAACGGCAAGATATTGATATAAAAATTGTTGTGGGCACAGAGAGTAAAGTTTCTACGAGAGTTTTGTAAATAAAGGTGGTCGTGCGTTCAGCCAAGAGTACGGTTATGGGAATAATGGCAGTGGTTGGAGGTTGAAAAGAAGTACAGACAGATCAAAGTCATTATTTGGTTTGAATGTTTTGCCAATGTACAGTCTTAACATTGTAGCGAGAGTTGTGGCAGTCCCTGAATTCGACGATTTCACACTCGACCGAATTGAAAATGTTCAGGTATGTTCTTTTAATTTGCATGTGTTTTATATTTTATGCAATAATAATAACTATAACAATAATAATAATAACAATAAAATAATAATAATAATAATAATAATAATAATACTAATAATAATTATAATAATAATAATAATAACAATAATAACAATAATAATAATAATAATAATAATAGTATAAAAAACTAATCATAATGATGATGTTGAGGTTTATAATCAGCTCTGTGCCCATGAATCGTTTTGAGGTGACCGAGCATTCTTTGACTCTGTGTACTTGTGTCTATGTATCTGTTATCACCTTTGTGAAAATGAGGATTTTAAGAGACTTCTTGTGTGACGTATCACTTGTCACAATGTGTGACCTGTCAAGGTCATCCCTTTTTGTTTCCTACATTTGGACGTCTTGGCACAGGGGGACATCAGCTCGATGATCGCAGAGATGAACGCCATCTTGCGGGGCGTGGGCTTCGTCGGTCACGTGGCCGTGAAAGACACGAACCAGGTGTGGCGCCTCAGCGACCAGCAGCTGCAGCTGGTAGCTGCCGATCCGCACAAGCTGGATGAATCCGAGTCCGATGAACATTTAACGGATTATTACAGCGAGTCGGATGACGGCGAATTAAAGCCGATATTTAACGGAAGAAGACAAGGTGAGGTTTCACAACATAAGGGAAAAGTATAAGTCTACAGTTATTCAAAGTGGACAAAGGTTTGCCCGAGAATAAAGGTATGGTATCAACACATATGATGTGTTTGTGTGCAGTTTATGTGCAGATGAAGTTATTCTCGAAACAAAAATAACACGTGCTTTATTGTGACTTTTAACTGAAATCGTTCAACTGAAGGAACGAAAAATAAAATGGTCTGAGAGTGGATTTCGTTCCAAGCAGAATACGCTTTCACTTTTTGTATCACTTTTTCAGAATATTCAGAAGTGGTCACAGCGGCGAAGACACCAAGGAAGGACCTCCAGGTGCTGCCTTACGCGTGTGCGCGCTGTAAAACCGGTGCTTTTGAGACCAAGGTGCGCACATTCTCTCTACCCACGTTCAGGAGTGGGCAGAGTTTGTACAGTGATCACAGCGATGTTCATACCTATAGTTGTGTGGATGCCTCGCTGCCATGTTATGTCAATCAAATAGTAACTTTGTAGTCATTTTTTTTTTATTTCCGGGTTGAGAAGAGGTTTGATAATCTTAAGGTAAAACGATGTTTAAAGTCTTCAGTGAAAAGAACTAATTTATTTAAAATGTGCGTATGAAATGAAATAAATGGTTCGTTATCGCTCGATGTACAATGTACAATCTTGCGCTCAGTCAGTTTTCTTTGTTTTGCATCCCGCCGTACCCCGCCACATCCCGCCGTACGCCGCTGTTCTCTGTCTCAGGTTGAACTGGACGTTCATCTGCAGTGTCACGTGATGAGCGGCCAGCCAATGAACGCGTACCATTGTCCTCTGGGCTGCTGTACGAAAAAGAGTTATGTATCACTACTCGAACACCTAATCACGCACGAGCAATTCAAGAGACAACTTGAGGTGAGTGTAACCGCTTAGATGGAGAGCAGGAAGGCGCATAAATCAAAGGTAATGGTAAGACTTTGATCTGCGTTTACACTGAAAATTGATCAAACCCAATATTAATGTAAATATACAGGTCTCGGATAGTTCTTTTTCTTTCGTTTGTGTTGAATGGACTTCAGTGTTAAGATGACTAATTGTGGAAACGTGGTTATTGAAATAATAGAAAAAAATGGTGGTGAAAGAGTGAAAATTGGATTGCTTAATGAAGCTGTGAAACGTGATTGGTAACCGAGAGTGGTATAATGCGAAGTAAATACCGTAAGCACATTTGTTGGCATGGTTTTTATGCATGCAGAACGACGTTACACGTGGTTGCAGGGCACGCGATCATTAGGGCGGGTGCATGGGAAATTCACCTGTTCTATATGCAAGCTTCTGTTCAGCCTCAAGTCCCAGCTGAAAAGGCATTTGGTCCGTGCACACTTGTCCAGAACAATTCGCTGCCCGGATTGTAAGCAGGTAAATACATGGAGAATAATGTTTTATAAATTGTACTTTTTAATAATGTGGGATGCTGTGTATAAATTGTATATTATATTAAAAATGGCGATGACTATGATTCGTTCTGTGAATAATTTTTCGCTGGAGTCACGTGACTTTGAAGTTTGGACAAATTAATAGAGCTTAAATCGAAAAAAAAACAAGTGACCTAGTTTTGTTCCTGTTCGATACACAGGATGTAGCGGAGCGGCGGATGGAGGAGCACGCCCGCACGTGCCACAAGGATGAGTTCCACTGCAGGGGCAAGCAGAAGATTGAGGAAGGCTCACGCGTACATACGGGTACTTCCCTACCCTCACCCGCCCCCCCCCCCCCCCCCCGCCTCGTCCTCCCCGTCATCTTCTACATTAAATCATTCTGAGAAAAACAAATATTTACTGCAATATGTTTTCTAAAGCGATGCTAAAAGGTAAATTCATAGAGCTGAAAGAAATCAGTGCAAATAAATGTTGCTGATGTACTGCTGATGTACTGCTGACGTACTGTTGAAGTACTCTGATGTACTGCTGACGTATTGCTGATACAAAGTTCGTTTACTGCTGACGTACTGTTGATTTAAAGTTCATGTACTGGTGATGTATTGCTGATGTACTGCTGACGTACTGTTGATGTACTGATGATTTAAAGTTCATGTACTGCTGATGTACTGATGTGCTGCTTCTTCGCAAGCCTGGGGCTGTGTTTTGTGCGATAATATGTTTGATGCCCTTCCTCTTGGTTGATTCTCGCTTTGGTGTTATTGGCCAGGCGGAGGGTTCACTTGTTCAGTGTGTAAGAAGGTGTTTGCTAACAAGTCCCTGCTACACGCGCACGTCAAGCGACATGTGACCAGCTGTCAGAGGCGCTTTGGCTGTGACGTATGCTTGACGCGTTTCGCTACCATGGACGCGCTCAAGAAACACAACAGGAGGTGCTGCTTTGATTCCTGGGGTTTTAAGGCTATAAGAATTTGGGGTATTAGGACCGATGGTGTGGAGCTCATTTATGCAAAAAAAAACAAAACAAAAAAACAACAAAACAAAAAAATAAAAACAAAGAAAAAAACATGATTTTCCTTGTTATTTTCTGTAGTGTTTAACTTATTTTACTTTAAGCTTGAAGATAAATTTTCATTTTTGTATGTGTTTAATTGTAAAAGGAAATATGCGCATAAAAATATGATTTTGTTCGGTGATGCTATGACGTCAGAGTGTTGATCTAATGACGTAATGGGTCGTCTTGTTTTTATTTTGGCACGACAGATTCCACGAGGACGTGGAGATGCTGCCGTGTCCCCATTGCCCCTACACATCCAAGATGGCGGCAGACCTGAAGAAGCACGTGATCACTGTGCATGAGAAGCGTTTTCACTGTCGGGTCGGTTGGAGGTCTTTTATGTCATTTTTTTTTCGTGTGCGCTTTGTTAAATCGGTCGTTTTTACATGCAAAACTTCCTTATGTGTATCCGTAACAGTAGGTGCCAATGAGCGACTTGCAATGCACTTACGCTGGTACCATCCCCTCCCCCCTCCCCTTCCCTCACGCAAACAGTCAGTTCATTGTTTTTTTTATATGTTATTTGCTTGGCAATCATGTTAAGATATCGAAAGCTTTTCAGAATGGTTGTGAAATATCTTCTGCGTTAATGTTCGAGATTGACAGCAAGCGTACAGGTTATTTAATTGTTACTCGAAATGACTAGTAAAAAAAAATATACCGTGTGCAACGCGGACTATGACCTGATGCGTCAAGTGTTTGATGTTACAGGAGGAGGGATGCTCTTTCTCGACAAACAAAAGCGAGCACCTGGACAAACATCTACAGAACTACCACAATCCACAGAACACCTATGCGTGTTCCTATGAAGGCTGTTTCTTCAAGGTAAAGGTGAAAAAAAAATACCCGTGCATGTCCCTGTGAAGGCTTTTACTTCAAGATAAAGGTAAAAAAAGGAAAAAAAAACCCGTTAGTGTCCCTATGAAGGGTGTTCTGCCGGGTTAAGGTGAAGGAAAACATGCCTCTACGATGTGTGTTTCTGCAAGGCAATGGTGTAAAAAATACCCATGTGTGTGCCTGTGAAGGATGTTACTTCAAGCTAAATGTAAAAAAACACCCCATGTACGTGAAGGGTGTTACTTGAAGATAGAGGTCATGTCGCATGCGGCCGGCTGTTCCATTTCACTGTCATGGAAACGGCTTAAGAAATTGCAAAGATTTTCAGCGTTGGTCTTGTCATCAATAATAACATCAAATTGAATCGCACAGAATGGGTTAATTTCGGTATTTGGCAGACTTATAACGACAGTGCTAGCGTTCTGCTGGACACGTATTTGGACGCGCACGTGAAAGTTTTTTTATGCGCACGCGACTTTATTTTTGTTTTGTTTTACAGGCGCCTGACCCTGACACGTGCGCCGAGCACCTGCGCAGTGTCCACAACGCGGGCAGCAAGCACAGGTGCCCCGTCTGCTCCAGGCTGTACAAGAAAAAGACGCACATGGTACGCCACCTGGTGTCGCACACAGGTAACACCACGTGACGTATACGCAAAAACTTCCCCGCGTCATGATGAGGGAAACGTTTTCTTCGTTTTGAAAGGGTTTATAAAAGGAGCAAATATACTTTAAAGTTGATTTTTCTGTGTAAATGAATTGAGTTATTTGCAGTAGTAAAACATGTATGTGTAGTCATTATCTGACGGAAACTGCACAATAAATAAACAAAATAAATAAATAAATATAACATGACCAGTGTTGTGGTAGTAGCTGTTTGGTGATGGTAGGGGAGAAGGTGTACAAGTGCGGAGAGTGCCAGGCGTCGTTCTTCTGTCACTCGTCCTACTACCGTCACCGGCACAAGACGGGCCACGATCGCGGGCGTGAGGGCGTGGTGAGCGTGCCGCAGAACGTCGTACTGCAGTACGTGGACGCCGAGTCACGTGAGCTGTGCCACGAGGAGACCATAAACCCGCCGCCACCACCGCCACCGCCGCCGCCGCCGCCCCAGCAGCAGCTGCAGCTGCAGCAGCGTACGTGTTCACGTGTGGGTTAATCAAACCCAAATGTCCATCCGAATCGCATGTCTGGTTCAGCCACGTGTCTAGTCCAAACACTTTTCTGTCACGTTAGGGCCCATCACGTGTTTCATTCAGTCATGAAAAAAGTAGCAAAAATAATAAATAATAAAAACAACAAATAAAAAAAGGGCGCAGAGGTTTCCTTTCATTGCAGCCCACGATTTAGAGATAATCAGTGAATGTGTAGGGGTAGCTATCATGGTTATATCAACGGATTTATTTAATAATATATTTAATAGAAAGTTAGAGGAATGAGTCAAATTATCTTTTTTAAAAGGCGTACTACAGAAAGTTTGTTGTAACATATCGTGATTTGATGTTACAGGGGTGGCGGGGATAGAGGATGTGGCGGAGGCAGGGCACGAGGCCTTTGTGTTCAGTGTCGTGGATGAGTGCAGCGGATCGCAGTCAGTGCAACAGGTACCACGTCTATTTATGATGGGCAAGGGGGTGGAGGTGGGGGGAGGGGGGTACGTAGGGGAGGTGGGGAGGGATAGTGGCCATCAGATACAAAGGCACGGAGGGAAAAGGTGAAGGCGGGGGAGGGGGGTGGGGGTGGTCAGGGGCCATTCATGAAATACATAGGTGCGGGACGACAGGGGGAAAGCGGGGGTGGGTTGGGGGGTGGAGAGGGGTGGTGGTCAGGGCTATTCATGAAATACATAGGTGCGGGACGAAAAGGGGAAGGCGGGGTGGGGGGGGGAGTGGGGGTGGTGATCAGGAGCCATTCATAAAATACTCACGGAAAAGGGGAAGCAGGAGATGTTGTAAGGGCCCTTTATAAGGTACAACCTGCACAGTGGTGAGGAGGTCGAAATATTTTCGGACGCTTTGTTTTTAATTAAGAACTGAAATTATAAAATGTTGATTAAAAATGTTGTACGAACAGCGAAACTTGGCCTTGTTTCAGATCACGGTCGACGAGAACCAGCTGGAGTTATTAAAAACCTTCAGCAACCAGGCAAGCATGGCATTTCCGGAGCAGCTGTGTGCACAGCTGCAGCAGCAGAAGATGCATGACAGCAACAGTATTACGGCACTGACTGTGCCACAGGACAGAATTCTTTTGAGTTCAGATCCAGACAGAGAGAAGACCTGTGAGATTCAATTTATGGTGGACAGTGACGAAGCAACGCACCTGCAAGTCAATACGTGACAGCAGAATATTGTTAAAATGGTTATCGATTAGGCAAGCTTATGTGAGGCATAGGGATCGGCTTAGTATAGGGAAGGTTTCCGTAGGACTATCCTTTTCTCCAAAAAATTAAGTGATAATTTTTTTTTTTTGATATTATTAAGAAAATTAATCGATTTCTTAAAATGTTTGTCGAAATTAGGTGTGTTTCCATGTGTGCAAAATTTCTTTTATGAGCGGTTTCATAGTTTGACGAATTTTAAGACAAGGTATATCAGGATAAAACCATTCCTCTGTCGTCCTAAGTCGGTGTCTTAAGTCGGTGTCTTGAGTCGATGTCTTGAGTTGGTGTCTTAAGTCGGTGTCTTGAGTCGGTGTCTTATGTCGATGTCTGACACTAACGCAGACCTTCCTCGCATAGGTCTGTTGTACATCATTTCTTTTATTGGAGCTCGGCTAATCTTGGTTGTCTTATTTTAGATTTGAGTTGAAAACATCACTGAAAACAATCGCTTCGTTTTTTTTAAGAACCATAAAATGACAGTGCCAATGCCTGTGATTTAGTTGCTCAACAGAGAGCAGAAGTCGTTAAGTAAAATAAAGAAGTGCTTAGAATTGCAAGTCATTTTGTATTCGTTCGCGTTCCCCGGCCCCTTCGGGTTATTTCACAGAACAAGGATGTGAGACATTTCTTGCCTTAGGGGAATGAAAATAACTTTATTTACACAGTATTGATACGTGATAAAGAATAAATATTGTCAATCAAACATGTAGCTATTTGATTTCAGAACCATAGGGACCACCGGGGTCTAAAAAAATTTTAAAAAAGAAAGAAATCGATTGGCAGGGTATATAAAATGTAAAAGCAGAATCATGTCCCGAAAGGCAAAAAAGGTAATTAAAATGACCTTTCAGAGAAGATATTTCTCTTGAAACTCTGCGTTCGGCGCCGTCAGCGCTTGCATTTTCATACCAGCAACACTTCAAAAGCTTTATAAATAGCAACATGAACAATTTGCTTTATAAGACATGGATAAGAAACATGACTTTTCTTCCTCGTCTAACAATCATGAAATTATTGATTCTATACACAATTTTAATAAAATAATGTAAGTATACCGTCCGTCATTAAAACATCCGCTGTAAAAGATGCAGTTTTTTGCGACGAAGCATTGCTGAATGTTCATATTAATGTTTTCACACAATATAAAATTCCCAGCCGAGGTGTAATGCATTGTCCGGTGTCACGCATGATCGGGTATTAAAGCTACAGTATAAGCGTTATGCAACTGTAGAGCCAAAACATTAGAAAATGTTAAAAAGTGTCAATGAACAGCGATATTAAACCGAATTCTTGATCATGTCAGATTATTGATAAAACGCGCTATGCCGCGTTTATCACGCGATGAACGTTTTCGCGTATGACGGACGCGAACATTAATTTCAGGGAAGTAGCACATCAGGTTGGGGGCATCAGAACCGCGATAAGGAATTCAGCCAATTGCCGCCTTGAAACTGGATCAGCGGGCGAAAGGGTGCGATCAGGAAGGGGAAGAGTGACCATACCCCAGGAAAATAGCTACATTAGATTGTCTTGATTTCTTGACCGCTTGAGATCTGCCAGTTGAACAGAAAGTGAGACTCAGATTATTAGTCCCACAGCGAGGCGCCGACCGGACTAGAATCTTTTTTTTATCAGTAGAAAGCCTTTGGTCATTATTGACGGCACAATAAAAGACCGTCGTTACATAGTTTTGGTGGCCAATGCCGTGCCGTTATTTTATGGAGCAACACCAAGAGCTGATCAGCTCCCAAAACAATAACGCGCGCCCGCATTGAGCAGCCAAAATTACAGATTATCTCCACGCTGAGGACATGTCTTACCGTAGCAGTCCTGTCCGCCCCAATCTCAATCCTATCGAGCCCACGCCATTCGAAAGCTAAGGATTTTTCTTACTCATTGTGTATACAAATGGCTGTTGTTTGTAACCAGAAATAAAGTAGAGATGTTCTAGATATTTCTTTTTTTTTTTTGTTCTTGAACCACATCAAATGCCAAACATTCAGTGAACACTGTTGTTATAAAACATCTGACCTCTGATTGGATCTATTTGTTATGTATAATCACCGAGGGGACGGATTTTTTAAAATGTAGTGCCCCCTTAATGAGTATTATTTTCGCTGAAATCCCGGTGGATCTGCGGAGTGAAAAGGTATACACAACAGACCGAGCTTTTCTTTTTTTTTTTGTTCTTGAACAGAACCACATTATACGCCAAACAATTAGTGGACCCTCCACTGGAAGTTTTTTTTTATGACGGACGGTATATGTTACTGAAAACGATGCATATGCGCTAACGATAGCAGAAATATATGAATAATGAACATGTAGGAGTATTCTATGTTAGCTACACGGAATATTTTGCTCCTTATATTAGAACTGATTCTATCCTTGTTTACTACAATATGAACAGTAGAAGTCGGCAGATATTGTGATTATATTACACATTTATAAACATCTAGCGAGACTTTGTCACCTTCTTCACGAGCGCCAAATGCGGTCTACCTGCATCGAATAGTTCGAAAGGTTTGGAAACCATCCAAACGAGGACAAAATACAAAACAAACCGAGATGGGGAAAAAGAAGCAGAAACTACCAAAATAACAACAAACTTATTCCAATTTCCAAGTGCAAAATGTTAATTTCCTAATGTCTGTATCTCGACGTTTCTCGACGTCTACACAACACTGATCTCTGGGCGTCTATCTGTGGGAAAGACGTCGTTTAGACTTTCATGTACAACCAACTCCTAACGTCCGGTCGCAGGGTCTATGGAACGACGCATGTTCGCTAGGTAGCCTAAATGTTAAGGTTTTCGTGAAGGTTTCGCCTTACTGTTGTATCTCGTAAGTTTACATACATTCCTTGACAGACAGGCGCGTTGTTGTCATGTGAGCCACCACTTTTGGCATTTCCTCCCCGATTCGGCATGTTTTCTTTCATTTGATTATTGTCACAGGGTTCCACTTCATAAATGTTGTTTCGATGAACGGGGCCTTGGTCGGTTTTGCACGGCACAGAAGGCGTCACTGTTTTACGGATTCCTCCAGAATGCATCGCTATGACTTCTGCGTTTGCGTAAACTATTTCCGGTGTCGTATCGGTTTCGATGTGTGCTTCAAAATCAGTGGTCGTATTACTGGAGGTTTTACTGCAGGAGCAGGGAGCTATTCCCGTTCTTTTGCATTGTATAATCCAGCATAGACTGGTTATTATAAGAATTAGTAACACTATTCCAAAAGCAATTTCAAAGTAGGTGATTGAATAGTTTTTGTCCGGCATTCGGGATTCTGGAATGACATTAGGTTTTGATTCGATAGTGCTGTCTTCGGTGCTATCTGGCAGGCTTATTTGAATCGTGTTAGATGGAGATCCATAGTAGACATTGCTACTCCGATTACCAGACACTATGAATCTAATCAGGTGTGTAACCCCCGGCGACAAGCCCTGTTGCCTTGCAACGGCTTGACCGTTGCTAAATGGCCATGTTTGTAGTGTCTGGTACTCCCCAGATTCCATATGTTGTAGGTGGATGAAAAAGTAGTGTTGGTAATCAACAGGTATATCCGTGGTACATTCGAAGGACATCTCTAGTGATGTCGTTGTTACATTGACAGAGTGTATCCAACCCTTCCAGTTGTAGGAGTTTTTAACGAGGCAGTTGGATCCAAAGTACCCTGGTTGGCATGGCTGTCGGCAAGTTCCAGCCATCCAACCATCGCTGCATTTCTCGCACCAGATGCCGTTACCACATGGAGTTGATCCATCCTGCTGCAAGCAACGACTGCAGTCAATATCTAGGAAATATCTAGGTGAAGATCTAAATTGAAAATAGTAAAATGGTACGCATTTTTGTGGTAGAAATTCCGGGTAGATGACGTAGATGTGTCTTGAAATAACTGTTTGTTGAGAACATCGTATCCAGTAGAATCTCCAGTACCATTCACAGTAGAAAATCTGTGCAGCAGACGCAGAGTTGTTTCTGAACTCCAGGGTGATGTTGACAGAATCGCCAATGTCATAAACGTCCTCATAGAAATTTCTCAGTGTGTTCGAATAATGATAAAATTGGCGGATATTAAAACTAAACAATCTATTCAAATCAAATTCCCAAATAGCTGGTTTATTGAAACCGGTGATGTTTAAAAAATCACTACAGTTTGGATTAATGTTGTTAAAAGACGATCTCATGACATCGCCTGTAAGCCGTTGCCTGGTAACAGGATGAACCAGGTATGCTGATGCGCCCAAGTAACGGATATCAGAGCTACTGCTGGGCATGCATATTCCTCCTGTGTTACCTATCTGAGACAGCGCAAAGCTCGCATCACAACGGGCTGAGAAACAGTGACCAGTAACAGCATCGCAAGTTCTGTTAGAATTGCTAATTTGCCCACAGTGACAAGGCATTAAGCAACCTTCACCTTCACCAAATATGCAGGTTTGTTGACCTTGAACATGGTTGAAGATCATGATCATCGTTATCCAATATGTAAACTTATTCAACATGTTGATATTATACAAAAATTTGTTGTTCTGTTTATTTATTTTTTACTCGAGACAGACCTAAATTACTTGCGTAACATATCCTTTCTTCATAAACTTTCGTGGGTTTGTTCTTCCTTCAGACATTAATTACTACGCAATGCTTGTGGAGACAGCCTTTGTTATAACGGAGGATGTGGAAGGGGGTGGGGGGGGGGGGGGCTACTCATATATTGGTGCCCATGCCAAAGAAACCCATAACTGCAGAAGGAACACAAAGTTAAACCACACAAGGGACGCCAGACAAAGAATAGGTGAAGTTAAATCAGAAAAAATTCCTTTGCCCTTTCTCTTCCCTGGAGAGAAGAGAGTTAATTTACTTACACGCGTATCCATGACTACTTAAAATGATCCTAAAAGGTGCACATACTAAATGACTACCGGACAAATAACCACCGGTCATATGATCACCGGACAATTGACCACATTACAAATGATCCCCATTCACATGACCACCGATCATATGACCATCGTACAAATGACCTCAGGACAAATGACAACGGTTCATATAACAACCAGTCATATGGCCACTACACAAATGAACGTCGGTCATATGACCACCGGACAAATGACAACAGTTTTTATGACACTCAATCATATGACCTCTTTACAAATGAGCATCTTTCTTATGACCAACAATCATATGATAGTGGTATTCAACTGCATGAATGTTTATTTCCGTGGTTACTTGTTCGGTGGTCATATGGCAGGTAGGCATTCGGTCAGTTGTCAGATATTTGTCCGGTTTTCCTATTACATATTCTTGAGTACTGGCGAATGTAAGACTTGTGCGTAACTACAATCAGAAAAAAATTGACAAACACCAAAACATAAGAGGCATGTGTACAACTTTTGGACGCGAACCATTTATGACAGGACATAGAATTTATGAAGTTCCCCCAACAAGTCAGTGGAAAAGCAGGAGAAATGAATAAATATTCCCCTTTTAACGAAGACACATTTTCTTTCATTTTTTTTTACAAGCACGATAACAAACATGCCAAGAAGTGCCCCCCCCCCTACCGTCCAAATTTTATCCAGGACCACATATAAGGTATAGAGAAAAACATTCAGGAAGCTAAAACCTGTTCAGAGGTTTTCAGGCTGAATAAGCAAAGAGAAGCTCTTCAAGATATTTGACAAGGTTTTTATATACTCCGGATCAGGTGATCCAGTTAAGATTTCCCAGCTGACTCACATTCGAAGAGAATCCACGACACGATCTCAGGACAATTGATCCATCGACAATTGACCTAGCGACAATTGGCCCAGCCATAAATGATCTAGGGAAAATCTATCTAAATTTCAGGGTACGACAATTGATATCAATTCTTCAAACTATATTCTCTTTGTATTAATGACCTAGTAACTGGTGCAGATAAAAAGTCCTAAGTGCTGGGCATTAAATAATGAGGGGATGTACACTTGCGCAGAGCAATAATATTCGTGAACTTGTGTATATGGATCATAAATGAACTTTGAAGTGGTAGATAAGTCCAGAGATTACCAACCTTTAACAGGTTAGGCAGCGCATGGCATTAACAGATATATTTAGATTAGGATTAACTTTTGTGCATAGCAATAAATTCTGTAAACTTGTCATGTGTAGACTGGTCTCAAAAGAATTACGGAGTAGTTGATCCTGAAACTTCTTATAAAGGTGATTTGAAATTTAGAATCCTCCGCTTTCAAAATCTACACAAAAACACAGCTCTAAAATCTGCTGTTGCGTACAATGAGACTGGTCTTGCTTCAAAAGAAGAGTAAAGTGAGAATTTATACCAATTTTTTTTTATCAAGTTGACATTTTATTATAACAGGAAAAGAAGTTTTGAGAAAACAGAAGTTGTGGGACCCTGTCCATTAAGCTCAGTGGTTGTCAGATCAAATGCCGCTTGACCAAATGTAGTTAGATGAATTGTTGGTACCAAGGAGATCCTTTCATTAAAATTTTAGCAAAACCAGCATTAACATGCATCGTCCCAATTCGGCCATAACAGCAATTTATTCTTGTTTTCTTCCTAATTATAAAAAAAATAATCTTTTCTAACCCCTGTTGCTGCACAAAAACGTAAACTGGTTTGTAAATTAAATTATTTTTTAATATTTGAATTTTTATGTGGTTTCAAAAAGTGCGGAACGAAACTGCTTCATTTTTACAGAGTAGAAGTGAAGTGCTCCCGGAACAAACCTTAGATTATAATGACTTCATAAACATTGCTACATTATAAACTTTTCTTATAAATTAGTGTTTTTCTTGTAAAACGATTTCTAAATCTGAATTGGAGACATTCCAATATTTTGTTAGAATACAATATCGAGAACTACTTGTCAACTGGCGCACGAGTTCGTTTTTGGGAAAAACATAAAGTAACAGAGCCCACTTTTTTAAAAACACCTCATGCTGAGTGTTCATACCTACTCGAGGCACAAGTAATTTCTTTTAGATATCTAAGTCAATTAGATCATCTTTTCAAACAAGAGCTGTCTAAAAGCATTTCTTCTGTGGATTTCAGCCATGCCAATTATCCTCAAGATTTTTTCTTTGGGTTGGAACACTTTAACCTAAGAACGGCCACGGTCTTTTAAAAATGTTTTCTCCACGACAGCCTGTGCAAAGCCGCTTCTTTCTCATGTGATGAGCAGCGGTGGTGGGCAAGGACACTTTGACCTAAGAACGGTCACGACCTCTTAAACAGGTGTCTATCCCACTCCAAATGAACGTCGTTCTCCCAACGAAATCGCGAGAGATGTTTTTTTTCTACTTAACAATAACTAAATACTAGCGTTTATGCGATGTTGGCTGGAGTCGTCCGTCCAGTTGGTGTGTACAGTGAGATTTCTTGCTGCACGTATGTTCACTGGCTATCATTGACCCATACGGAGGAAAATATTATATCAGAACAACCTAACCCCACCACCCCTTCCCCCGATTTTCCCCCAACTATATTTTGATTGGTTGTATTGTGTTGCTTGGCAAAATTCGACGCTGTACAACACGCCACAGAATTTTACAATACCCGCATTCGCGTGTACAGTAATCCATTTTTCAAATAAAAATTTATTTCACGATATGGGTGGATCCTGTTACTTTCATATTGTGAGATCTGTGGGTCACAATTGAAAGTGTACTTAATAAAATATGGAACTGCGGCCACTGTTGTCAAGTACAAAATACGCAGCATGTAACGAACGCTGTTGAAGTGTTACTTTTATTAACCGGATTGTTAATATCTATGGAATGCAATTTTCACATTTATTAGGGAATTATTGATATTAACAATTAACTTTTAATCTCAAAAATTGATTTCTTGATATCAAGAATTAATTTTTGATCTAAAAAATCCATATTTTGATATCAAGAATTAATTTTTGCTATCTGTAATTGTATTTTTGATATCTCTAAATGTATTCTTGATCTCAAAAATAATTTTTGATATCAATAAATATTTAGAGATATCAAGAAATATTTATTGGTATCAAAAATGATTTAACGATATATCTAAAATTGTTTTTGTGAGATCAAAAATTCAATTCCTGATAGCAAAAATTTGAGAGCAAAATATCAGTTTTGAGCTCAATGATTCATTTTCCTATTATTGATACCAAGAATTTATTTCAGATATCATTATTTCAGCATGAGACTTTTTTAATTTGTATTTTAAAATCTGCAAATGATTTTTTGATCTCAAAAATCTATTTTTTGATATCAAAATATCAGTCGATTTTTAAATAAAAAATTCAGAAGTGCACATCTGTAAATTAATAATGACTGGTCCTTGTATACAGAATCCTTCCTAAACTTTTTTACTGTACAAAAGCAATTCTTGAGATCAAAAAGTGTGTCGTTATTATTGATCTAATTCAAGTTTTCATCTCCAAAATTTAATTGACGATTCGTTATATTTTATGGAAATGTGTGTCTCCTGTAAGATTTTTTAAGTTTGTAAATTTGATTTTTTGATCTCAAAAATAAATTTTTGCCATTTGAAATTCAAGTAATGATAGCAAAATATAAATTATTGAGATCTACATTGATGTCTTGATATCTTTAATTATTTTGATAGCAAAAATAAGCATTAAATGCTAAAACGGCATTCCATAAATATCGACAAAAAATTCACAATTAAGAAATAAAATGTACTCCCATGTCTGTACGTATGGAATGCCGTTTTAACATTTGATGCTTATTTTTGATATCAAAATATATTCAGAGATATCAATAAATCAATGTAGATCTCATTAATTTATATTTTGTTATCAATAACTGAATTTTAGATGGCAAAAATTTATTTTTGAGATCATAAAATCAGCTTTACAAACTGAAAAATTCTTAAGGGAGACACACATTTATATAAAATTTATATAAAATTTTTGAGATCAAAAAATCAGTTTTACAAACTTGACAAATTTACATAAGACACACATTTACATAAAATATAACGAATCGTCAATCAAATTTTGGAGATGAAAATTTAAATGATTGAGATCAATAATAACAACACAATTTTTGATCTCAAGAATTGCGCCTTTTTTGTACAGTAAAAAATAAAATAAAGATTCTGAGTACAAGGACAGTCATTATTTATTTACAGATGTGTGTTTCTGAATTTTTTATTTGAAAAAATAGAATGATATTTTGATATCAGAAATCAATGTTTGAGATCACAAAATCATTTGCAGATTTCAAAATACAAATTAAAAACGTATCAGTCTGAAATAATGATATCTGAAATAAATTCTTGATATCAATATAAAGAAAATGAATTATTGAGCTCAAAAATGATATTTTGCTCTCAAATATTTCAGTTTTGCTATCAAGAATTGAATTTTTGACCTAAAAAATGAATTTTAGATATCATTAAATCATTTTTGATATCAAAAATATTTCTTGATATCTCTAAATATTTATTGATATCAAAAATTATTTTTTGAGATCAAGAATACATTTAGAGATATCAAAAATATAATTACAGATAGCAAAAATGAATTCTTGATATTAAAAAATGGATTTATTGAGATCAAAAATTAATTCTTGATATCAATAATTCCCGAATAAATGTGAAAACGGCATTCCATAAGTACATATACACAAAACTTAGCATTTTTATTATTATTAGCATTATTTGTTACTTTTTTGTTAAGTAAACATAATTGATATAAGTCACAGTATGAACAAATGTTGAAAATATTTTCTGTCGCGTTGTACTCGCACCTGTAAACAGGTGAGATATTAACATAATTGATTTCTTGGAAACTGAACAAAATACATAACACATGATAGAGTCTGGTTCGCGATCCTATGTGTTTTCCCCCTGGATGATTAATAAATGCCCCATCCCCCTAGCAAAAAAAGAAGAAGGGGAGGTGCTACGGCAACCAGTTAGATTGACGTTATATATAAGTATTATAGAATGTACTGTATATTTATTGTCAATCTAAGCTCTGATGTGCAACAACTTACTCCAGAAACCTATCAACCTTGTTTGGACTCTGTTGGTGTGATAATGTGCCTTTTGCAGTTCCTGGGAACAATCTCAGTTGTTCCAGAATAGCAATATACATAAAAGAGCAAGTGCTTCCTTCTTTGCGGGGTGCAGCGTAGTTGTGAGAGGCAAATTACCTGTTTGTTCTCAACTTTTGTCAATAGCATTAGTGTGTATGTTAGTGAATTTCTCTTGGAATTGCCCCTCCTATATTTTTCGTCCCTGGGAATCTTCTTGGGACCGTAAGAAAAGTTATAACAGCTGCAAAAAGAAGATTCGACACCAACTGAGTGATCGTCTAACGGTATAAAGTGACCTTTACGTTCGTTGAACACACTTTGAAGAATAAAGGCGTAATTCGCGCTCTCCACTTTCAAATGAGCTTTCGAGTAAACTCTAACAATTTGCTTACGGACAAGATCGTACGTACTCGTACAAAATAGATGGACGCACTACAATGTGCCCAACTATTGCGTAACCAAGCATTTGTCAAGTGATAAATCTTGGTATACCTATTTCTGACGAGCGTGACTCTAGCCGCGTGACGGACGCACCGCGGAGGACATGCATACGCAGTGTTCGCACACCCATCTTCTTACCTAGTGACCGAAATCGCTAGAGTGAGGCACAAAGACTTGACATGTACCAAGGAAAGGCTGTGCGTGCACAAGTGGTCAGTGAGCCACAACTAGAGCCCAGGATGCTCATCCTGAGACTGACGGAGAGTAGAGAGTGAGAGTGCACTCGTATCCACTCAGTCCTCTTTTCAGTGAAGGACAGCTACCGATAACCTTGGTTCTGGCCCTTCTTGTACTTGCCAGAACCGATGCCGTAGCAAACAAAGAAGGATTCCTTCTACTTGGGTTTCTCTTTACCCTTGGTCCTCTATTTACTACAAAAAGATAAAGGTTAGTTAGATAAAGGTCCAACCGAGCTTAGGCCTGGGAGTTTGCACTGAGAACAATCTTTGAGATAGTACGTAATAAATTAGTTTGGGGATGGCCAACATGTCGTTTTTAATATATCTGACAAGGAAACTCTACGCAGAGCCCTAATTGAGTTATCCACTTGTCTTACTTGGTTGGCTTTGATGTGGTTAACCTCTAAATTTTGCTCCTGATTGGGCTTTATTGTAAGCAGCTAAGATTACACTCTTGACATACTTAGAATTGATCTTCTTGACAGATCGTTAATGAATTTAGGTATAAAGGAAATCATCAATGCTTAATGACCTTCTTTCCTGTTGTCCTTCAACAGTTGCAAGTACTTACGCAGAGTTCGCACTGGGCATAGAGAAACCAAGCCTGAAGAAACCAGTCCTAGAGAAACCGAAAGTAATAAGGCCTGCGGTGGCCATGTACGTCTTTCAGATGAAACATGCCCTTGGACGAAGGAAATCTCTATTCCACTTACCGTTTTCTTTTAGGATTTGGCAGTCTAGGGGTGTATTCCACCCCTCCATTTGCCCAGTGCCAACAGAAAATTAAACTTACCGTTGCATTTTAAGAGGCGATTACGGGCAGATATTCTGGGAGATTTTAGAGGGATTATATCCACCCTGTGTAGGTGTGACAGGACCAAGGAAAGATGCCGCTGTGCTATATTAGTGTTTGACCATGAAATGCCTAAATAACATAGACATGGAAGGATCTTCCCTGGGTCATAATCCGTCCGGGATTTCGGCTTCAATTGAAAAAGTTCGCTATCACTGTGAGTGTGGCTTGGAATAGGGAAAATTGTGACTTAGTACACCGGCTGGCACACTTTTTAACTCATTCCACTGCCACCGATAGACACTTGCTGTGGATTCTATGGCTATTAAACATTTTTGTGTCACTTTTTTAAAAGAAAAGGCTTATTTTTTTAAGAAGGTAGGCAGGCACTACCGGGCTCTCCGCATTACTTACAGCCCCAATCAATTTATATGGTGGCTTTTAAATGGCTTTAACCAAAAACCCATCCACGTCTTGCCTTGGGAATGGATTCTCCAACCAGATAGAGAGAGAGAGAGAGAGAGAGAGAGAGAGAGAGAGAGAGAGACATCGGTTTATATATCTAGCTCAGGTGGTGGGTTTGAGAAGGGTATCCCTTTGTGGATGGAGTTTTCTCAGGGCCACTGTCTTCTCCGTTTCTATCTAGCCACAGAGGAGGGTTTTCTTGCCCTGAATTATCTTTGTCCTTGGCTGGATGGTTTAGATGGCAATTTAAATCCTTTCGCGGCGCTCTTGGGTGGGGTAAGCATGTGATAAGCTTATATTCCACTTTTCTGCCCAGAACACCATCACCTGCTTCTGAGCGAATTCACCAACAGACCTACTTTCGTTGCATGATTGACCAAGACCTGTGTTTGTTCCCATACTTTGTCTTATTCGTGGTGTCTTGTAACATGCCATGATTTGATGTTACAGAGGTGGCGGGGATAGAGGGCGTGGCGGAGGCAGGGCACGAGGCCTTTGTGTTCAGTGTCGTAGATGAGTGCAACAAATCTCAGTCAGCGCAACAGGTACCACGTCTATTTATGCTGGGCAAGGGGTGGAGGTGGGAGGGGGGGGTACGTAGGGGAGGTGGGGGAGGGATAGCGGTCAAGAGTTATCCATCAAATACAAAGGCGCAGGGCGACAGATGGTAAGGCGTCTGGGGGGGGGGGATTGGTCAGGAACCATTCATAAAATACGGAAAAGGGGGAGCAGGGGATATTGTAAGGGATATCTATAAAGTACAACTCACACAGGGAGAGGGAAGCCGAAATATTTGCTGGCGTAGTGTATTGGTGGTTCCTTATAGAGAACGTTTTTCTTTACAACTGAAATGTTGATTTAAAAGGTTGTAAGAACAGCAAAACTTGGCCTTGTTGAGACATTTGTTTGACAGCGTGATTTCTTGCCTATTCCAGGTCACGGTCAATGAAAACCAGCTGGAGATATTAAAAACCTTCAGCAGCCAGGCAAGCAAGGCATTTCTCGAGCAGCTGTGTACACAGCTGCAGCAGCAGATGCATGAGAACAACAGTATTACGTCACTGGCTATGTCACAGGACAAAATTCTTTTGAGTTCAGATCCAGGTAGAGAGACCTGTGAGATCCAGTTTATGGTGGACAGTGACCTAGCAACGCACCTGCACGTCAATACGTGACAGCAGAATATTGTTGTAACGGTTATAGATTGGACAAGCTTATGTGAGGCATAGGGTTTGACTTAGGATAGGGAAGATTTCAGTAGGATTATCTTTTTCTCCAAAAAAATTAAGTAATATTTTTTTTGGTATTGTTAAGAAAATTAATCGATTTCTTAGAATGTTTGTCGAAATTAGTTGTTTTCCATGTATGCAAAATTTTTTTATTAGCGGTTTCATAGTTTGACAAATTTTAAGACAAGGTATACCAGGATAAAACCCTTATTCTGCCGTTCTAAGTCGGTGTCTTAAAGGGAAATGCGGGTATCTCTGTGCCATCTAGCGACCAAAATGCGCATTACATTGAATATCGCAGAGTTTGAATCCATGTTTACACAGTATAAATAACTACTAAATCCGTCTAGATCGAAGCTTTTTTTTCAAATACAAATAGGGTCGTGTCCAGAAATGGTTTGTATTGATATTTTGTTCCTAGAAGGGCCTGTCTTGATGTATTGTCCATTTAAATCATATTACACTGTTTTCACCATTTACCCATTGAGTCAAAGGGATCTTGTCAAAAAGATTGTGTAATTCTCTTATTGATACGGTGACATATATTTTTTATTTGCTTCAAACATTTCGTATGGCATGTTCTTCAAACAGGGAAAAATGAGGCAATGGTCAATTGTGATTATGTGTGATTTTTGCATTTTGATTGAAATTTTTTGGTTTTCCCAATGGTTTCTATAGTAAAAGTACGCGACCTTTCAGTGTCTTTATTTCTCTTATAACATCCGTGACTCCCCTTTTTCTTTTCAATTTTTGAATGTATACGCTCAAAGCATTAAACTGTGAAAGTATGAAGGAAATGTCAATTGTAGGTAAGATACCCTAATTTCCCTTTAAGTCGGTCTCTTAAGTCAGTGTCTTGAGTTGGTGTCTTAAGTCGGTGTCTTGAGTCGGTGTCTGACACTAACGCAGACCTTTCTTGCATAGGTTTGCTGTATATCATTTCTTTTCTTGGAGCTCGGCTAATCTTGGTTGTCTTATTTTAGATTTAAGTTGATAGCATCGCTAAAAACAATCGTTTCGTTTTTTTAAGAACCATGAAATGGCAATGCCATTTGCTGTGATTTAGTTGTTCAACAGGGAGGAGAAGTCGTTAAGTAAATAAAGAAGTGTTTAAATTGCAAGTTATTTTGTGTTTGTTCCCTTCGGGTTATTTCTCAGAACAAGAAAGTGAGACATTTCTTGCCTTAGGGGAATGAAAATAACTTCATTTACACATTATTGAAACGTGATAAAGAATAAATATTTTCAATCAAACATGTAGCTATTTGATTTAAGAATCATACTTCCACTGAAACGAAATGAGCACTGCAAAAAATGAAGGGATCGACGGAATCTAAAAAAGTAAAAAAAAAAAGACACAAAGAAAGAAATCGATTGGCAATGTATATAAAATTTAAAAGAATTATGTCCCGAAAGGCAAAAAGGTAATTAAAATGACCTTTCAGAGAAGATATATCTCTTGAAACTCTGCGTTCGGCGCCGTCAGCGCTTGCATTTTCATACCAGCAACACTTCAAAAGCTTTATAATAGCAACATGAACAATTTGCTTTATAAAACGAATAAGAAACAAGGCCTTTCTTCCTGGCTTACAATTATTAAATTATTGATTCTATATACAATTTTAATAAAATACAAATATACCGTCCGTCATTAAAAACATCCGCTGTGAAAGATGCGTAGTTTTTTGGGACGAGGCATTGCCGAATGTTCATATTAATGTTTTCATATAATATTAAATTCCCAGCCGAGGTGTAATGTATTGTCCGGTGTCACGCATTATTGAGTATTAAAGCTGCAGTATAAGCGTTATGCAACTGTAGAGTCAAAACATTAGAAAACGTTCTGTTAAAAAGTGTCAATGAACAGCGATATTAAACCGAATTCTTCATGAAGTCAGACCAGGCAAACAACCGACGTCTTTTCTGGCTTAAAAAAGGTTGGATTATGGTCGCAGCCGCTTCACAACCATATTTTGATTAAAATACGGTTGTAAAATGGGTAGAATTACGTCACGACCTATTTCCTCAAAATCCGACTTTATTCCGACGTCGAGTAAACGTCGGTTTTCTAACGTCTTTCTGACGTTGCAAAAACGACCAGAAAGCGATGAACATTTATTATCGCTCACCGGAAATAGAAGTCATTTTGAAAAAGAGGAAGAAAAAACGTAATTTTTACATGAAAATTTAGAATTTTGATGGCGCGTCGGTATTTTTCTTCCTAGTTTGTAAAAGTTTACATGGAAAATGCTTTCGTATGTATTTCACAACAGCAGTTGAATGATTAATTATCAATTATTTATATAACTCCAGACTATTTTTGTAAGTCGTTTCAAGGTGGTAAACCCGACATCAGTTTCAGGTCGGAAGCCGACGTCATTCTGACGTTGAAAACCAGACGACCGTTCCATTTCATATACAAGCAATACCGGCACTTCAGTCCGACGTCGGAAACGTCGGATCATGACGCCGACTAGACGTCATTCTGACGTCTTAATGTTTGCTGGGGACTATCGATAAAACGGGCTATGCCCGCATTTATCACACGATGAACGTTTTTGCGTATGACCGACTTGAACATTAATTTCAGGGAAGCAGCACATCAGGTTGGTGCATCTTGAATCTGGATTAGTGGACGAAAGGTTGCATTCAGGGAGGGGAAGAGCCGCCGTATTTTTTCAGTAGGAAGCTTTTGGTCATCACTGACGGCACTCTAGCAGACTGTCGTTACATGGTTTTGATGACTCATGCCATGCCGTTTGTTTTTTTTTCGAACAACAATAAGAGATGATCAGCTTCCAACACAGTAACATTGAGCAGCCAAAATTACAGATTATCTAAACGCTGAGGATATCATATCTCTTACCGTAGCAGTCGAGTTCGCCCCCTCTCAATCCTATCGAGCATACGCCATTCGAAGGCTAATGACGCAGGATTTTTCTTACTTATGGTGTATTCAAATGGCTGTTGTTAGTGTCCAGAAATAAAGTAGAGATGTTCCAGATGTTTCTTCTTTTTTGTTCTTGAACCACATCAAATGCCAAACATTTAGTGAACCCCGTTGTTATAAAACAGCTGACCTCTGATGGAATCTATTTGTTGTGCATAATCACAGAGGGGACGGATATTTTAAAATGTAGTGCCCCCTTAATGAATATTAAGGGTCTGCGGAGTTAAAAGGTAAACACAACAGACCGAACTCTTCTTTTTTTGTTCTTGAGCAGAACCACATTATATGCCAAACATTTGGTGAACCCTCCACTGGAAGTTGTTCTTATGACCAACGGTATATGTTACTAAAACGATACATATGCGCTAACGAATACAGAAATATAGGAATAATGAATATGTAGAAGTATTCTATTTTACAATGGGAGCTATTCACGATACATATTTTCGGAATGATACCATTGTTAGTTACACCGAATATTTTGTTTATTATACTAGAACTGATTCTATCCTCGTTTACTACAATATAAACATTTATTAACATCCGACGAGACCTTGTCACCTTCGATACGAGCGCCAAATAGGTCTTCCTGCATCAAATAGTTCAGAAGTTTTGGAAACCATCCAAATGAAAACAAACTGAGATGAGAAAAACTTATTCCCATTTCCAAGTGCGAAATATACATTACATCTTGACACAAAATCATTTCAAAATCATTGAGAGCAAGAACAATAACTGGAAGACATTGTTTTGTAGCCCGAATATAATTATGTTTTTGTGAAAGTGCTTTAAATCCCTTGAAAAGTTTAATTTCTTGACATGAAACTATACCAAGTAAGTATTGTGACTTCCACCTAGCGTTTGTTTCCGGTCTTGAGAAAAATTAGCAATTGCTAACCTTTCTAAAAAATTCATTTTGTATTTTTTTGTTGCGACTAAATCACAACGTCTAGATTTTCTCCTAAAAAGTTGGTTGTTTAAATTTTTATTTAAACACAATATTATGAGGGGCGTGCAAGTTTTTTGTCGCTTACTTTAAAAAATAGAGATGAATGGCGACGTTTTGCATATTTTAACACACGGGATGACCCACGGTGGGGAAGGGGGAAGGTCGCTGATGGGAGCATGGGGTTGGGGGTATAACCGTAGTGTAAGGGGGGTACTTCGATGAAACATCTACTATGGTATTTCCGGAATGTCAGTTTCCTCATGTCTGTGTAACGGCCTTTCCCGATGATCTCTAGATGTCTATCTAGGGTAAAGATGTCGTTTAGACGTTCCTTTCATTTGCAACCAACTTCTAACGTCCTGTTGCAGCGTCTATGGAACGCCTCATGTTCATTGGTTAGCCTTAGTTTGAAGGCTTTCGTAAAGGTTTCGTACTTCTCTTGTATCTCGAAAGTTTGCATACATTCCTTGATAGACAGGCGCGTTGTTGTCATGTGATCTACCAGTTACAGCATTTCCTTCACGATTCGGCATGTTTTCTTTCACTTGATTATTGTCACAGGACTCCACTTCAGAAATGTTGTTTCGATGAACAGGGCCTGGGACGGTTTTGCAGGGCACAGAAGACGTCGCTGTTTTACGGATTTCCTCGGAATGCATCGCTATGACTTCTGCGTTTGCGTAAACTATTTCCGGTGTCGTATGGGTTTCGATGTGTGCTTCAAAGTCAGTGGTGGCATTACTGGAGGTTTTACTGCAGGAGCAGGAAGCATTTCCAGTTCTTTTGCATTGTATAATCCAGCATAGACTGGCTATAATAAGAATTAATAACACGATTCCAAAAGCAATTTCAAAGCCAGAGATTGAATAGTTTTTGTCTAGAATCCGGCATTTTGATTCGTTAGGGCTGTCTTCGGTGCTATCTGGCGGACTTATTCTAATCGTGTTAGATGGAGATCCATAGTAGACGTTGCTATCCCGATTACCAGACAGTATAAATCTAAACAAATGTACAGCCCCTGACGAGAAGTCAGGTTGCCTGGCAACGGCTTGGTCATTACTAAATGACCATGTTTGTACTGTTTGGTACTCCCCAGATTCCATATGCTGTAGGTGGAGGAAAAAGTAGTGTTGGTAATCAACAGGTATATTTGTGGTACATTCGAAGGATATTTCTAGTGATGTCGTTGTCACATTGACAGAGTGTATCCAACCCTTCCAGTCGTAGGAGTTTTTAACGAGGCAGTTGGATCCAAAATACCCTGGTCGGCATGGTTGTCGGCAAGTCCCAGCCATCCAACCATCGCTGCATTTCTCGCACCAGATACCGTTACCACATGGAGTTGATGCGTTCTTTTGCAAACACCGAGTGCAGTCAATGTCTAGGAAATATGTAGGGGACGATCTGAATCCAAACTGTCTAAATGGTACACATCTTTGCGGTAGGAACTCCGGGTAGATGACGTAGATGTGTCTTGAAATAACTGTGTGTGGAGGGCATCGTATATAGTAGAAACTATTATACCATCCACAGTGGAAAATCTTTGGTGTAGACGCAGAGTTATTTTTAAACTCCAGGGTGATGTTGACAAAGTCTTCCCAGTCGTAAACGTCCCTATAGAAATTTCTCAGTATGCTAGAATAATGATAAAATTGGCGGGTATTAAAACTAAACAGTCTATTCAAATCAAATTCCCAAATAGCTGGTTTATTGAAACCGGTTATGTTTAACAAATTGCTACAGTTTGAATCGATGTTGTTAAAAGACGATCTCATGACATCGCCTGTGAGACGTTGCCTGGTAACAGGATGAACTAAGTATGCAGATACATCTAAGTAACGAGTTTCAGCGCTACTGCTGGGCATGCATATTCCTCCTGTTTTACCTATTTCAGACAGTGTAAAGTCTGTTGCACAACGCGCTGAGAAACAGTGACCAGTAACAGAATCGCAAGTTCTGTTAGAATTGCTTATTTGCATACAATGGCAAGGGATTAAGCAACCTTCACCTTCACCAAATATGCAGGTTTGTTGACTCTGAGCATGGTTCAACATCATGCTCATCGTTATCCAAAATGCAAAGGTATCAAACATGTTGATTTTATACAAAAATAGTTGTTTGGTTTGTTAATTATTTAATCGAGACACTCTTAATTCAAAATTTGCATTACATATCCTTTTTTCATGAACTTTGCATTGCATTATGGAGACAGCCTTTGTTATAACGGAGAAGGGGGGAGGAGCTGCTCACATATTGGTGCCCATGCCAAAGCACATAGCTGCAGAAGGAACACAAAGTTAAGACACACACGGGAAAACAGTCAAAAATTAGGTGAACTTAAATCAGAAAAAGAAATTGAATGAAAGATGCGCTTACGGATTATTATAAAAAGCTTTTGCCTTTTCTCTTCCTTGAGAAGAAGGATGTTGATTATTTACTTCCATGGGTATCCATGACTACTTAAAATGATCCCAAAAGGTGTATATACCAAATGACCACCAGTCATATGACCACCGGACAAATGACCACCCGTTTCCTAATTACACATTCTTGAGTACTGGCGAATGTAAGAATTGCGTGCAACTACAACAAAACAATTTGCCAAACACCAAAACATGATAGGCATTTGTACAATTTTCGGGCGTCAGTCCTTTACGACAGGACATAGAGTTCATGATGTTTGCCCAACAAGTCGCCTTTTGATGGAAAAGCAGGAGTACTGAATAAATATTCCCCTTTAACGAAGACACTTACGTTTTATGTTACTTGTTTTACACGCATGATGACAAATGTACCGAGAAGTGCCCCCCACCGTCCAAATTTTATCCAGGACCAAATATAAGGTATAGAGAAAAACATTCAGGAAGTTAAAACCTGTTCAGGGGTTTTCAGACTGAAAAACAAAGAGAAACCCTTCAAGATATTTGATAAGTTTTTGTATATCCTTTGGATCAGGTGATTCAGTTAAGATTTCCCAACTGACTCAGATATGAGAAGAGAGTACCACGAGGCTATCTAAGAACAACTGATCCAATGACAATTGACCCAGCGACGATTGGTCAAGCAATAAATGATCTAGCGATAATTTATCTAGATTTCAGGGTACGGCAATTGATATCAATTCTCCGAACTATATTTTCTGTGTATTAATGACCTAGTAATTGGTGCAGATAAAAAGCCCTAAGTCCTGGGCATTAAATAATGAGGGAATTTACAGAGCAATATAATTTGTATATATGGATCTTAAATGAACTTTGAATTGGTAGATAAGTCCAAGGATTGCAACCACTATGATTCCAAGAGGTTAGGCAGCCCTTGACCTTAACAGATACTTAGAGAATTAGCTGTTGTGCATGGAAATAAATTCTGTAAATTTGCTATGTGTAGGCTTGTCTTGAACAACCTACGGAGGGGTTATCCTTAAACTTCTTTAGAAGGTGTTTTGAAATTAGAGTTGTCCTGCTTTGGAAATCTAAATAAAGAAAAAAGAGCTCTAAAATCCCATGTTACAGTGAGACTGAAGAGCTAAGTGATAATTTATATCAGCTTATTTTTTATCAAGTTGACATATTATTATAACACGAAAAAACCTTTTGTAAAAAAAAAGAAACAGAACAGTTGTCGCACACTCTCCCTTAAGCTCAATGATTGTCAGATCAATTGTAGTTGTCAGATCAAATTTCGCTGGACCAAATATAGTTAGATCAATTGTTGGGATATCAAGGATATTAAGAATTCGATCATTAAAATTTTAGCAAACCAGCATTAACATGCATCATGCCCAATTCGGCCATAAGAACAAGTGATTCTTGTTTTGTTCTTAATTATCAAAAATAATCTTGTTCTGCCCCTGCTGCTACACAAGAAACGTAAACTGATTTGTAAATTATTTTTAATATTGGAATTTAATGTGGTTTCAAAAAAGTATCTTGTTTAAGTATATAGTTTGTATGCTGAGCAATTTCTACCGACTGTCGGAATGAACTCAGCCAAACTGGTACCAAACTGCTTCATTTTTAGAGAATAGAACTAAAGTACACTTAGGACAAACCTTAGATCATAATGACTTCATAAAAATCGCTACATTATGAACTTTTTCTCATAAATTAGCGTTTTTCTTGCAAAACGATTTCTCAATTTGAATTGTTGACATTCAAGTATTTTGTTAGAAAACCATATCGAGAATTGTTTGTCAGCTGGGGCACGACTTCGTTTTTGCAAAAACAACTAAGGATCCATATAAAATAACAGAGCTCTACATTACTGGCAAATAACACATTTAAAACACCTCATGCTGAGAGTTTATACCTACTCGAGGCACGAATAATTTCTTTCATTTCGCTAAATCAGGTATAATCTTTTCAATCAAGGGCCGCCTAAAAGCGTTTCTTCTGTGGATTTCAGCCACGCCAGTGATCCTCAAGATTTTTCATTGGGTTGGAACACTTTAAGCTTAGAACGGCCACGGTCTTTTAAAAATGTTTTCTCCACGACAACCTGTGCAAAGTCGCTATTTCCTCATATGATGAGCAGCGGTTTTTGGGGTAGGACACTTTAATCTTAGAACGGTCACGGCCTCTTAAAGAGACAACTGTCCCACGTCATACGAACGTCGTTCTGCTAAAATGGCATTCCATAAATATCGACAAGAAAATTCACAATTAAGAAATAAAATGTAGTCCCATGTCTGTACATATACACAAAACTTTTGTAATATTATTATCAGTATTTGTTTCTTGTTTGTTAAGTAAACATAAGTGATATAAATCACAGTATAAACAAATGTTCAAAATATTTTCTGTCGCGTTGTACTCGCATCTATAAATATGTGAGATATTAACATAATTGATTTCTTGGAAACTGAACAAAATACATGATAACACATGATAGAGTCTGGTTCGCGATCCTATGTGTTTCCCCCCTGGACGATTAATAAATGCCGCACCCCCTCCAACCAAAAAAAAAAAAAAGAAGAAATAGGGGGAGGTCCTGCGGCAACCAGTTAGATTGATGTTATATTTAAGTATTATAGAATGTACTGTATATTTATTGCCAATCTAAGCTCTGTTGTTCTGCAACAACTAACTCCAGAAACCTAACAACCTTGTTTGGACTCTGTTGGTGTGGAATTTCTCTTGAAATTGCCTGTGAGGGCCCCTCCTGTATTTTTCGTCAAAAGGAACCTTTACGGGACCAGTAAAAAAGTCATAACAGCTGCAAAAAGAAGATTCGACACCAACTGAGTGATCGTCTAACGGTATAAACTGACTTTTAGGTTCGTAAAACACTCTTTTAAGAATAAAAGAGTAATTCGCGTTCTCCACTTTCATATGAGCTTTCCGGTAAACTCTAACAATTTTCTCACGGACAAGATCGTAGAAACCAAGTTACTAAACATTCTATGACTCTGTGCACTTGCTTGGTCACTTATAAAGAATAGAGAAAAGAACTCCTTGGGAGTTAAGAACTCGCCACTTGTTCACAATCACCCAGCTTGATCAAACAGTCTGTTAACATAATGAGGAGCTAAGCTAAAGAATCATATTGTTCACATACTGATAATGCATTGAGTTAAATAAGATAAGTAACTAGTGACATTAAGTACAGGAACAAAATAGATGGACGCACTACAACGTGTTCATCTAATACATAACCAAGTATTTGTGAAATGACCTAGGATAATCTTGGTATACCTATTTCTGACGAGCCCGACTCTAGCCGCTGTGACGGACGCACCGAGGAGGGTGTGCATACGCAGTGTTCGCACACCCATCTTCTTACCAAGTGACCGAAATCGCGAGATTGAGGCACAAAGACTTGACATGTACCAAGGAAAGGCTGTGCTTGTACAAGTGGTCAGTGAGCCACAACAAGAGCCCACGGTGCCCATCCTGAGACAGTCGGAGAGTAGAGAGTGAGAGTGCACTCGTATCTACTCAGTCCTCTTGGCAGTGAATGATAGCTACCGACGACCTTGATTCTGGTCCTTCTTGTACTTGCCAAAACCTTTGACGTAGCAAAAAAGAAGGATTCCTTCTACTTGGGTTTCCCTTTACCCTTGGTTCACTACAGAAAGATATAGGTCAGTTAGATAAAGGGCCAACTGTGCTTATTTCTGAGAGCTCGAACTGAGAACAATCTTTGACATAGTACGAAATAAATTAGTTTGGGGATGACCAACAATTCGTTTTTAATATCTCTGACAAGGACACTCTACGCAGAGTCCTAATTGAGTTATCCAATTGTCTTGCTTGGTGGGCTCTGTAAATTCTGTTCCTGACTGGGCTTTATTGTAAGCAGCTAAGATTACACTCTTGATACACTAGGAACTGGTCGTTTTCACAAATCATAATTGAATTTAGGCATAAAGGAAATTGCCAATGGTTAGTGACCTTCTTTCCTGTTGTCCTCCAACAGTTGCAAGTACTTACGCAGAGCTCGCACTTGGCATAGAGAGACCAAGCCTGGCTCGGTATCACCGTCCGTTAAGGCCGGTAGCCTGATTTGTTCGAAAGTAATAACGCCTGTGGTGGCCATGTGCGTCTTACAGATGAAACATGCCCTTGGACGAAGGAAATCTCTATTCTACTTGCCGTTTTAGTCTAGGATTTGGCGGTCTTGGGGTGTATTCCACCTCTCCATTTGCCTGAGGCCAGTGCCAACAGAAAATTAAATTTATCGTTGCATTTTCCGAGGCGATTACGGGGCGATTATCTGGGGGATTTGGGAAGGGGGGATTATGTCCACCCTGTGTAGGAGTCGCAGGAACATGGAAAGATCCCACTGTTCTCTATTAGACCTTGAAATACCTAAATAGCATAGACAGGGCAGGATCTTCCCTGGGTCATAACCCGTCCGGGATTTCAGCCTCAATTGAATCAACCTGTAAATGAAAAGATGGTCGAAAAAGTTCGCTGTCACTGTGAGTGTGGCTTGAAATAGCACACCGACTGGCAAACTTATTAACTCATTCCACTGCCAATGATAGACTCTTGCTGTGCACTCTGTGGCTATTAAACATTTTTCTGTCACTTTTTTAAAGAAAAGGCTTGTTTTTCTAAGAAGATAGGGCATGCATCACCGGGCTCCCCGCATTACTTGCAGCCCCAACCAATTTATATGGCGGCTTTTCAACAGCTTTAACCAATAACCCTTCCACGTCTTGTCTTGGAAATGGATTCTCTAACCAGAGAGAGAGAGAGAGAGAGAGAGAGAGAGAGAGAGAGAGAGAGAGAGAGAGAGAGAGAGAGAGAGAGAGAGAGAGAGAGATAGAGACCTTTTTGTATATCTACTTCTGGTAGTGGGTTTGGGAAGAGTATCCCTTTGTTCTTGATCCACGGGTCACTCCACGCCACCAAGCTTACGCTCAATGCGCTACTTCGGATACAGTCATCGCTACCTTGGGATGTCTCCCTTGATGCAGAGCGCGTCCGATTTCTGCCTGGAGAGGCCTGAATGGAGTTTTCCCAGAGCCACTGTCTTCTCCGTTTCTACAAAGCAACAGAGGAGGGTTTCTTTTTTGCCCAGAATTATCTTTGTCCTTGGCTGGTTGGCTTAGATGGCAATTTGGATCGTTTCTCGGCCCTCGGGGTGGGGCAAGCATGTGATAAGCTTAGATTCCACTTTTTTAGCCAAGAGCGCCATCACCTGCTTCTGATCGAATTCATAAACTTCCGTTGCTTGAATGACCAAGACCTGTTTTTGTTCCCATACTTTGTCTTATTCGTGGTGTCTTGTAGCATGCCATGATTTGATGTTACAGAGGTGGCGGGGATAGAGGGCGTGGCGGATGCAGGACACGAGGCCTTTGTGTTCAGTGTCGTGGATGAGTGCAGCAAATATCAGTTAGCGCAACAGGTACCACGTCTATTTATGCAGGGGGCATCCATAAAAGGCAGGGGACATCCATAAAATACATAGGCGCGGGGCGAAAAGAGGAAGGCGTGGCGAGAGTGGGGGTGGTAGTCAGGAGCCATTCATAACGCATGGAAAACGGGGAGCAGGAAATGTTGTAAGGGCCATCTAACACGTCTAGGTACAACTAACACAGGGAGGGGAAAGCCGAAATATATGCTGGTGTATGCATTGGGGGTTCCTTATTGGGAACATTTTTCATTACGACTGAAATGTTGACTTAAAATGTAAGAACATTTGTTTGATGCTTGATAGTGACGGCGTGATTACTTGCCTATTCCAGGTCACGGTAGATGAAAATCAGCTGGAGATATTAAAAACATTCAGCAACCAGGCAAGTATGGCATTTCCGGAGCAGCTGTGTACACAGCTGCAGCAGCAGAAGATGCATGGCAACAGCAATATTACGTCACTGACTGTGCTACAAGACAAAATACTTTGAGCTCAGATCCAAATAGAGAGATGACCTGTGAGATCCAGTTTTTGGTGGACAGCAACAAAGCAACTCACCTGCAAGTTGACATGTGACAGCAGACTTGCTGTTATAACTGTTGTCGATCATAAAAATTTGCAAGGCGTAGCGGTCGGGTTAGGGTAGGGAAGGTTTCTGTAGGATTTTTTTCTCCAAAAAATTTAGTGATAATTTGTTTTTGATATTATTAAAGAAATTAATTGATTTTAGTTATTCTTAAAATGTTTGTCGAAATTAGTTGTGTTTTCTATGTGTACAATATTTATTTGAGCGGCTTCACAGCAGCATTCGGGCCTTGATCGAAAGTTTAACGAGTTTCAAGACAAGGTATACCCTTTCCCCCCAAAAAACACCCTCCAATACGCCATCTCGTCATGCCACATAATTACGTTCCCTAGATGACAGAGTTCATCAACGGATGGAGAGGAGAGAAGAGGTTAAGTGAAACTGATTATGTTTAATAAATAACCGCAGTTTGTGTCGATATTCAGAAGAAAAAAACCTTACGACATCGCCTGTAAGGCGTTTCCTGGTAACAGGATGAACCAGGTATTCTGATGCGCCTAAGTAACGGATATCAGGGAAACTGTTGGCCATGCATATTCCTAATGTGTTACCTTTTTCAGACAGTCTAAAATCCCAATCACAACTGGCTGTAAACTCATCCAGCATGTTGATTTTATGCAAAATATGTTGTTCTGTATGTTTATCATTTAATCGAGAGAACCTTGATATCTTTTCATCATAAATTTTGTTAGTTTGTTCTTGGTTTAGTCACTAATTACTACGGAATTTTCTGATTCATTGTGGAGACTATTTTATAATGTGTGGCGGAGGAGGAGGGAGGGGTACTCATATATTGATACCCATGCCAGAACATATACCTGCTGGAGAAAACACACAGTACAAGCGATGACTGAAAAAATTAGGTGAACTAAAATCAGAAAATGAAAATAAATGAAAGATGTGCGTACGGATTATTAAAGAACTCATTTGCTCTCCCTAACCCCTGGAGAGAAAGGAGTTGATAATTCCCTTTCACGCATATCCATGACTACTTGAAATGATCCTAGACGGCGTCCATACCAAATGATCATCGGTCTTATGAACACCAGTGAAATGATAATTGAAGTGGCAGTCAAATTACGAATTTTGTTGTTTCGGTGGTTATTTGTTCGGTGGTCATATGGCCGGTAGACATTCGATCAGTCGCCCGGTGGTCATTTGTCCGGTTTCTTTATTGCGCATTCTTGAGTACTGGTGAATCCAAAACTTGCGTGTAAAACATTGACAAAAACTACAACATGACAGTCTTGTGTACAATTTTCAGACGCCAGACCTTTAGGACAGGACACAGAGTTCATGAAATTCGGCAAATATAAGGTATAGAGAAAAACATTCAGGAAGTAAAAATCTGTTCAAGGGTTTTCATACTGAATAAGCATAGAGAAACCCTTTAAGATATTTGTATAAGGTTTTGTGTATACTTTGGATGAGGTGATTAAGCTAAAATTTCCTAGCTGACTCAGACTTGAGAGTTTCACGCCGCTATCTAAGGACAATTGATCCAACGACCATTAACCTAGGGACGATTGGTCCAGTCATAAATGACCTGGCGATAATTTATCTAGATTTCAGGGTACTACAATTTGTATCAGTTCTCCAAACCATGTTTCTGTATATTAATGACCTAGTTACTGGTGCAGATAAGAAGTTCTAAGTCCTGAGCATTAAATAACGAGGGGATTTACACTTGCCAAGAGCAATAATATTCGTGAACTTGTGTATATGGATCTTAAATGAACTTTGAAGTGGTAGACAGGTCCAGAGATTACCATTCCTGTAACTCCAACAAGTAAGACAGCCCTTGGCATTAACTGGTATTTAGGGGAATATCTTTTCTGCAGAGCAGTAAATTGTGTAAACTTGTCATGTGTAGTCTCTGCTGATCTTGAAAGAATTACGGAGTGATCCTTAAACTTCTTTAGAAGGTGTTTTGAAATTCCAGTTGTTCTACGTTGAACAGATATACGTTACATCAGGCGAAACTGCTCCATTTTTACAGGGTAGAAATGAAGTGCTCCCGGAACAAACCTTAGATTATAATGAATTCATAAACATTACTACATCATAAATCTTTTTGTTATAAATTGTGTTTTCTTGCAAAACGATTATAAATCTCAATTGGAGATATTCCAGCATTTTGTTGGAAAAACATATCGAAAACTACTTTTCAACCAGGGCACGAGTTCGTTTTTGAAAAAAAAGAATCCACAGAGCTCTATGCTAATGGCAAAATTTGTTTAGAAACATCCCACGCTGAGAGTTTATATGTCTTGGGGGGGGGGGGGGTTGGGGGGGGGCTGGGGTTGGAGCACTTTAAGATAAGAGCGGCCACGGTCTCATAAAAATGTTTTCTCCACGACAGCCTGTGCAAAGCGGCTTTTTTTTCTCATGTGATGAGGAGCGTTGGTGGTGCAGGAGACTTTGACAAAGTCTTTAGAACGGTACGACTTTTTGTGTCTGCTCGCGCTCCCCCCCCCCCACCCCCCGGGTTATTTTACACAACAAGGAAGTGGAAGTGGCAGCTACGAGACATTTCTTGCCTTACGGCTGAATGAATATTGCTTCCTCATTTGCTAAATTATTTATTTATACGTGACCAAGAAATATATTGTTACACAAACAAGATATTAGATTTAAGAATTATACTGGGTCTAAATAAGTAGAAAAAACCTAAAAGCAGAAAAATGTCCCGAAAGGCAGAAAAGGTACTTAACATGACCTTTCAGAGAAGACATTTATTTTAAAAATATGTGTTCCGCGCTCGCATTTTCGTGTCAGTAACACTTCAGAAGGTTTAGAATAGCAACACGAACAATTTGTTCGATAAAACTGGAATAAGAAAGACTTTTCTTCCTGGTCTTACAATTATTAAATAATTGATTCTATATACAATTTTAATAAAATAACACATTTATACCGTCCGTCAGTAAAAACACCCAGTATAAAAGATGCATAGTTTTTTTTTGCGACGAAGCATTGCTGAATGTTCATATTATATTTCCACATAATATTAAATTTCCAGCCTAGGCGTTATGCATTGTCCGGTGCCACGCATGACTGAGTAGTAATGCTGCAGATCGCAGTATAAGCGTTATGCAACTTTGGAGCCAAAACATTAGAAAACATTCATTTAAAAAGTGCCAATGAATACCGATATTGAACCGAATTTTTGATCAAGTCAGATTATCGATAAAACGCGCTATGCCGCGTTTATCACGCCATGAACGTTTTTTTTTGCGTATGACGGACGTGAACATTAATTTCAGGAAGTAGCACATCGGACTGGGTGCATCAAAAACGCGATAAGGAATTCAGTTCACGAAAGGTTGCGATCAGGGAGGTTTGGACTAACCAAACCCCAGGAAAATCGCTACGTCATGTTTTCTAGATCACTTTAGACCAGCCAGTAGAACAGAAAGTGAGATTCAGATTATTAGTCTTACAGCGAGGCGCCAACTGGACTAGAATATTTTTTTATCAGTAGAAAGCCTTTGGTAATTATTGACGGCACAATAAAAGGCCGTCGTTACACAGTTTTGGTGGCCAATGCCGTGCCGTTATTTTCTGGAGCAACGTTAACAGCTGATCAGCTTCCAACAAAATAACGCGCGTCCATATTCAGCAGCCAAAATTACAAATTATCTTCCACGGTGAAGATATTACATCTCTTACCATAGCAGTCCTGTTCGCCCCTTCTCAATCCTATAGAGATTACGCCATCCGAAGGCTTATGACGCAGGTGCTCATGGTGTTTGCTCATGGTGTTTGCAAATGTATGTTGTTTGTCTCTGGTAATTCAGTAGAGATGTTCTAGATATCGCTTTTTTCTTTCTTTTCTTTGTTCTTGAACCGCCTTATGTAAAACATTTTGTTAACCCTTCACTGGAAGTTGTTTTTATGACGGACGGCATACATTACTGAAAATGATACATATGCGCTAACGAATACATAAATATAGGAATTATGAATATGTAGGAGTATTCTATTTTTACAATTGGAGCTATTCACGTTATATATTTTTGGAATGATACCGTTTCTACTTGCACCCAATATTTCACTTAGTATATCGAAAATGAGTCTATTCCAGCTTACTATATTATAAATAGTAAAAGTCGGTAGGCATTGTGATTCTGTTAAACATTTATAATCATCGGGCGATGATTTATAACATTTACAATCAAACCGAGATGGGAAAAAGAAGCAGAAACTTCCAGAATAAAGAAAAACTTATTTCCATTTCCAAGTGCGAAATGTTAATTTCCTAATGTCTGCATAACGGTCTACACAATACTGATCTCGGGACATCTATCTGTGTGAAAGACGTCGTTTAGACTTTCATGTGCAACCAACGCCTAGCGTTCGTCGCAGCGTCTATGGAACGCCACATATTCACTGGGTAGCCTACGATTGAAGGCTTTCGTAAAGGTTTACCTTTTCTCTTGTATCTCGTAAGTTTGCGTACATTCCTTGATAGACAGGCGCGTTGTTGTCATGCGAGCCACCACTTTTAGCATTTCCTCCCCGATTCGGCATGTTTTCTTTCATTTGAGTTTTGTCATAGGATTCCAATTCATAAATGTTGTCACCTACACTTTGATGAACGGGGCCTTGGTCGGTTTTGCAGGGCACGGAAGGCGCTGCTGTTTTACAGATTCCTCCAGAATGCATCGCTATGACTTCTGCGTTTGCGTAAACTATTTCCGGTGTCGTTTCGGTTTCGATATGTGCTTCAAAATTAGTTCCGGTATTACTGGAGGTCTTACTGCAGAACCAGGGTGCAATTCCCGTTCTTTTGCAATGTATAACCCAGCATAGACTGGTTATAATAAGAATTAGCAACACGATTCCAAAAGCAATTGCAAAGCCTGGGAATGAATAGCTTTTGTCTGAAATCTGGGATTTTGGTTCTGGAATGGCATTAATATTTGATTTGAATGACGTCGTTAGCTGCGAAGTTGCAGTGCTGTATTCGGGTGTGGCGCTGACTTCGGCTGTAATGCTGTCGGCGGTATTATCAAACAGAGTTATTCGAATTGTGCTAGATGGAAAACCATAGTGGACAGTGCTATTCCGATTACCAGACAGTATCAATCTAAACAAATGTGTAGTCCCTGGTGACAAGTCCCGTTGATTGGCAACTGCTTGGTCAGTACTAAATGGCCATGTTTGCACTGTTTGATACTCCCCAGATTCCATGTGTTGTAGGTGGAGGAAAAAGTAGTGTTGGTAATCAACAGGTATATTCGTGGTACATTCGAAGGATATTTCTAATGATGTCGTTGTCACGTTGACAGAGTGTATCCAACCCTTCCAATCGTAGGAGTTTTTAACGAGGCAGTTGGATCCAAAATACCCTGGTTGGCATGGCTGTCGGCAAGTCCCAGCCATCCAACCATCGCTGCATTTCTCGCACCAGATGCCGTTACCACATGGAGTTGGTCCGTCCTGCTGCAAACACCGAGTACAGTCAATGTCCAGAAAATATCTAGGTGAATATCTAAATTCAAAATAGCTAAATGGTACACATCTTTGTGGTAGGAACTCCGGATAGATGACATAGATGTGTCTTGAAATAACTGTTTGTAGAGAGCATCGTATATAAGTGAATCTACTGTACCATTCACAGTGGTAAATCTGTGGAGCAGACGCAGAGTTATTTTTGAACTCCAGGGTTATATTGACAAAATCGCCACTGTCATAAACGTCCTCATAGAAATTTCTCAGTATGTTCGAATAATGATAAAATTGGCGGATATTAAAACTAAACAATCTATTCAAATCAAATTCCCAAATAGCTGGTTTATTGAAACCGGTTACGTTTAAAAAATCGCTACAGTTTGGATCGATGTTGTGAAAAGACCATCTCATGACATCGCCTGTGAGCCGTTGCCTAGTAACAGGATGAACTAAGTATGCTGATACATCTAAGTAACGGGTGTCAGCGCTACTGCTGGGTATGCATATTTCTCCTGTGTTACCTATTTGAGACAGTGTAAAGTCCGTATTACAACGGCCTGAGAAACAGTGGCCAGTAACAGAATCGCAAGTTCTGTTAGAATTTCTAATTTGCCTACAGTGACAAGGCATTAAGCAACCTTCATCTTCACCAAATATGCAGGTTTGATGGCTTTCAACATGATTGAACATCATGCTCATCGTTATCCAAAATGCAAACTTATCCAACATGTTGATTTTATGCAAAAATTTGTTGTTCTGTTTATTTATTTTTTACTCGAGATAGACCTTGATTACTTGCATAACGCAAGCTTTCTTTCTTCGTAAACGTTTGTGGTTTCTTCTTCCTTCAGTCATTAATTACTGCACAATGCATTGTTGAGACAGCCAAAGTTATAACATATGGCGGAGGAGGGGGTGGGGTACTCACATATTGGTGCCCATGCCAATATGCCCTAAAAGCAGGAGAAACACAAAGTTAAAACAGTTATATGATCACTTTACAAATGAGCAGCTATCATATGACCACCTGTGATATGATAAATTAAAGTGGTATTCAAATGTATGGATTTTATTTTGGTGGTTACTTGCTCGGTGGTCATGTGGTAGGTAGATATTTCGTCAATTGCCCAGTGGTCATTTATCCAGTTTCCTACACATTCCTGAGTGCTGACGAATGTAAGACTTGTGCATAACTACAATAAAAAATTGACAAACAGTAAAACATGACAGGCATGTGTACAAGTTTTGGACGCCAACCCTTTACGACAGGACGCAGAATTCATGAAGTTCCATCAACAAGTAGCCTTTTAGTGGAAAAGCAGGAGAATAAATATTCCCCTTTCATTTGTTTTTAAACGCATGATAGCAAATGTGCCGAGCAGTGACCCCCCTACCGTTCAATTTTTATGAAGGACCATATATGAGGTGTAGAGAAAAACATTCAGGAAGTTAAAACCTGTTCAAGGGTTTTCAGACTGAATAAGCGAAGAGAAACTCTTCAAGACATTTGCATAAAGTTTTGTATATACTTTGGATGAGGTGAGTCAGCTAAGATTTCCCAGCTCGCTCAGACTTAAGAGTTCCTCGACACTAAGGACAATTGAGCCAACGACAACTAACCCAGCGACGATTGGTCCAGCCATAAATGATCTAGGGATAATTTATTTAAATTTCAGGGCACGGCAATTGATATCAATCTCCAAACCATATTTTCTATATATTAGTGACCTAGTAATTGGTGTAGGTAAGAAGTCCTAAGTGCTGAGCATTAAATAATGAGGGGATTTACACTTGCGCAGAGCAATAATATTTGTGAACTTGTGTATATGGATCTTAAATGAATTTTGAAGTGGTGGTTAATTCCAGGGATTACAATCACTATAACTCTAACAAGTTAGGCAGCCCTTGGCATTAAACCAGGGGATTATCTTTTGTGCAGAACAGCAAAACATCTTATGTGTAGATTGGTTTTGAAAGAACTACGGAGAATTGAATTTTAAAATTTCTTTGAAGGTGTTTTGAAATTCCAGTTGTCCTACTTAAAAATGTAAACAAAGAGAAAAAGAGCTCTAAAATGCGATGTCATAGTAAGCTGATCCGGTTTAAAAAGAAGAGTAAAGTGATAATTTATATCAACTTATTTTTTATCAAGTTGACTTATTGTTATAACAGGAAAAGAAGTTTTTAGAAAACAGAACAGTTGTCGCACACTGTCCATTAAACTCAAAGGTTGTCATATCAATTGTAGCTGTCAGATCAATTGTTGAGATGTCAAGGATATCAAGAATCCTATCATTAAAAATTTTAGCAAACCAGCATTCACATGCATCTTTCCAATTCAACCATAAGAGCAATTTATTCTTGTTTTGCTTTTAATCGTCAAGAATAAGCTTTTCTGCCCCTATTACTGCATCAGAAACGTAAACTCATTTGTAGATTATTTTTAATATTGGAATTTTATATGGTGTCAAAAGTATCTTGTCTAAGTGTGTAGTTTGTATGGTGAACTCAACGCTGGGACCAAACTGCTCCATTTTACAGGACTGAACTGAAGTGCTCCAGGAGCAAACCTTAGATTATAATGACTTCATAAACATTGCTACATTATAAACTTTTTGTCATCAATTAGTGTTTTTCTTGCAAAACGATTTTAAATTTGAATTGGAAATATTCCAGTATTTTGTTAGAAAATCATATCGAGAACTACTCGTCAACTGGGGTACGAGTTCGTTTTTGGGAAAACACTAATAATCCACATAAAGTAACAGTGCTCTATGTTAATGGCAAATAACACTTTTTATTACACCCTAAGCTGAGAGTTTATACCTACTCCAGGCACGACTAATTTCTTTTAGATAAACAAGTCAGGTATAGTCTTTTCAAACAAGTGCCTTTTTAAAGCGTTTCTTCTGTGGATATTAGCCACGCCAGTGATTGGGAAGATTTTTTCTTGAGAGGGAGTAGGGAAGGGGGCACTGGGGGAATGAAGCACTTTGACCTGAGAGCGGCCTCGGTTTCTTAAAAATGTTTTTTACGACAGCCTGTGCAAAGCCGCTTTTTTCTCATGTGATTAGGAGCGGTGATGGGGTGGACCACTTTGACCTAAGAACGGTCACGGCTTCCAAAAGAGTTTTCTCCTCCACAACCGTCACAACCTACTTTTTTATTGGTCATGCAATGCGTCTATCGCACCTCAAGTGAACGTTGTTCTCCCGACGAAATCGCGACAAGCATTATTTTGGCTTAACAATAGCAAAATACTGGCGTTCATCCGACGTTGGCTAAAGTCGCCCATTTAACTGGTGTATTCAGCGAGATCTCCTGCTGCGAGTATGTTCTCTGTCTATCATTGACCCGTACGAAGGAAAATATGACCACACCAGAACGACGTAATCTCAGTACCCCTCGCAACGCTTTTCGCCAAGTTGACAGTTTCCAAACAGAATGTTTTGGCAATTTGCCACTTGACGAAGATAATTGTGACTCAGAATGAAGCATTTTTTGATCATACATAAGAATTTTTGGTCTAGAAATATTATTCAAGGTTCGTTTATAAATATAACCGTCGCAAGTTGTTTGTCGGTGCAATAAATTATTTAATGAATGATCAGACGAACGTGTAAAGGCCAATGGTACACCAGAAAGGACCGGTCTTTTCTCCATCTTATGGGCCATGTAATTCACAGTTATGCAACAAAAAGGTATTAACAGAGCAGATGAATGACTGCAAAATATTATTAGGCTGGAGTTAATATTCTCACACATCGCACAAATATCCCAATAAACGCATTTAAATTATGAATAAATCATTTTATGTGACATCAAATACCACAACTTTACTCCAGCCAATAATTTTAACTAATATTTATGTATAAATATATTTGTTTGAAGCTATGGATGAATCCCGTTACTTTCATATTATTAGATCTGTAAGTCATAATTGAAAGTGTACTTAATAAAATATAAAGCTGCGTCAAGCAAGTTCAAAATACGCAGCATGTAACATACGTTGTTGAAGTGTCACTTTTATTAAACGAATTGTTAATATCGGAAAGAAAATTTACAGGTAAGAAAAAAATGTACTCCCATGTTTTTACATCTACACAAAACTAAACATTTATAATATTATTCTCATTATTTGTTGCATTTTTTGTTGACAAAACATGAGTGAATAAACAAATAGTCAAAATATTGTCTGTCGCGTTGTACTCACACCTATAAATATGTGATATATTAGCAATATTGATTTCCAGGAAAGTCAACAAAAATGGTAAATACATGATAGAGTTCGGTTCACGCGCCTATTTGTTTTTCCCCTGGATGATTAATAATTTGCCCCCCCCCCCCCCACAGAAAAGAAGAGGAGGGGCTGTGTCAACCAGTTAGATTGACGTTTCATATGATAAGTATTATAGAATGCAATGGATATTTATTGCCAATCTAAACCCCGTTGTTTGTGGTCCTGCAACTCTAGATACCTAAAAACACTGACCTCTGTAGGTGCGATAATGTCTTTTGCAGTTCTAGGAAACAATCCAATTGTTCAAGAATAGTGATATACACAAAGCAGTAAGTACTTCCTTCTTCGCGGGTTGGAAGGGGTAGGTCGAGGGGAGCGCGGTTGTGAGAGTCAAATTACCTGTTTGTTCTGAGTTTTGTCAATAACATTAGTGTGCATATTATTGAATTACTCTTGGAATTGCCTATGAGAGCCCCTCCTATGGTTTTCTATATCTTTTTGGAATCATAAGTAAAGTGAACTCTAAGTAACAGGCATTTTGAGAACCAAAAACTTTTCCAAGCTTCTCGAAAAGTCCCGGTCTGGATATCGACCAATCAGAATCAAAGGTAACCCAGTACCAAGACTCACTCGTGTGTTGCTGCTACACACCAACCATACGTAAGAGTGACGGACGGGTAGCTATGATAAAAGTGGAGAACGCGAATTACGCCTTTTCTCGTAAAAGAGCCTTTTTCGAATCTAACAACGAATTCGTTTATCTCTAATTTTATGTGGGACTAGCACAGCAATAGGGGTGACCTGCGTTGCGAACCAAGCCGAGAAAAGTTTTACTTCTAAAAGAACATGTCAAACACCAATCGCTTCTCACCCTGTGACCAATTACTTATACCTTCTCTCCTCTTTCCACCTCGAGATAGTAGGCCAACCTCGTAACAAGGGTCGGACTTGAGACACACCATATAATTTCAGTTTATTTGATTGTCTCACTGACAAGATCGTGGAAACCATTTGGCCAAGCATTCTATGACTCTGTGTACTTGCTTGGTCACTCACAAAGAATAGAGAAACTAAATCCTTGTGAGGGTGCATACACAAATTAAGAACTCCCACAATTGTTTACAATCACCTAGCTTGATCGATCACACAGACAACATAATGCGAAACTAAAAAATCATATTGTTCACATACTGATAATGCATGGAGTTAAGTAACCAATGACATCAAGTACTCGTACAAGATAGATAGATGCACTACAATATACTCATCTATTGTACAACCAAGGATTTGTCGAGTGGCCTAGATATAAAATCGATGCACGCACTACAACGTGTTCATCTAATACATAAGCAAGCATTTGTCAGGTGACCTAAGTTAGGCATGGTATGCCTATTTTCGGCGAGCCCGACTCTATCCGCTGTGACCCGACGCACCGAGAAAGATGTGCATACGGTGTTTGCACACCCATCCTCTTACCAGGGTACCGGAATCGCAAGAGTGAGACTTGACATGTACCAAGGAAAAGCTGTGAGTGCACAAGTGGTCAGTGAGCCACAACTAGAGTCCACTGTGCCCCTATCCGGAGACTGAAGGAGAGTAGAGAGTGAGAGTGCACTCGTATCCACTCAGCCCTCTTGACAGGTGCCAACGACCTTGGTTCTGGTCCTTCTTGTACTTGCCAGAACCGTTGCTGCAGCAAACAAAGAAAGTTTCCTTCTACTTAGGGTTTCTCTTTACCCTTGGTCCTCTATTCACTACAAAAGGATAACGGTTAGTTAGATAAGGATCCAACCGAGCTTCGGCCTGAGAGTATGCACTGAGAAACTTCTTTGAGATAGTATGTAATAAATTAGTTTGGGGATGGCCAACATGCCGATTTTAATATATCTGACTCTCTACACAGAGCCCTAATTGAGTTATCCACTTGTTTTGCTTGGTGGTATTTGATCTTGCATAACTCTCTAAATTCTGCTCCTGATTGGGCTTTATTGTAAAGGGCTAAGATTACACTCTTGATATACTTAGAATTGGTTTTATTTTGATAAATCATAGTTGAATTTAGGCATAAAGGAAATCATCAACGCTTAGTGTCCTTCTTCCCTGTTGTCCTCCGACAGTTGCAAGTACTTATGCAGAACTCGCACTGTGCATACAGAGACTAACCCTGGCTCGGTTTCACCGTCCGTTAAGGCCGGTAGCCTTATTTGTTCGAACGTAGTAAGGCCTGCGGTGGCCATGTACGTCTTACAAATGAAACACGAACTTTGACGAAGGAATTCTCTATTCCATGGACCGTTTTCTTTCAGGATTCTGAGGTCTAGGGATGGATTCCAACTCTTCTTTTGCCTGAGGCCAGTTCCAACAGAAAATTAACCTTACCGTTGCATTTTCCGAAGGGATGTCGGGAAGATTTTCAGGGATATTTTGGGCGATTATGTCCACTTTCTGTAGGTATCGCAGGGCCAAGAAAGATCCCACTGTGCTATATTGGTGTTTGATCTTGAAATACCTAAATAACACAGACAGGGCAGGGTCTTTCCTGGGTTATGACCCGTTGGGGATTTCAGCCTAAATTGAATCCACCTGTAAATAAAAAGATGGTCGAAAAAGTTTGCTATCACTGTTAGTGTGGCTTAGAATAGGTAAAATTGTAACTTAGCACACTTGCTGGCAAACTTATTAACTCATTCCACTGCCACAGATAGAGTCACGCTATGAATTCTGTGATTAGTAAGCAATTTTCCTTTCACGTTTATTTTAAAGAAATGCCATATTTTTCTAAGGAGCCAGGTGCAGGAACCACAGGGCTATCTACATTACATGCTGCTCCAACCAATTTATATGGTGGCTGTTACCTGCTTTGACTAATAACCCATCCACATCCTGCTTTGGAAATGGATAAATGGATTCCCCAAAGACAGAGACGTATCGGTTTGTATATCTAGTTCTGGTAGTGTTTTTCAGAAAGATATCACTTCGTTCATGATCCAAGGGTCCAACCACCAATCTTACGCCCAATACGCTACTTCGGTTACACTCGCAGGATGGATGGCTTGGATGGCAATTTGGATCCTTTTTGGGCGTTCTTGGGTGGGGGTTAGCCTGTGATAAGCTTAGATTTCACTTTTTCGCCAAGAGCACCATCACCTGTTTTTAATCTAATGCACCAACAGGCCTACTTTCGTTGCTTGATTGAAGGGGAAATGTGTTTGCTCCCGTACTTTGTATTGTTCGTGCTGAGCTAAGAACCAGTCATCTAAGTACTGATAAACGAACATATCTCGTATTCGGGCCCAAGTTTTAAAAATTCTCATGGTTTTCGTTATGAAGGGCGCTGTGGAGAGACCGAACCGAAGAGCCAAATAACAACATTTCTTTTGTCCTGTCTGGAAGAACAGGCATTTTTTGGCTGAAGGGTACACTGACACGTGAAGGTAAGCGTTGGTTAGATTGACAGATGTACCCCCACATGCCTGCGTCCGGTGACTCCTTTATGGCCTGAACTGTGTCCATCTGGAAGAGTGGATAGGTCTATGACTATCCGTCAACTCGTTATTTCTTGGGAACCAGAAAAGCCCTGCTGAAGAACCCTCTCTTGGTTTCTGCATCTCCGTTATCGCTCCCTTGCGCACCAAGTCTCAAATAATGTCTCGTAGGACTTCACTGGATCTTGGTAGTAGGACGCAACCAGGTTGCTTGGGGCTAGATCGCGGAGAGGTGTGGGTGGGTTATGAACGTGGGTTGGGTTTGAAACGTAGTGCTAACCTGCTATTAACCAACGCACCACTCTCGAGGGCATTCATGTTGCACCAAGCTGGTCAGAACTTGCATAGGTTGCTGCCTACGAGCAAGCAGTCCTCGAAGGGTTGATATCCCTCTGTACTTTCTGATTTGATAAAAGTATCTCTCAGAGACAAGTCCTTCGCCTCTGAGAGATACTTTGGTTGGTTGTTACCTGCACTGCTGCGAGACCTGTGTAATCGTTTTTTTTTTTTTGCTGCCCAACAGCCTAAGCTTCTTGAGGGATAGAGGTCGCGCCTTGCTACTGGACCTAGATCTGTGGGTACCTGCGCTTCTGCGGACGACAGTATGGTCTGGCCGCTCAAGCTATAAGGGATAAGTCCTGTGACTGAGACCTAATCTCTTGGCGCACTCTCTACTTCCTCAGGGTGGAAGAGTTCTTTTATCTAGATGATGGGGGCGTGGAGCAGTTTGCGACGGCCTCTGATGCTCTACCAACACTGTTACAGGAAAGCATCACATCTCAGGTACACCATGGAAGTGATCAAGTATGTAGTTACTTTGGCCACATTCCTTTGTCGCCAACGCCAAGCAGTAAAGCAGTTTCCTCTCAGCTAAAGGAATACCCAAGTCATGACGGACGGCATCCAAACTGTACGCTGGATTGGTTGCTCCAGTGCCTCCACGGGTATCAGATCGTCGGAAGAATGATGCGGACCCTGTTTGACCGTGCAGTGCTCTTGCTTGAATTACCTGCAGCGAGCCGACAGGGTGTTGGCTACCCTTTTACTTTTCTTTAACGCAATGGAGATTCTGGCTAGGGAGAGCTGCCTGTGATGTCATGCGTATTAACAGATCATCTCGGAACAAGACACCAGCATTCAATCTCAGCGAGCGTGGCAATTTATTGAACAGCTCGTTATCGGCGCGCGCTAGGTCATGGAGGCTTAGCCTCACGGAGGCAAACGAGGTGACTCACTCTCACTGAGTATGATCGTTTCCTGTCTGTCTTTGGTGCTCGATTGCGGAGGGGGCGACTGCGGCCTAGAGAGTTGAGCCGAAATAGACACAGGAATGATTACCGCCAACACCGGTGGGTAGTCTGGTGGACGTGGTTCTGTCGTGGCTGGTATATGCTTGCGCATCGGTTGATCTTGCCTTGGCAGCAGCGCTTTTTGTAGTTCTTGGACCTGCTTTTTGTAGTTAGGCTTGCATGGCCAAGAATGGTGAAATAGTCAGAGAATCTGACTATGAAATCAGCGACGCATTCATTGTCTTTGAAGGTGAGATGGTCAGGGTGTGGAAGATAGCGTATGGCCAGTAAAACATGTGCCCGACTGTGTGTGTAACTGTCATCAGGTGCTAAAAAAAGTCAGATTCCTCTGACAGGACTTGCTCATTCTCTTAGTGTAAGGCAGACCAAGCCTTTTCTATGACTGCCGGTTCACCCACAGCTAGTATGTCTCACTCCGCTAATGTTTCGGATGTTGCAGACGGCTTAGGCTCGTTGTGTTTCTTTGGACGGTCAACGTCAGATTACGTGCCCCTTTCTGAGTAAACCGGGAAGGAGATAGGGATTGAACTTCGCGACGCACCCTACCCTTAATGGGGATAAGTGGTGCGTACACTCCTCACAGATATGTAGTGCACCACACAGCGGTATGCCCTAACACTGTGATGTGAACGCAGCATAGGTTATGCAGGATACTGAACGCCAGTATAAATGCGGTATTTTTGCTTTAGCATTCGATACAGGCGTTTTGTAGTGCAATGTTCTCAGTGGGGAAGAGGCTTGATGGAGAAAGCTATCACATATTTTATTTCTAATGATGTAACTGTGATATCACAGGGCTAAAGGTAGATCTAATACATGACATTGTTAAAGTTAAAATTGCAAAATCCAACCATGGTCATCCATGGAGAGGTCAGGAGAGATCATTGAAATCTAACCAACCAGAGAGGTCACCTATTATATTAGTAGTTTTATTCGCTTCCAACAAATATGTCCCAAAATCTAGTGGCTCAAAATCGCCAAAAAGAAAACTGTATAATCGAGAGACTTGCCATAATACTAACCTAATCGGTTTTTTCTGATGTCATTCATATAGTTCATGCTCGCTTTCGTTTGCTGTTCTGCGAAGAAATGTATTAATTTTCTTCGTTTCATGTATTTGCAAAGCAAAAATCCGAACCCAACAATTTCAAAACCTGTACAAACTTATTTTGATCGGGATTTTGGAAATGCTTGTGACCCTTTGAGTTTGGTGTAGAAGCTGTGTTTGACAATGAATTAAGTTTGAAAACTTTGTCAGCTGCGGGGGTTTTATATTTTTCTCTTGTTTCTGAGCAAGGTTATTCAAATGACATGGGATTGTTAACCACAGTATGGGGTGCTATTTTTATGCCCAGTCAAAATAAATTTAAACACTCATGTTTTGCCAGGTGATAACTGTTGTATTTTAGTAACGCCTTAGTTAGTGCTGAAAGCGAATATTTCAACTATCTCGCAGTCGTCAGATTGCCATTGTTGTAGATGAATGGAGTGATAGTAATCCTACAAGTATTTCTGTGGCACATTGAACGGCTATTTCTATTGACGCTTGATGTTTGGCTATGTCTGTTGATGAATCGAGCAGTTCCAGTCATAGAAATTAGTAACAGCGCAGTTTAATCCGAAATATGCTGCTTGACATGAATGTCGGCGAGTCACAGCAATCTAACCATCTGTATTGCGAGTGCCAGGAGGCGTTCTTCTCTCAGTCGTGCCACTATCGCCACCGGCACTAGACAGGCCACGACCGCGGGCGGGAGGGCGTGGTGAGCGTGTCGCACAACGTCGTGCTGCAGTATCTGAACCAGGAAACCATAAACCCGCCGCCGCCCAAGTAGCAACAGCGCTGCGTGGTTATATAACTTGGTCAAATCCGAACGATATTTCTGGTTTACCCACGTGTCTAGTAGAAAGACTTTTCTGTCAAGCCACGTATTGGGTCCGGTCACGTGTTTCAGTCAGTCTGAAACTTGGCAAAAACAAATAATAGAAAACAGTCTGACGCGGACGTTCCCTTTCTTTGCAGTTCGCCATTTAGAGATAACCAGTGAATGTGTATGGGTGTTATCATGGTCATATTAAGGGATGTTTTTAACAACGTATATAATAAAATGAACTGTCTATTTTTTCAAAAGGCCCACTAGAGGAAGTTTGTTGTAATATTTTTTGACTTGATGTTACAGAGGCGGCGGGGGTAGAGGTATGGCAGAGGCAGGGCACGAGGCCCTTGTGTTCAGTATTGCACATGAGTGCAGCGAATCTCAGTCAACGCAGCAGGTACCACGTCTATGTATGATGGCAAAGAGGGCGTAGGGAAAGTTGTTGGTGTGTGGGTTATCCATAAAAAACATAGGCGCGGAGGGATAACGGGAAGGCTTGGGGGTTGGAGATGGTCAGAAGCCATCCATAAAATACGAACGGAAAAGTGGGAGCAAGAGATGTTATATGGCCATGTATAAAGCGCAATCTACACAGGGAGAGCGAAGCCGAAATATGTGTTGGCGTATTGTATTGATGGTATCTCATTGGGAACGTTTTCTTTACGACTGAAATGTTGTTTAAAAGGTTGTAAGAACAGCAAAACTTGGCATTTTGAGACATTTGTTTGACGGCGTGATTTCTTACCTATTCCAAGTCACGGTCGGTGAGAACCAGCTGGAGATATTAAAAACCTTCAGGCAAGGCCAGGCAAGCATGGCATTTCCCGAGCAGCTGTATACACAGCTGCAGCAGCAGCAGATGCAGGAGAACAAAAGTATTACGTCACTCTGTCTGTGCCACAAACCAAAACTCTTTTGAGCTCAGGTCCTGATGGAGAGAAGACCTGTGATATCCTGTTTATGATGGACAGTTATCGCACGTCAACACGTCAGAGTAGAATCTTGTTATAACGTATGTGAAACATAGAGGTGGGGTTGGGATAGGAGGTCTTTTTTGTCTAAATTAATCGTGTTTTCTATGTAATATTTGCAATATTTTTTAAGCGTCTTCACAGTAGCATTTGGTCTGGATCGCAAATTTTACGAATTTTAAGACAAGGTAATCACATCCTGCCACATCCTATCCCGTTATATAATTACATTCCCTGGATGACAAAGTTCATGAACGGATGGATGGGATAGAAGGAATCTGTCAGTTTTAAATTTGATTTCTCAGTTATCAGTAAAGACTCAGTAATGACGTTAATTATGTCGCTATAGAACATGATGAAACCCTACCCGTGCCGTCCTAAGTCGGTGTTTTAAGTCCGTGTCTTAAGTCGATGTTTTAAGTCCGTGACTTACACTAACGCAAAGCTTCCTTTCATATGTCTATTTTACGCTCATCTGATCATGGTTGTCTCATTTTAGATTTAAAGTCAAAGCTTCGATGAAAAACAATCACTTGTTATATTATGAACCATAACATGACAATGTCAGTTGTTGCTATGTAGTTGCTCAACAGGAATCCGAAATCGTTAAGTATTTAAACAAATGTTCAGGGCTGCATATCTTATTTGTCTCTTGGCGTTCCCCCTCCAGCTCCCCGGGTTATTTCCAGAAATAAGAAAGCAAAAAAGGGCAGCTACCAGACATTTCATGCCTTGAAAATAAATTTAAATTAATATCTTTTCAAAAGGCCTACTGGAAGAAGTATGTTGTAGCATGTCGTGATTTGCTGTTACAGAGGTGGCGGGGATAGAGGGATAAAACCTTTCCTCTGCCGTCCTCATTCGGTGTCCTAGGTCGGTGCCTTAAGTTGCTGTCTTAAGTTGATGTCTTTCACCTTCCTGTTCGCGTTCTCCTTCCTATCACCTTCTGCCTCCGGGTTATTTCACATAAACAAGGAAATGAAAATGGCCTTACTGGTAAAAGATACAGCTTCCTCCTTTGCCCAGTTATTTCTTTATACGTGATCATGAAATAAATATTGTTGCGTTAACATGTAACTATTAGATTTAAGAATCATAATTCCACCGCAACGAAATGAGTATTGCAGTAATAAAGTCAGTTATTAAACACATTAGGCGAGAGAGATCGATCGGGTTTCAAAAAGTAAACAAAAACAAAAGAAAGAAATCAGCCTGCCGGGTGTACAAAATTTAAAAGTTGAAACATGTCCTGAAAGGCAAAAAGTAGTTAAAATGACCTTTCAGAGAATACATTTATCTTGAAATTATGCGTTCTTGCCGTCGGTGCTCGCATTTTTGTGTACGTAACACTTCAAAAGCTTTAAAATAGCAAGATAAACAATTGTTTTATAAACCTTGAATAAGAAGCAAAGCTTTTCTACTTATCTTTCTAATCATTAAGCTACTGAAGCTATATAAAACTTTAATAAAAAAGATAAGGTAAATAAACCGACCGTCGTTAAAAATGTCCGGTGTGAAAGAGCCACAGGTTTTTGCGACTAAGCATTGCTAAATGTTTATATTAATATTTCTGTATAATATCAAATTCCCAGCCGAGTTTTTATATTTCTTACTGTCCTTTTTGTCCATCTCAATGCTATCGAGCATACACCATTCGACGGCTAATGACACAAATGTTTTCTTTCTCATGTTTTATGCAAATGGCTGCTGTTTGTATCCAATAATGAAGCAGAGATGTTCTGGAGATTTAACTATTTTTCTCTTTTCTGTTTCTGAACCACATCATATGCCAAACATTTAGTGAACCCTCCTGTGGAAGTTTTTTTTATGACGGACGGTATATATTATCCAAAACAATACATATGTGCTAGTGAATACAAAAATATACTAATAATGAATATGCACTTCTGTTATTTACAATTGCAGCTATTCACGATATATATTTTCGGAACGAGACATTTTTACTTACTTCCAATGTCTGGCTTATTATACAGAACTGATTCTTTCCTAGTTTACTACAATATAAATCGGTAGATATTGCGATTTCATTAAACAACCGGTGCGACCTTGTCACCCTCTACACGAGAGCCAAATGCGGTCTTCCTACGTCAAATAGTTTGAAAGGTTGGAAGTCAACCCGTCGAGGGGAAAAACAAACGAAAATGGGAGAGGGACAGCAGAAACTACCAGAATAACGACGAATTTATTTCGATTTCAGAACAACAACCGGAAGATATTGTTTTGTAAACCGAATGTACTTATGCGTCTGTCTCTAGTGTCTGTTTCCTGTCATGAGCCTAACGAACAATTTCTAACCTTTCTAAAAAGATCCATTTTGTAGATTTTTGTTGGGACTTAGTCACAAGTGCTGGATTTTTCCCATAGAGGTTGGCTGTTAAATGATTATTTAAACACAAGATTATGAGGGACGCAAGTTTTTTGTTGCTAACTCTTGAAAAAAATAGAAATGAATGGCGCATGACTTCTTGCATATTATTAATACATGGGATAACCCACGTGGGGGTGCTGATGGGGATGGTGGTTGGGGGTATAATCGAAGGGTGGGGAAGTAACTTTAATGAAAGAGCTGCTATGGTATTTCTGGAATTGCAATTTCCTCATGTCCATATAACGGCCTTTAACGACTTCTTTACAGTGCCAATCTCTAGACATCTGTATGTGGGAAAGACGCTGTTTAGACTTTCATTTATAACCATCTTCTAACGTCCGGTCGCAGGGTCTATGGAACGTCTCATGTTCACTTGGTAGCCTAAGTTTGAAGACTTTCGTAAAGATTTGCCTTTTCTTTTGTATCTCGTAAGTTTACATACATTCCTTGGTAGAGTGACTCGATGCTGTCATGTGATCCACCAGTTTTAGCATTTTCTCCACGATTCGGCATGCTTTCTTTCACTTGATTATGGTCAAGGGATTCCAGTTCATAAATGTTGCTTCTATGAACGGGTCCTTGGTCATTTGGGCACGGCATGGACAGCGACACTGTTTTATGGATGCCCTCTGAATGCATCGCTATGACTTCTGCGTCTGCGTAAACTATTTCTGCTTTCGTATCGGTTTTGATGTGTACCTCAGACAAGTAATAATATCACTGGAGGTTTCACCGCAGCAGCAGGGAGTAATTCCCGTTCTTTTGCATTGTATTATCCAGAATATACCGTTTATACCAAGAATTAGTAAGACTACTCCACAAGAAATTTCAAAGCCGTTGATTGGATATTTTTTGCATATAGTCTTGGATTTTAGAACGGCATTCGATTTTGATGCGACAGTGCTGTCTTCGGTGCTGTCCGGCAGGCTTATTCGAATTGCATTGGATGGAGATCCATAGTGGACCTTGTTACTCCGATTAACAGACACTATGAATCTAATCAGGTGTGTAACCCCTGGCGACAAGCCCTGTTGCCTTGCAACGGCTTGACTGTTGCGAAATGGCCATGTTTGTACTGTCTGGTATTCCCTAGATTCCATATGTTGTAGGTGGACGAAGAAATAGTGCTGGTAATCAACCGGTATATCTGCAGTACATTCGAAGGATATTTCAAAGGAAGTAATTGGCAAATTGATAGAATGCATCAAACCCTTCCAGTCGTAAGTGTTTTTAACAAGGCAGTTGGATCCAAAATATCCTGGTTGCACTTCTCGCCCCAGATGCCGCTACCACATGAATTTGGTCCGTCCTGCTGCAAACACCGAGTACAGTCAATGTCCAGAAAATACTTAAGTGAATATCTAAATGCAAAATAGTTGAATGGTACACATTTTTGTGGTAGGAATTTTGGGTAGATAACGTAGATGTGTCTTGAAATAACGATTCCCCGAGAACAGCGAATAGAGGAGAATCTACTGTACCATTCACAATGGTAAATCTGTGGAGCGGACACAGAGTTATTTTTAAACTCCAGGGTGATGTTGATAAACTCACCAATGTCATAAACGTCCTCATAGAAATTTCTCAATATGCTCGAATAATGATAAAATTGGCGGGTATTAAAACTGAACAATCTATTCAGATCAAATTCCCAAATAGCCGGTTTACCGAAACCGGTTATGTTTAACAAATTGCTACAGTTTGGGTCCATGTTTTGAAAAGAAGATCTCATCACATCGCCAGTTAAACGTTGCCTGGTAACAGGATGAACCAGGCATGCTGATGCACTCAAGTAATGGGTATTAGCGTTATTGCTGGGCATGCATATTCCTCCTGTGTTACCTAATTCATTCTCTGTAAAACTCGAACTACAGCGGCCTGAGAAACAGTGACCAGTAACAGAATCACAAGTTCTGTTAGAACTGCTTAGTCCCCTACAGTGACAAGGTATTAAACAGGCTTCCTCTTTTCCAAATATACAGGTTTGTTGACCTTGAACATGGTTGAACGTCATGTTTATCGTTAGCCAAAATGCAAACTTATCCAACATGTTGATTTTATAGAACATTTTTTGTTCTGTTTGTTAATTATTTTATCAAGATACTCTTGCACAACATATTCTATCTTCATTAACTTTTGTAGGTTTGTTTTTCCTTCAACCATTAATTTTTACTGCGTAATATTCTGATTCATTGCGGAGTGGAAACAGCCTATGTTATAGCATGTGGTGGAGGAAGAGAGGGGAGTTACTCATATATTGGTAATCATGCTAAAGCCCATTACTGCAGGAGGAAACATGAAGTTAGAACATACAACGGTCAACAGACAACAACCCATATTTCAATTCCATCATTAAGAATTAGGTTAACTAAAATAACAAAATGAAAGTGAGAAATGTGGGCATAGATTATAAAAAACTGTGTGCTATCGTTCCCCTACCCTGGGATTTAGGGGGTTGAAAATGTACTTTCGTATTTGCTTCCTAGCGTATCCATGACTTCTTAAAATGGTCCTTGACAGTGTCCAAACCGAATGACCACCAGTTATATGACCACAGGACAAATGATCATCGGTCATAAGCAATGCTAAATTGAAGTAATGGTAAAGTGGCCGGTTTTTTTATTGGGCTGGTGGACATATGACCGGCTGTCATTTTTTCGTTGGTCATATAAAGGGCGGACCTTTAATCATTTGGCCTAATTACATATTGTTTATTGGTCTAGGATCACACGACACCCCCGAGGGATTTGTCTGGGGTGTTTTGGTGGGGTGGGGAGTGGAGGTTAGTCCGGGGGTGGGTTTGTTCCTGTTCCCTTTGTTTAGCAGTAGCTCATCTAAGACTTGCGTGTAACTATAATACATAAATCGAAAAACATGAGAGCCACATACAGAAGTTGCAATGTCCACCTTTTACGACAGGACAGAAATCATAAAGTTTAACCAAAGTTCCCTTTAATTGGAAAAGGAAGATTACTGAATAAATGTTCGGCTTTTAACGAAGTTGACACTTTGCACATGTCCCGTTTAGTCAAAACAATTTCCTCTTCCTTCATTCGAAAAGTGCCCCCCCCCCCTCAGCCAAATTTGGGACAGAATCACATATCAGGCATAAGCAAAACCATTGAGGAAGTTACAATATAGTCATGACTTTTCAGACTGAATAAAAAATAAATAAAATCACTTGAACGAACGAAGAAAAACGCAAACTAAGATTTCCCAGCTGAGTCAAATGTTATGAGGAAGAATTCACGACAGTTGATCTGACGACAATTGATCTAGGGACAATTAGTCTAGCGACAAGTAATCTAGCCACAATTTCTCTAAATCGCAGAGTACGGCAATTAATTAATATTCTCCAAACCACATTTTCTGTGCCCTAATGACCTAGTGACCGTGACTGATAAGACAGTTCTTGGCGTTGAAAAATCGAGGGAATTTACATTTGTGAAAGCAATAGTATTTGTGAACGTGTGCATAGAGATCTTAAATGAACTTCAAAGTGATAGACAAGTTCAGGGATTACCATCTCTGTAACTATGAAAGGTTAGGCATCTCTTGGCATAAGAGGAACTCAGGATAATCTTTTGTGCATAGCAGTAAATTCTTCAAGCTTGCTATGTGTAGAATAGTCTTGAAAGAACTACGGAGGAGTTAATTTTTAAACTTCTCTAAATGGTGTTGTAAAATTCCAAGTGTTCAGCTTGAAAAGTGACAAAAATCAGAGCTCTGAAGTGAGCCTTTGCAGTGTGAATTGGACGTGTAAATCTTGTAATGTGTAAATCTTGCGTTCTACGTGTGAAAATCCAATGACTGATGACTGAAAAATGAAATCGCAAAAACAGAAATTAAAAAAAATGATATAAAAATTTAGACAGTTACGAGGCGAATTCAAGACGAGTACTTGACGACTAAGCCTGCTGTGTCGATACGGCAAATCATTCAGACACAAAAACATAATCCATTACTCAATTATTACACTATGAAGCATTTTACTTTCATTCAAACTTGTAAAGTGTCATTGTCTGATATCAGGATTCCGAATTGAGTAGTCTTTGCTGCCGGTCCCATGTCCCTCAAAGGCAAGATTGGGCTGTAATCATGGTTCTATGACTAGTGACTTGTAACCATGGTTCTATGAGTAAAAATGTTTAAATAAAAAAGACACTATGTTTTTGTTATGCAAAACACTTGTCTCATCTCTTTTTAATTAGTATTGATGTGTCATTTATTAAATTTAGTATACAGTAGTTTATTTATTTAGTATACATTCTCAGCTGCAGTAGGATTAATTTTATTACGCATTTTGACCTTACATAATGGTATTAAAACAATAAACTTCTATTTTTCTCACAGGTATGAACTTGGTCACCAGCACTTTGTGGTGTATCTCAGACAGCCACATCAAACCATAACTGTTAGCTCTTTTTCTGATGTTGAAACAATTGCTTTTTGGAGAAAATCCTCTCCTTAGGATCTAGAATAACAATAATGGTATCTATGCATATTAATTTTTCCATCTTTTCTGGGCAGTCTGTATAACAATCAAGGACGCTGCTGAATTTCAACTGCTGGCGGCTTTAATATAATAGGATGGGGCAAGCAATTGCATAAGATGTGCTCCTTCTATTTTGTTCGGTAGCTTCAAGAAAATGCTCAAAATCAATGTAGTGTGATAAACTCATCAAGCATCCGCGTTTATCGTGAGGATCCAAATTTTTCGAAAGTGCATTTTGGTTAGCCAGTTGACGTAATTCCATTTCTAATGAAAAAATAGTGATTGGATTTTAAAACTGAATTGAAGATATGCCAGCATGGTGTTAGAGAATCTGTTTGAGAACTATTTGTAAACTGAGACAAGAATTCGTTTTCGGAAAGTAACTAAGAATCCAAATAAGGCAACTGAGCTCTATGTTAATGGCAAATAGAAAGATTTTTACACTTCACGCTTAGAGTTTATACCTACTAACGCAAACCACCGTAATTTCTTTTCGATGACTATAAATAATAAGTCAGGTATAATCTTTTCAAGGACGGCATGATTAGAGGTGGGGATGTGGTGGTTTGGAACACTTCAACCAAAGAGAGGCCACGGTCTGTCAAAGATGTTTTCTACACGATCGCCTTTTTCTTGGGGTGAGACACTTTGACCTAAGAACGACCATGGCGTCTAAAAGAGTTTTAGAGTTTTCATTACACCAACCTACACACACATCTTTTTTCGATTATAATACAATGTGCGACTATGGCATGTCAAGTGAACGTCGTTCTCCCAAAGTCTATTCGAAATCCCGACAGACGTTATTTCGACTTAACAGTAACTAAATAGTGGCGTTTTCGTCCTTTTACTTGGTGTGTTCACTGAGGTGCGGGTATGTTCACTGGGCAATATTAACCAAAACGACTGAAAATATGATCAGATCTGGACTCTTCTATGTTTCTCGACGCGTTTTACCATTTAGCCACCATATAACAGTTGCAAAAAGACATATTTAAGGTAAGAATTCAGTAATCGCCTAGCGGTGTAAAAGTTTTACTACTAGCAGCTGCCGGAAGGTTTCCGCTAAAAGGTAGAGAGAGTCTAGCGGCGTTCTTCCCCTCTTAGTTGACATCTATCTCTCTCCTTAAATCTTTTGTTTTTTTATTATATTGTTAATACTTACTATTTTTCAGTCACTAAATTACTTATTTTACTTAATACTATCAACATTCTCGGGCTTTGAGCTTGTAGTAAAATTTTGTTAGGTCAAAGCTGACATGAATATCATAACGAACAAAGTAATTCGAGGGAGTAGAGCTGGCACAGGTGGGGTGAGGGAGAGATGCACTACACTCGAGAACAACTTTATGGGGTTGATGTTCTTTGACCATGAGATTCTTTAAGTGACTCTCGCCGCGTCCTCTGAGCAGATTAAGTACCATTCTCGCAGCCGTGTCAAACAAAGTAAAAATGAAAGACCTGAATCAAAGTTACTTAATGCACTTCGAGCTATGAGTTTGGTTTCCTCTTACAAGTGTAATAAATACCATAAATAAACAAAGAAGTACGTTCTTATTTTGATTTGATATAACTTAAATTCAACACCTGGTTGCAAATAAATAGGCTAAAGTTCTCTTCTTTATATTTGGTTTATTTAGAATTGCACCTTATGATTAGGCATATGTTATCGTGTGTTGCAAGGAGTGGCTGAATTTCGTATCATTCATGCGCGTCACCTTGGTATCTTAAAAGTCCCAAACAACACAAAAATTTGTACTTATGAGATACTTCGTTGAGTTCTGCGAGTTGAAATGGACATGGCGCAGACCAAAATTCGGTACTGGGTACCGAAACAGCTCCACAGAACACGAGGAAGCTTAAGTGGAACTAAATTATGAAATAAACGTAATTATTTTACGTTACAGTTTATAACCTTTTCAGTAGATAGCCACCGACAATATAAAGCACCATTCATTATATTTTGAGCTTATCGAGTGCTTTTGATTCCAACCACTTGCTACTGTAGTATTTAGCAGAGTAGATGTGAATGATGTAAATGCAGCACAAGTTATGCAGGGTACTGAACGCCAGTACAGCTGTGTGTTGCGATACAGTTGTTTTGCTGTGATGAAGAACGGCGTGTTGGAGGAAGCTACTATATGTTTTAGTTTTCATTTTATTCTTCAAAGCGTTGAAAGGGTTCAAATCCCGCATTAAAAACCCAACACAAAGAAAGAAAAATTGAAAAATGATGTGATTGCTGTGTAATAGGGTAAGAAGTAGATTTAGTCCACAACAGTGTGAAGGAAAAAATGCAGAATCCATCCACGTTCTCGAGAGGTCTTGAAAGGTTACCGAAATCTAACCAAGCTGAATGTAAAATGTCGTCTGTTGTTTAATTAAGTACTTCTGAGGAAATGTACTTAACTTGACAATGTGAGTGCTTTTGGTAATCCACATTCCTATCGGATTTTGTCACTGACTGTTGCCATAACTAATCCCTTACTCAACAATTCAAGCCATTATGCTATATTCTTACCTGCTCAGTAATGACTCAAGATGATTAAAACCCTTGCTAGTGGATTAACCTAAGTCATGTCTTAAAAATATCCCAAACTCATTCCTTAAACGTAGACATTAGACAAGGAGATTCTTCCTGGCATAGCAAAACTCTTTATGAGGTTTTTTCTGCAGCTGCTAAAATTGACTGTTTGTCGGAGGAGTTTTGTCTGGAAGTGCCCGATAGACCAGCTAAATTGATCGAGGTTTCTTGTCATTGCTTGTAGTGTATTTCATTTTTTGATGAAATCAAGATAAACTCGCCCCACAGTCATTGCTGAAATATAAATATTCAAAGTCAAGCCATAGCATCGAATGACCACAAAGTCAGTCCTGAAGTCAATATAAATTAAGGTTCCTTGTCAACTGGGAGACAGGTCAGGTAAGCGACAAGAAAGTCAAATGGGCGATAACTCCTGGGTCACACGGGCGACAGAATAACCAATGCGGAATGGGCGACAAAACAGAAATATCATTTTTCCTGTTCTAGTTTTTATATCAGAGTTTGTTTATTAAAATTTATATGATTTGGCCAATTGTCTTTGGTCAAGAGGAAACGATTTTACCTCTCTTCTTTCATTTTGCTCCGTTAATAATCACCAAAAATTAAAACCAAGAAACACACCTTTCAAATGCGACTACACATAGACAAGTGCTCTGACTGTAGGACTTGAGCAAAAATTACAATTCATAAGAGTGAGAGGACTGCTTGCTGCATTTAATTTGCCTCCTACAATATTTCAAAACATTTGCCCTTATGTGCCATCGAAGATCAATACTCGATAATCTTGACTCAATGTTGGCATGAACAACTTTTGGTGACTGCAATCGGATGTAACTAAAGCGATTCGATTGTTGCAGTTACAGTCATCCAGATCCAGTGCATCCAGATTCGTAGTATATGTAATTGGAAATCTTTCAATGGGACATTCAAGTATATTTTAGTGCTAAAGGTTAAAGTTTGTAACCGCTAAATTATTTTTCTTTTTAAATTTATCTGTCGCCGAGTTAATTTTTGTCGTCCATTGGACTTCTTTTTGTCGCCCAATTGACTGTAGTTTTGTGGCCTGTTGATCTAAGAGTTGTCGCTCACTAGACTTTTTATCGCCAAGTTGATTGTCGCCCAACTTACTTGTTGCTCAGTTGACCGACTACCTACATGAATACTCACAACAAATTTCATTGAAATGCTTTCGCGGGTTTCTGAGTAATTGATTGAATAAGTCCAAGCTTAATGCGATACCAAAGGTAAATATTCTATCCGTTGCTTAAATTATTAGACATTTTATAAGCTCAAGGGATCATCTGTATACATGTTCACTCCGGTTTGTTCTTTTTCTCCCACTTGTCTGATCACACTCCTTGCATGCTTTCGTGATCTTTCTTCTCTTTCTTTTTTTAATGTATGTGTACGCATGGTTAGTCATGTATATTTATTTGTACGTTTATGGAAAAAGTGGTTTCATTTTCTGTGCTGTGTAGGAGTCAATTTTCCTTCTTAGTTTATTCCTTTACTTTTATTTATTTATATTTGTATATTGTCCTTTTCATTTATATTTATAGTATAAGCAATTCGTTTTTTCCCTGTTGTTCTCTTATGCAGTCTATTGGACATCCAATGCGAATAATAGACTGTTGTCTGCATAACGACAAAATTCCCTGTTTGCAATTCATGTTCAATAGTTTTCACACGATGACATTGATCAATCAGTTTATTTTCAAAATGAAAGTATTAGGAAAACTGAAAATAAAGGGCTATTTACTACCTGTGAGGCAAAACTGTAGGGTAGAACACCCGAGCGGAAGACAGATTGAGCACGTTACCAACAACGGTTTATTTAGTAAACAACTAAAGCCATGCTTACACAACCTGAGTAATCCGGATACTTTGGTAATCTGGACAAATGATGTCAGTCCCAGCCTGTCCAGATTAGACAAATTCTACTGTAATCATGATGGAAAACGTTATTTATGAATATTGTTATCTGATATACAAGAGATAACTGCGCTAAACAACGGGGATGGTAATTTAAAACTTCTGAAAATTAAAGGCATGGTTACACTACTCCAGCAATAAGAATATCTTGGTAATCTGGACAAATTTTGTCAGTCCCAACCCAGTCGATATTGGCCTGATTTTATGGTACTCACTGATGTAAAACGTTGTTTAGAGATACTGTTATCACTAATATACACGACACAACTGCACTAAACTACTTAATAACATTTCACATGCTCAGTGAGTCTTATTGGATAGCAAAGAAAGGATATCTACAAACTAATGTAAACGAAATGTAAAGATTTCTTCATTTAAACAATCTTCAAACTTTTTTTGCATTTTCAAATCACTATGTCAACAGTTGTGCTGAACTTTTGACAATTGGTTACTTTGGTTAAAAGTAAGCGAATATTAAACCAATTTAAGGGGAAAATGTCTTTTACGGTAATAAATTAGAATAAATCATAACAATAAGAATTCTAATTTTCGCCATCATTTTGACATGTCATTTAGTACATGCTTTTAATAATTTTTACATATTTTACTAACCAATTCTGCTTTATTTGCTATTGATGAAATAAATAAAAACTAAAATATATCTAAATACATTAATCTGTGGCTTGTTTCGTACAAAACAATAACTTTGTTCATAGAATTTGTTTGTTGATAGAATCGTGCCTATATATCAGTGATTTTCGATGGATATTCAGGCTATACGATCAGTCTTCAAATTTGAAACTGTGTGGAAACAAAACCACCAGCCTTTCAGATTTATGGCTTATGTTCTAATTCTTTACAATTATTTTGGTGTTCTTGGTTTCCAAAAACATGTCCCAAAATCTAGTGGTTCAAAGTCATATTTGAAAAAAAAATATACTTGAGAGATGATATTAACTAGCCGAATCGGTTCTCTTGATGTCGTTAATATAGTTCATACGCGCTTTCGTTTGCTGTTCTACGAAGAAATGTATCACTTTTTCTTCGTTTCATGTATTTGCAAAGCAAAGCGAAGCAAACTACTGTAATAATTAATAAAGCCAACCCTAGAACAATTTCAAAACCTGTAAAAAACTTATTTTGATCTGGATTTTGGGAGTGCCCGTGACGCTTTGACGAAGAAACTGTGGTTGACACTGAATCAAGCTTAAAGAACGTCGTCAATTGCGGAGGTATTGTATTAATTCTGTTGTTGGTGGGTAACGTTATCCGAATGACATGAGACGGCAAACCATAGTGTGTGGTTCTGTTTGTATGCGTAGACAGAATAAATCTAAACAGACATGTGTTGCCAGGTGATAACTGTTGTATTCTAGCAACACTTTGGTTATTGCTGAAAGGGAACGTTTCTACCGTCTCGTAGTCGTCAGGCTGCCATTGTTGTAGGTGAATGGAGAAATAGTGATGGTAATCCACAGGTATTCCTGTAGCACATTGAAAGACTATTTCTATTGACGTTGCTGTGATGTTTGCTGAATGGATCGACCCTTTCCAGTCGTAAATTTCAGAAACAGCGCAGTTTGATCCAAAATATCCTGCCTGACATGGTTGTCGGCAGGTTCCTGCCATCCAACCATCTGTGCAGTATTCACACCACATGCCATTACCACATAAATTTGTTTGACTTTGTCTCGAGCAACGTTCGCATTTAATGTCTAAATAATATCCCTTTAAGCGATCAAGTCGGATCGAGCGAAATGGTACACACTTTTGTGTAATGAGTTTAGGATAAATAATGTAAATATGCCGGGCGATAATCACATGTTCAGGACACGTAATGTACTTAAAATTTTGCCATTGGCATTGATAAATATCAGAAGGTGATAAAGACATATTTCTGAATTCTAAGGTAATGTTTACAGAATCTGAGCTTTCATAAATGCTTCTCAGTAAAGGTGAGTTATGATAAAATGAAACAACATCAAACCTGTATCGTCGTTTTAAATCAATTTCCCATATTGCTGGTTCGTTTAAATCTATATGGTTTCTGCTTAAAATATCACTGCAGTTAAGGTTGATTTTATTTAACGATGACGTCATAACACTATCAGAGATGCGCTGTCCTGTTAACGGATCAACTAGATAAGTAGCTGCGCCTAAGTGATGAACATAAGCGGAGTCAGACGGCAGACAAACTCCGCCCACCTTGCCTACGTCACGCTCTACAAAGCCTGGCTCACAACGACCCGAGTAACAGTGACCTGTGATTGAATCACAGGATGTATTCGTGTTGGTGACTGGTTGACATGCACAAGGCATCAAGCATCCATCCTCTGCACCAAATAAACAGGTGCTCTGACAGTCAGTAAAGCGGAAAATCAGACAACTTGTTATCCAAAGAATTGCTTTAAAATTCATATTAAGCTCCAAGGATATCCGCACAATAAAACAAGTTAAATGATTCCTCGTTTTATGTCTGATTAAAATCGTAAATTTGCCAATCCTTTATCGATGCTATTAAGAACTACATGGAAAGAGTTTGCACCAATCGGCGCCAATTCTAAAGGCAAAATAAATGAATTAAAATTTTAGCACAGAATATTCATACCTTATAGCATTACAGAAGTAAAGAACAGAGGTGATATTCAATAAATTTATATATAAAGTATGATATATGTGATCTAAGTACCCTTTCAACACAATGTAGGATACGACCATAAATAAGAGGTATGTCGTCCGGGTTAATCAAATCACGCTTTTTAGCAACACTAACCCCAGATGACTACTATTTGATCCAAAAGCCTAATGAAACAATGCATTGCTGTTTATTATAACAGCACCCCAGTGGCTAACTCCCACATTTACGCACGTAAATTTTGCGTTCTATAGCAGTTTACGAAACTTCGTTCGTCAAATTCACCATAACGTCATAGGGGCTTGCTTTGCGTAACGAAAGTTGCCATGCAACACATAGGCGGCGTCACAGTACAAGGAAGTATCTGATAGGTCAAAGACACGTATTTTTGCCCTGGTTGGCTATCAAAGGCATGATTATATGTGTTTCTGCTATAATGGCGATAGACCATGGGGCTGGTGTACTTTGTACTGGACACTTGTGGAAGGCACTGGAACTACACAGGCCTTTCAAGCGTGCCACTTTTGTTTACACAGCCATGTTGCTTGAGTGTACTGAGTCTCTGTTTTAATGTATCACACTGCTTACATCCCACAAGATTGGGCGAATTTACCGCTCAGTAGTACGTTATAAAAATCTGCCAGGTGATAGTATTTTATTAAATGTAATATTTACCTTTTTGTTAATTTTTTAGTTGGATAACTATTGGAATGGTAGAAGTTCAGTGCCCGAAATGTAAGCCAAGTGGATTCTTCAACGTGTGAATAACAAAGGGATTTGGCCATTCTTGTATTGCTTGGATAAATCAAAGACAGCATCCACTGGCTAAAGGCTGTCATCCATTGTTATATAAGTTGTTAAACAGCCGACAAACCGTTACCTTCCTTTGTACTGTACGTCAAAAACTGGGCAAACAATTTTCTTTCTAACCTAAATATTTAGCTGTGACGCATGCTAATAATTACCGATTTCATTTTCAGAAACTAATATTCAGCTTTTTATAAACCCAAAACGTACATATGCTTATATTCTAACTTAATAGTTGCTACCACCTTTTACGTGTGACAAATGGGACATAAGAGACACTTGTACAACTGGGCCTTATGTCTCTTTTGCTTGAAAACTGAGTAATTGCTGCGCTTGTTAATGCTATATCAAAGATTTCCTTCAGTGGTAATATGATCTATCTATACATTCTATGCATACATACAGGGAGGGAGGGAGGGAGGGAGGGAGGGAGACATGTGTTAGTGCTTTATCAAAGATTCCCTTAATGTGGAAAAATGATCTGTCTCTACATTAATTGTGAATTGTGACCTAAAGAAATGGGAGTAAAAAAAAGAGGAGAGAGAGAGAGGATACTACAAGAGTTTTTTATAGTTATAACGAGGCTAAAGTTCAATGCACTCGAAAAAGTCAAGGAAGTAAATGGCATTCCCTGACATTGTCAGTGGAAAACGTGTGTTTAGTGACTTTAAGAAAAGCTTGGATAATAATATCACGCTTTGCATTAAAGTTATGTGTATTAATGTGTAACATCATCATGACTTCATTTTGTCAAATACACAATCATAATAAAAATAGACAGAATATAATACCTATATAATAAAGCACAACACATATTTTTTTGTAAGTCTGTGTCAGCAGTGTCCTATATTTCAAACTACGCAATACTTGGGCATCAACAGAACGTGCAAAAAAAATTTTCCCACTAAGTTTTAAAAAATGTTCATGAAATCGGCTTGAGACGTATGACGCGTGACCGGAAGAACGAAGGCTGGGGAAACTGTGGAGGAGTGTAGACCACACTCTGAATGTGGGTGTCTTGACGGTGATTCTTAATTTATATTTTCCCGATGTCTATTAAACGTTTGCTTTCCCGAGTCTATGCTTGGCGAACGGCTTTATAATGTTGGCAGATAGAAGTTGTTTCAACTTCGATTTGCAAACTTTACACAACTTTGATTAGACGTCGGATGATCGAGGTTTATTCAACGTCGGAAGGTAGACGTTGTTTCGACTTCCGTAAACTACCAAAATTCAACATTGATCCAACGTCGAGTGCGACGGCTATCGAACGCTGCCCAACTTAAATGTGCTGATCCAGTGAGCCCCAGTGAACCCGCATTGTTCACTGGGTCAATACATTTAAGTTAGTTGATGAGAATATGCTTTTCTTTTTACACACGCATGACTTAAGGCAATAATAAATAGCACCAATTTTCTGTAGTGCTGTTCTGGAAAAACCCCTCAAATAGGATCGCCCTTGAAATCGGCTGTTTGATTGTAATCTAAAACATTCGGAAAAGATATGTTTTTTGCTGGTGGACATTTGTCGGTGGGACATTTGCCGGTCTAGGATATTAGCCGGTCGGACTTTTGCCGGCATTTTGAAAAATATAAGATTGCTAGTATTTCATTTTATCTCAGCTCTTTAATAGCAGTTCTTTCGAAATAGTCAAGCACCGGGTTCAGGCCGGCGGGCGCCTCATCCTGCAAGGTCTCAAAGGCGGTGACGACTTCCTCAACCGGAACAAAGGCCGGCGCTGTGATCATCCGCACGAAAGTACCGGAATCTGGATCTGCAGTGCACTGGTTCTACAGGCCTGAACCTTTCTGAAGACATTTTGAGACAAGTGGTAAAAGCAGCCGGTGTAACAGTATATCTTGCCCTCTATACAGGGGGGAATAGCCTAGTGTAGCTTCTCCCCGGGGGGGGGGGCGGGAGCTGCACAGGGGTAAGACAGCCTGTTATACCGGACACAATTGAGTGTGGAAAGGCTTCTTGTGCTGCATCCATGGCTGCTCTTTCGAAGTCCATCATCGCTGTAAACGGTCTCATTTCAGCCCTTATCTTGTTGGGCAGAAGTGCATAAAAGCAGGGCAGGACGAAACTGACATCTGTTTTGACATGGACGGTGTACAGTTGAAAAAAAAAACAATTCCGGAATTATCTTAAATATCCCGTCCATGAACATATGGTAGCTGTTGTGGACCAAGTCCAAGGATCGCTCGCTTCCGAACAGCAATATTCTGTTCTCATCACCGACGCCACTGTCGTATAAGGGAAAGTCTTGTCTAATGTCTAATATACGCAGTAAACACTACAATGTTGAAACAACATTTGATAGACGTCGGATCAGCGTCTGATTTCGGTTGATTGCGGAATTGGAAACAATGTCCACCTGAAGGCGCTGTTTGTCTGAAGATTGCAAATGGACGTCGAAACAATGTTTATTGTACAGAGATCGCGACAGCAGCATTCTATATGCGTAATAGTAGTGTGAAAACGAGAGTTCTGCTGCAGTCAATCATCGTGACGTCATCAATCACGTGATCAATTAAGCCAATTAAGTCAATTAAGTCAATTAAGGTAATTAAGCCTGCTGCCACCTGTCAATCATTGTGACGTCATAATGACGTCATACTGTCTGGAAATGACGTCATCATGTCTGGAGCGGAGTTTTGGGTCACTTTGTGACGTCATACTGTCTGGAAGTGACGTCATCATGTCTGGACCGGAAGTGACGTCATAGTGTCTGTTTGTTTCTATCTGCTTCAGTTTTTGGATGGAGCGCGCGCGCGTGTTGAGATGACGTCATGATGAAGGGTAAACGTCACAGCAGAGTGTGCGTAAACGAAACGTCATTTTGTTTTCGTAATTTGAAATAACGGACTTCCGTTGAAGTGTGGAACTTTGCATATTTGTAACATGTCGCCATTTTAACTGTGTAAAAAGTGAAAAAGTGGGATAACTTTCGTTATACTTGGTCGATTTACATGAAAATTTCACTGTTTGATTCAGTTTTATATCTAGTTTTGTTATAAAGTGGTCACAGGCTATTTGCGCAGCTGGCTGTATGCATAATGTGACATGCAGCCATTTTAACTTTGTAAAAAGTGAAAAAGTGGGATAACTTTCGCTATAGTTGACGGATTTGCATGAAAATTTCACTGTTTGATTCAGTTTTATGTAAAGTTTTAACATTAAGTGGTCACGGGCTATTTACACCGGTGGTTGTATGCATAATGTGACATGCCGCCATTTTAACTTTGTAAAAAGTGAAAAAGTGGGATAACTTTCGCTATAGTTGACGGATTTGCATGAAAATTTCACTGTTTGATTCAGTTTTATATCTAGTTTTGTTATAAAGTGGTCACAGGCTATTTACACCGGTGGCTGTATGCATTTTTGTAACATGCCGCCATTTTAACCTTGTAAAAAGTGGAAAATTGGCATAACTTTCGCTATAGTTGGTCGATTTGCATGAAACTTTCACTGTTTGGTTCAGTTTTATATCTAGTTTTTGTTATAATGTAGTCATGGGCTATTTGCGCAGCTGGCTGTAGGCATAATTTGACATTCGCCATTTTAACTTTTTAAAAAGTGGAAAAGTGTAATAACTTTCGTTATGGTTAACCGATTTGAATGAAAATTTCACCATTGAATTCAGTTTGATGTCTTAGTTTTACAGTAGTTTGTGCATAGGTGGGTTATTGGAATGGCGCGCGCCCACCATTCAAACATGTGTTTGAATTATTTTTTTTACGTCAAACTATTGTTCAACAAGTTGTTTAGCAATTGTACAACAATTGTTTAACACGCTGTTGTTCAACATGTTCAACATGTTGTTGAACATGTTCAACTATAGCGAAAGTTATCCCACTTTTTCACTTTTTACAAAGTTAAAATGGCGGCATGTCACATTATGCATACAACCACCGGTGTAAATAGCCCGTGACCACTTAATGTTAAAACTTTACATAAAACTGAATCAAACAGTGAAATTTTCATGCAAATCCGTCAACTATAGCGAAAGTTATCCCACTTTTTCACTTTTTACAAAGTTAAAATGGCTGCATGTCACATTATGCATACAGCCAGCTGCGCAAATAGCCTGTGACCACTTTATAACAAAACTAGATATAAAACTGAATCAAACAGTGAAATTTTCATGTAAATCGACCAAGTATAACGAAAGTTATCCCACTTTTTCACTTTTTACACAGTTAAAATGGCGACATGTTACAAATATGCAAAGTTCCACACTTCAACGGAAGTCCGTTATTTCAAATTACGAAAACAAAATGACGTTTCGTTTACGCACACTCTGCTGTGACGTTTACCCTTCATCATGACGTCATCTCAACACGCGCGCGCGCTCCATCCAAAAACTGAAGCAGATAGAAACAAACAGACACTATGACGTCACTTCCGGTCCAGACATGATGACGTCACTTCCAGACAGTATGACGTCACAAAGTGACCCAAAACTCCGCTCCAGACATGATGACGTCATTTCCAGACAGTATGACGTCATTATGACGTCACAATGATTGACAGGTGGCAGCAGGCTTAATTACCTTAATTGACTTAATTGACTTAATTGGCTTAATTGATCACGTGATTGATGACGTCACGATGATTGACTGCAGCAGAACTCTCGTTTTCACACTACTCGTAATATTTCAATCGAGAATCACTATCCAAATACTGACACTGATAAGGTGTCAAGGTAAAAAAAAAAAACGCCAACGGCTTCGGTTATGCCATAACGCAAGAATATATATATGAAATATACCCAGTAAAGAAAGAGACCTTGGATTAACATTAGACAGACGTCGCACCCGACGTCGGATCAACGTCGAATTTTGGTTGTTTAAGGAAATCGAATCAACGTCTACTCGGGACGTTGGATGGACGTCGATTATCCGATGTCTACATAACGGTGCATAAAGGTTGCAAATGAAACATCGATTCGATGACAAGACGTTGCGTAGCAACGATGCTTTGATGCAACCAAACACAACTTTCTCCGACGTCTAATAGACCTTTGGTGCAACGTTGACTAGATGTGTGAAAATCGACGTTGGATCGACGTCCTGTAATCGACGTTGTATAGATGACAGGCTTCACCAGACCCAAGTAATAAAAACCAACCGACGTGATGAAAACGTCTCTTATTCACCTTTCTCACTGTAGGAGAATTCGATTTATTGTTACACTTCATAAATTTATATTTTTATACCTTTTTATCCCTGTTCACTATCTGTTATTAATCCTTGAATCCTTGAATCACAGGCACAAGTCCAACGAGGAAGTAAAAATCTCATGTGCGCAAAAAATAGTTGACAAATGATCATTTTTCGTCATCAGATTCTAAGCAAAATAATCACTTTTTGTTTCCAAAAAAGGGTGGAGGACAGAGATTTAAAAGGTCTTAGGATTGACACTTTTCGTGCGCCTCTGCGTTGGTCTCCTCCTCATGTATTGGTTACCGTGCTAGGAGCAGAAAAAAGGCACAGTTACCGTAAAGTGTTTTTTTTCTGGGGCAAAACATTACTCTAAGGATTCGGAAATTTTACATTGAAACGCAATATAATAAAATATAACACATAAAAGGGGATGTTTAGTTTGTTATTTGGAATTTCAAAACCTTCATGACTTGTGTAAATTCCTTCCCCTGGGGCTGAAGCCAATACAAATGTCTCGATAACAGCAAAATTCAAAAGTAACATCCAAGACAAAGGTAATGGAAAAATTCTTATGATTCTTCTAACGTTGCTAACTGGTATTTCTAATTTTAATAAATAAATAAATTATAAAAGACAAGATCTTACTAAGAAGCAAGAAACGCCCCACACTCGGCTTTGAACTCAAAATTCTTAAAACTTCAATTTCATTACAAACTTTATAATAAACAGTTCGTACTTCTCTCTTTAAACTTTACACTTTTGATTTTCAAAGTTAATAATTCTTACCCCATGCTTCTGATTTGTTCGAGTCAAATGTCACTATGTTGTACGATTACTCTTTTTTTTTTTTAAATAACACAATATGCTTACCCTCACCCCCTCAAAAAAAAACGCAACCTTTTCTGCTTACTCTTTTAAAGACCCGGATAAATATCGGGTTAAGAATCGCTTTGGAAACATAAGCCAAGGAATGAAACAGCTGCATTAAAATTGTAGCAGCAGAACGATCGTCTTAAAGTGACCGCATTCATATCTGCAGTCATATACAGTGGAACGCTGGATTAGGATCAAGAGTAGGAATGATTCGAAGTGCTGCGATTTTTTCGTGCGGTTCTTTTTTCCTGCGGTTCTTAATAACGGAAGGCTCCTGAAATGGGACTGTTGAAAAGTGGGTTCCATTCGTGGATGGGCCCGATTCGTGCATGGGTCCGGTTCGTGGGTGGGTACCATTCGCGGATGGGTCCCATTGCAGAGTGATTTTATGCTAGAGTTCCCCTGTACTTAAATGGAGCTAAAGATAAGTTAAAGCTGGGCCGAATTCCGCTGCAGAGCGGAATGACCCACTTGGATAAACCACAAAGGAAAATTATGTTACATTATACCATAAACGACTTTCAAAATGCACGTGTCACGTGACATGGCTTGATACTCAATTCAGCTTCCGCTTTTCCAATCTTGGCCTTGATTGAGATGGTCAAGGTCGCCGAAGTACTCTTAAGTAACGTCTTTTGGGCCCAAATTGTCGAAACTGAGCTCACAGTCCTCTACCTCTAACCGTTTTTGACATGGCGGTTACTTTCGATTTTCGACCGAGTTTCTCAGGGTCAATCAGCAACCTATTATGTGGGACCAAATGGTGCAGATTGAACTCAAAAACTTTCACCGTGGTCGAGATAAGTCTTTCTATCGTTAACGGTATGCGAAATACAAAGTCATATGAGGGCAGGTTTGACTTTGAAACTCAAAGTCAAGATTCAAGTCTAGAGGTTGCTTCTTACTTAAACCTTATATGTGGGCGAACTGGGATTTAAGTCCTATTTCTGGCATTTTCCCTCATAAATAGTGTAGAAAATTTGACCTCAGTTTGACCTCGACCTTGAATTCAAGAGAAGCGAGGATTTCTTGGAGGTCTCATCACCCTCTATACTTGATCATGCCAAAGTTTCTGGAAAACGTTATACGTAGAAATAGCTGTTGATCCCAATTTGACCTTGACCTTGAAGTTTTTACGAGAATTTAACTAGGTCTCGTCCTCCTCTATATACTTGTGTCAAATTACATTTCTCTGGAAACCAACCAGACGAAGAAAAAAAAATAAAAACAAGGAAAAAACTTTTTGTAAAATCTAGTAAAATATAACCATATGGAAAAATGTTCCCACGAGAGAATGGCTCTGAGTTCATTAACTGAATCATGTGTACGCAACTAACACAGGCACATCCAGAGATCCTTAAAGTGAAGCTTTCGTCCCTTGTGTCTCCGAGTAAAATTGAGCTCATATTTGGGCTTACCTTACAGACTGGCTTGTAATTGTACGAGAATCTTTAAAAATATTAGACATTAGTTATGGTCATTTTTTTGTTCTAAAATGATTTAAAATTTTGAGGGAACGCGATAATACACTGATCTACGAAGACATGTTAACCCAAGTTTTATCTGATTTTGTGTGGGTATTTATTTAGCCCTTTTTCACACTGGCTTAACTTAAAAAATATATAAGTCATGGAAAAATATATTTTTCTTCTCACTTTGTGTCCTGTGCTTTAACAGCAAGGGCAAAAAAAAAAAAAAAAAGAAACAAATTGTTTAAAAACACATGGGCATTTAGACGTAGAACTCATTGAAGCTAGTCGCTAGCCCATAAAGACGTCGAACTCATTGCAGCTAGTCGCTAGCCCATAAAGCCGTTTAGAGAACCGGTCACAGACAGACGTTGCATCCGCTGCGATTCGTCGCCATGGACACGAAGGCTGAGGACTATTTCGTTCTCCGACTTTGAGCCAATGTTTATCTGTAAACTGTTTCTGAAACAGCAAAATTGAAAACAAAAATGCTCACCTATTATTATTATAATTTATCATAAGTTATATAATTTATTATTATTATTATTATTATTATTATTATTATTATTATTATTATTATTATTATTAACAGGTATCAATACAACATATTTGTGAAAATTCCACAGGGGCAAGAAATTAATCTTTTTTTAATTTTTTTTTGAACGCGGTTTTGGGGAAACATGCAAATTCTATATTTTTTTCAAAAACCAAATTTCAGTCATAAATTCCTTTTTTGATCCCTTTTAGTTACCTTTCACAAGAGTTTAGTAAGTCACTGAGCACTTTCATAGAGGCATCCGTCATTTTTGAGTTTAGAGGGGTTAAGCGGAATGGTTCCGAGCCTCGCCGCATGTCCGTTCTAAGTATATTCTTCATATTGCGCTTATTCAGAGCAGCTAATGAAGTGACGCTGTGCTCATGTGTGTCACGTGGCGTCACACCGTGCTCATGTAGGTCACATCCCATAATCTCTGCTTCCAGCGGCAGTCGCAATCCAATAGCTATATCGATGCTCTGCGTAAAAACAACATCAAATGTTCGTTTTTTAGATGCACCTTAAAACATTTAGGGTATAGTAAATAGTCACATTTGGCAAACTTCTCTTAATTTGTGCCAATGAGGCTTGCACTGAATAAAAGCTGTTTGGATTTTAAAGATGATGTGTTACTCCTGGAATGGGGGCAAGGGGTATTGGGTGGAGAAAGACCTTATTTCCACTCCTTTCAAATCTTTTCGCTTTTGAACTTTACAAATCTGCGGTTTTTTCTCTTTGTCGCGGCGAACTCTAGCGATAGTTTTCGCCTATGCTTTTCGCTCGAGGCACAGCCACATACCCGCCTCCCTACCCCTCCTCAACCCCCCGGGAAGTAATATAATAAAATTATGTAAATAATTGTACTTGGGTCCGATTATTAACCAGCAAAACGTTGCAGAAAACTTGATGTGTGTTGGTGAAATGAGGCCAACCTTGAGTAGACAAGTCGAGACCAGAAAAGCCCACACAGTAATGATGGTAATTGCAAGGCACTGCACTCCTAGGAGTGTGAAGCTTCCAGTCTTAAACAGTCCACCCCTGCCCAGCGCCGCGTGCCCGTGGGGCTCGAGGAACAGCCCTGCACGACACACAACCGTCACCGATACCTCAACCTATTTTAATTATTCTATGCAAAGGCTTCGATCTTCTTCGGATTTGCTTTACATTAAAATTTATTTAAATACCAATTCACGTATAGCCATATTTTTTCTGGATACAACAATTACTTTCTTAAAGTCTTGTTCTTTTTGACTCCCATTATGAAGAACCAAACAAAAATAGAGGATCTCCGAAACGTGAACACTTTTTTAGAGCAGCTCGTGTATCTATTTTTGTGGCTCTTCTTGCATAGAAATAACAGGTGAAAAAACGACTCGCCTACAGTGAGAAGACCCCATATTGAACAAAAGGCATGCACAGGAATAACGCCGACCGGGTCGTCTATTTTGAGACTCCAGAGCAGACGATCGGCGAGACACGTGATCACGGTGCCCAGGCTACCGATGATGACGGCTTCGTACGGCTTACAAAGCGTGCAGATTGCTGTCAGGAAACAATATAGCAAGGATGACCACCTATAAAGTGCTTGCTACGAGGTGGAGAGGGATGTGAGTGGGGGCTGGGGAGGGGGTGGGGGTAGGGGCTGGGGAGGGGAGGTCAGAGAGCGGATGTCAATTGCTTTGTTTACAGTTTGTAGTGAATGGTGAAACTGCAAATATTCCACACGGGGAGGGGAGGCATCAAAAGTCCTCAACTTTTGTTTACAAGCGTTATGAATGGTCCGAAACGTATTGGTATCATGTGCCATAAAAGACCAGATTTTTTTCCTTACAGAACTACAATGTGATTTATGTTACCTTCGCTATTTTTCAGTACCACAGTATGCTGTGGTACTGAAAAACAACTATAGAAAAAACGCCACTTTTTACACTGAAATATTACATTAATATTTTTCTCCGATGTCATTTGTAAATGTTATTGATTTCTTACTTTTGCTGATTTATTGAGCAAAAAAAAAAAAAAAACAATAAATGAATTAAAAGGAAATTTCAAAGCAAACTAATGTAAATTAAGTAACAATGAGCATTTTCGACATGGATTGTATAATAAATATAACAATGTAATTGGCTTTTAAGCAGAATAAGTCAATTATCAAATGCTGAAAGATCAGTTGTAGGATCTGATAATTGGCGAGGGTACTAGTGGGGTGTACTCGTCGGTGTACTAGTGGGCGTACTCGACGGTGTGCTAGTGGCGTACTCGCGGGCGTACGAGTGTGTACTCTTTGATGTACTAGTGGGAGTACTCATGAGTGTACTAGTGTACTAGTGGGAGTACTTGTGAGTGTACTCGTGTGTGTAGTAATTAGTGTACTCGTGTGTGTACCAGTTGGTGTGCTCATGTGTGCACTCATGAGCGTACTAGTGGGTGTACTCCTGTGTGTACTAATGGATGTACTCGTGTGTGTACTCTTGGGTGAACGAGTGTGTGTACTCTTGGGTGTACTAGTGGGTTTACTCGTGGGTGTACTAGTAGGTGTACTCGCAGATGTACTCGTGAGTGTACTCGTTGGTATACTGGTGGGCGTACTCGTGATTGTACTCGTGTGTGTACCAGTTGGTGTACTCATGTGTGTACTCATGAGCGTACTAGTGGGTGTACCCCTGTTTGTATTAGTGGGTGTACTCGTGTGTGTACTTGTGAGTGTATGAAGAACCTACCGGTTATTGAGACGAGCGAGCCAAGCACTCCGTTTATCATCGTTCCTATGTCGTAGCGACTCCTGCTCGCCCCCGTGCGGTTATTCACCAAGCTGGATTTTCAAACATTCAAAGAATCTTTACATGTAGATTGTGAACGATGCCTTATCGCGCCGATAAAGGATTGTTTAATATAGGTTCATATATTCACTTATATTACTATTGGGATATCGAAAAGAATGTGTGTTACTATGCTGATGTTGAATCAACATGAAATATTATTGAACATTAAGCAAATGCTGATCTTAAGGTTAATACTTTCGTGTTTTTTTTTTTTTTTTTTTGGCAATATCTGACTACAATATCGACATTTGCGTTCCATTTAACATTTGAGTCGATTTGTTTTGAGTCAACACGAAGGTACGTATGGTCACATGACTTGGGTAAATGCTGCAATCTCATTGGTCGATTTTCAAGTCAAAAAATATTCTAATGTTGATCAGATGAATATTGATCAATGTCGAACGTAAAAGTTGATGTTATCATAAACACCAGTTGAGTCATGTAACAAAGAATATATTGACTCATTTCTTATTTAATACAACAGGAAGATGTAATTTAGCAGACAGGAAACTGTTGACCTAAAGGTCAACATTTTTACTGGGCGATAATAAAATATGCTGTGGAATGACATAAAACACCTGACGATGACGCTAGTGATGCCTCCACCAATCGACGACACGATAGTATTCACTGCTGCCCTGTTATGAGAAACATAAACATTTTTGTAAAAGTTTTGTCGAAGAAAACGAAAAGCTGTTACGAACGAAGCGATATGAATATGTATTGAAAATTCTGATTTGTAACAATGTTAGAGAAAAAAACAGCAAGACCTAACTGAGAATGGCTTCAACGGGCAAACAGACGTTGTTGCCCAACGGCCAACCTCTACTAAGTTTTGGTTTGTTATGTATAACACCTCTATACTGTCCAGATCCACTTTGCCCGTACTCATAAAGTTAACTGTACAGTTAACTGATTCCGTTGACTGCTTCGTTAGCAACCAGCTGCCGTGTTCACAGTAGTTAACTTCGCAGTTTACGGTACCCCCAGCAGCGAAATTCAGTTGGTCTAGTTGTATCGCACAGAAAATTTCCAGGTGGGCTTATTTTGTTAAACAGGACTAATTTATTAATTTACTTTTGGGCATTTTAGTTGCTAAGGGAGCAGCAAAAATGGAATCACCTATCTGTAAAGTTAGCTTTTGTGGATACGGCCACTAATGTCAATAAATTAATAAATTTTGTCCTGTTTAACAAAACAAATCCATGTAAAAGTGTTTGCGTGATACACTGAATTTCGCTTATGTGAGTGCAGTTAACTATGCAGTTAACTTTTGGAATACGGTGGCTTGGTTTTCAACGAAAGTCATACTCATAAAAGAGAGGAAAAACTTTTTAAAATATCTGTGTGCTCTGGGTTTGTACGTAACAGATCTCCTCAGGAGTCGTCTGTTTTACAGCAACAGGTAAATAGATGACTCATCCAGTGTGTATACGCAACAGTCTGTCTTGCCCGTTTCTAATTTTCCTTTCTTTTGCCCCGTCTCAATTGGTTCAGTGATCAGTTATCGGATATCAGTGATCAGTTATTGGATATCAGTTATCAGTTATCGGATATCAGTGATCAGTTATCGGATATCAGTGATCAGTTATCGGATATCAGTTATCAGTTATCGGATATCAGTGATCAGTTATCGGATATCAGTGATCAGTTATTACCTAACAGCGAGTTTCCATTCCTCGTTGGATGACACAATAAATACGCTTCCGGAGCAGAACCTAATCCACCCCCACCACAACATGAACATGCCGAGAATGGCTTTGAGAGGTGACGGCAGTGGCTGTTTTTTCTTAGTTTGAAATGTTCCCTTCCGTGGCTTCAGTATCAAGGTGGCCACAAGGCCTGATATACCGCCCACTAAATGAACCGGGCCGCATCCTGTGCCAATAAAATCAAAATTAATGAATAAATCAACAATGATTCATTAAATTAAAAAAAATAATTGTCTTTATCAATACCGCATCATTTTATAGCAGGTTACTATTTGTTCGTTTTGTTGTTTTTTTTTTTGAGGGGGGGGGGGAATTCAGTTTGCAATGATGGTTTTAATATTTTGTCCACGAACTGATCACAAATGATAGAAAGTCAACAAGAAAAACTGCACAAGTGCTAAATAAGCACTTTGGAGGAAACAGCGCTGATGCACACCATTTTTTATTTAAAAATCCCATGGATACCTTGTGTAGAAATGAATACTGCCCCCTCCCAAGTGCCACCTACCGGCAATGTCGACAGCCCCAAGCTGATACAGAAAGCCGGTCTGTGCCCACAGCCAATGTGCTACTACACTAAAAGTGAACGTGTTCAACATGGAAAATAGAAGATAGGCGTGCAGTTTGGTCCTCTCCGCCATCGCACCTTGAACAAAGAGAGAAATAGGACCAAAAGAATCAAATAGGATCAAAAGGATCAAATAGGACCAAAAGGATGACAGGAAAATGCTTTATAGATTGACGAGCACACAATTAACTAAGCTAATGTATTCACAAATATTTATTGAAACTTAAAATCATTAAAACGTGTGTCTTCCAAACGATAAATGCGTATCTGAAGATAAATGTGCATCTTCCAAAAGATAAAGGCATGATGCATGATGTTATTTACCGTTATGTTCCTAACCACAGGAACCATATGTGATTATGGGAAACAATAGCCTGTTTATGTACTGTGACATGTGTGTAATTAAGGAGAAAATAGCGTGCCATTCACTGTAGAAAATCAGGACAGGGAATCTACCTGAAACAATAGTCGTGGCTGTGGTGGAGAAAGAAAGCTGGAATAAGAAAATGCTGAAAATCTGTCCCATGGGATCCCCTTCTGCGTCCACGAAAAAGCACCCAATTCCTGAATAAAATAACAGCCAATTCCTGAATAAAATAACAGCCAATTCCTGAATAAAATAACACCCAATTCCTGAATAAAATAACACCCAATTCCTGAATAAAATAGCAGCCAATTCCTGAATAAAATAACACCCAATTCCTGAATAAAATAACACCTAATTTTTGAATAAAACAATTCCATATTCCTGATTAAAGTAACACCTTATTCCTGAACAAGATAAAATCCTAAATAAAATAATACCCAGTTACAATAATATATCACCGAATTACTAAATAAAATAACACGAATTGGTAAAAATAACTCCCAATTCATGAATAACATCGAATTTCTGGATTAGATAATAACCAATTTCTGACTAAAGTGACACCAAATTCCTTGACAAAGTAACACTCAATTGCTAAAAACTACAGTAAAAGAAATGATTTGAACATGGCCACACATACAGAAAAAAACCATCTATAGCAATGACGGGTAATTTGTGACGAGAAAAGAACTTGCGATATGGCATGGTCAAGTGGTCGTGTTTTCTAACCATGTCATGGCATGTGACACGGTCATGTAACATGTCATGGCATGTGACACGGTCATGTAACATGATCACATGACATGTGATTTCTCATTGAATTCACAAAGAATTAAGTAAGCACAACATCAAAATATCCACAATAAGATAAAAAAATCGCAGTTCAGAGACCTGTTCATGGGTGCAACCCCTATCACCAGCCCCACCCCCCATCACTCCCCCCTCTAAAAAAAAAAAGTTCAAAGCTCAAAAACTGAGTCGTCCAGAATTTTTTCTGCAATACCCTATCAAAAGTACTAAATTCAAAGGTTTACCTATGAACGGATTGGTTCCACTGGAGCTTCCAAAACTGAAACCGAAACCAAATGCCCAGTAAGAGATTCCCCCGAAGGCGACATCTAGCGCATTTTTAACCATGATATTGACTTCGTTTTTATGCGTCACGCATCCCGATTCCAAGACACCAAAACCTAGGAATAACATAAAAGCATGAACTAAATGAAAAACCAAAATAAAAATTTAAAAGAGAGAACACTTTGTCTACTTAAAAGATGGAATAACCAAGCCAAATTTAAGCGCACTGGAAGTAAGACCAATTTTCACTCGAAATCGCAAAGAAATGAGTAAAAGTTTTGTTAAGGTGTCGCCAGTGCATTTATCGAAAGTTTAGACTAATTAATTAATTCGAGATGAAGCCACTCTTCGTGTTACTTATTTAACATCTAATTTGATAGCTGGAAAGTGAACATTCCACAACTGTAGGACAAAGCCACCCTGCAAACATGACCACTCTTCAGCAGCCCATTCTAGTTCTTTTCTCAAGTTAGAAAGGTTCCTGTTATAAAAGCTATTTGGAAATTCGAGCGCTCTAGTTCATTTCAACTGTCGGTGACCACTAAATTAGTTCCACTAAATCTTTTTTCGTTTATATAGCCTGTCCGAAAAGGTCTTTCATTGCTGTTTAATTAAACATTTGTTTAATGGAGCGACCCAGTTTCAAATTTGTTAGGACGGGCAAATATGTAAATGGGCTGATTAACAACTTGTCCGTGACATATACAGTGAAATTGAAGACGCAGGATCGCCTCTTAGATTAACCCGAAGTGGCTCGATTTGCGGACTGTTCCTGCTTTTGGGTTTTTCCGTAATGGGAAGGTTCCTAGTCCTGGGGATAAAGTGGTTCGATTTGCAGGATAGTTATATCCGGGTCCTCGACGTTTATTCACAGCTATGGGGAAGTGTATTGCAACACACAAGAGCTGGAGAGTACAGAGACCTGTCTGCATGCTGAAAATGATCACGGCAGAGGTCACTATCCATGACGCGTCGGATGACGTCATGGGGGTGAAAGAATGCCTACTGTAGTTACTTCCCAGAGCAGGCGGTAAGGCTTGATATGAGAAATTCATACACATTTTATTCCATGTATTTTGCAAATATTTTTATCCAGGTTTTCTTTTTTAAAAACATTACACCAGCTCTATTATTTCAGAGAGGCCTTGCTTAAATTAAACATTCGACTGCAAAGTTGCACTATTGAAAATCACACATTTTTCAGTTTTCTTTTATCCATTGAGGGCCATCAGTGTTCTTCCAAATAAAAAAAAAAAACAAAACGAAACAAAAACAAAAAACAAAAACAAAGTTTTTGTTGGTTGTCCATGTCTCATCACATGACGTCAAAGCTTCATCTCTATTTCAATTTCTATTTTATTTTATTTTATTTTATTTATATTTAACCTATACTTTATTTTACGACTTATCCAACCAATTTTAAATAAAATGCATTCAATTGCAAGACCGAACATCTATATGGATTGATAAGTAATGATTTGCTTGGAAGCATCAAGACATCCGCTCCTGTTATTACTCGGATTGGCTGACGTATATATGCAGGGAAATTAGCATTGGCAATCTCTCCCTCTAATTGTTTGCTCGCTCTGTTATTTTTCTATCCACAATAAATCCTTACATGTGTAGCGATTTTCTCATGCTAGCTGGAGCCTTATCATGATCTCAGTTTTTTTCATTAGCAGACCGCCTACTATAAACTAAGTTCAGTAATTCTTTTTGAAGAAGCCCAGTCGCGTATTCCCCCGTGACAGTTATCTTTTTTCCCCCTATTATTTACAGTTTTCTTTTTCGTCTCGATAGAGTAACGGCCTCGTTTTCAGATAACAAGGACAAGAGGATTTCTCAAACAAAGAATTGTTCATTGAATATAATTCTTTGGCACTATTTTTAGCATAGGGTTTTAGAGCCTGCCCCTCAGAGACCTGCGTAGTAGGTTCTGTTCACATTCCGTAGATCTCACACGTTTCTGTTCCAAAAGTAATTTGAATTAGAACAGAAGCGCTAGCAATTAACTAGACAGCTATTTCACACGGTTCAATAAATATAAGATATTTTTGTATGAAATTTAAATACCTCAGCAGCGAAAGTATAACAAAATCCATTCAGTTCTATACAAGTTGGGAAAGGCGTTCTCGGAAAAGGTATTCTGAATTATCCACCAGTGGCATCAGCGCCTATAAATTCATTTTCAGTATATATGGTGGCATTCTGTTGCTGACAGATCAAAGTTACTCCCATGGATAAAGAATGGCTGGATTCCACGCACAGTACAAGGGGTTTTCTCAAGGGGAGGGAGGTAGGGCTGTGGTGTGGGAGTTTCGCTTTAAAAGCATTTTATTGCCACATCCCCTTTGCACCTGACCCCAAATGATGTGATATTTATTATTTTTCAATAAGTCCAATTAATTCGGATAACATCACCTGATTATATTATTGTTATCATATTATTATTATTCCTATTATTATTATTATTCTTTCTTCTTTTTCTGCTTCTTTTTCTTTTCTTTATTTTTATCATTATTATTATTGCTTCTGAAATATATTACACATTTAGGCATTTGTCATTCAGTGAGAAGCTCACTTGGACTTATTTTCTTCTTTGAAAACATCAAAAGTTTGTTTCGAATGAGTGATTTTGATTGATGGATGCGAAGTAATTGAATGTGTTTTTACGCAACACGGAGGTTAAATAATCAGTGATTGTTTGTGATTGGAACACAGCTAACCGACAATAATGTGACTGTTGTGAACCCTCATTATTCAGTGCGTGTCTGCATTTATGTGTACTTGTATCTTGGTAAGTAATAGATGGCTTACAGCTTGTTTCACTAAAGGGAATCCACATGTGTTGGTGTGAAAGCAATTAGAGGGAAAGCAACTTAGGATGCCGAAGTATAACAATAATAATACCAATAATAATAATAATAATAATAGTAATAATAATAGCAACATTGATAATAATAATAATAATAATAATGGAGATAATAATAATAACAATGGAGATAATAATTATAATTATGATGATAATAATAATAATAATAATAATAATAATAATGATGATGATGATGATGATGATGATGATGATGATGATGATGATGATGCTGATGATGCTGATGCTGATGCTGATGCTGATGATGATGATGATGATGATGATGATGATGATGATGATGATGATGATGATGATGATGATGATGATGATGATGATGATGATAGCAATAATAATAATCGACTTTTTCAAATATTTTTCCTGCATTTTAAGAAGTTTTCATTTTTTTCTGTGAAACGAAGCAATTTTTAATTTAACTGATGCATTAAATCGTGTATATTTTGTTTGTAATAAACAATTTTTTTTTTTTAAAAATACGACGGAACACGAAAGTGGCAAGGCATTAGAAACGATATGGCACATGCTAGGTTCTTAATTTCTGTCCCACCACTTGCGTAAATATTGTACCCAAATCCACAGCACGTTCACTTTAGGAAGACTTTCGTGGTTAAATGGAACGTAAACCTTATTCTTACAGCTGAAACACACCTGGTGATTGTTGCCCTGTCTGTCGCGATCAAGGTTTTACCTCACAGCAATCAGAGTGAATTTATGGCGCAACACCGTAGTTCAAACCTGGTTAGTCTAGTCAAACAAATGCAATCGTGCTCTAAAGGGAGGGCGCAAGGTATCGTATCAACGCGAGCATCATGACGCATACAACGGGCGATAATACCACAGACCACTCTAGAAAGCGCACGTGTCTGTTCTAAATACATTTTCTGGCGACGCAACAAGCAGATACATCTTGGGTTTCACTGTTAGATCACACTTTATTCCATATAAAAGACAGGTTGTGGTGTGAAACATAATGATGTTTCCTGGTAGGGTGGGGGGCACTTGGTTTGAATGGTGTAAAGAAAATCGCAGAGAAAGGGGGGTAATTTTGAGGTCAGATGCGGTCCAAGCGGAGTGTCAATTTCCTTAAAAATGAGATTTTCATTCAGTACTCCGCGTTTCCCACAAAGGGGGGTTATTTCGGAATTGTACACTGGGTTTGTTACAAAATTAGCACTCCGCCTTTAGTGGTCGTTTTAAAAAGTCATGCACACGCGTGGTAACCAGGTGGTACGTGAGTGCCCCCTCCCCAGGATGTTGTTTGGCCTCCATAATTACATATTACAATGCATACAAATCTGGGTCACGTATTGGATAATATTATCGTGACCACAATGGACTTTTTACCTCACTACAACTTACACAGCTTAATAGAGGTCATTGGTTACTAATAGTTGTTACCTAAATCAGCAGTAAATTAATTGCTTTAAACAATATTTGAACAACACGTGTGGAAAATTAATATCCCCTTTCAGGATGCGTAGACAAATGGTCTTCTGTATAAATATAAGTGAATTCAGCTTCTGCTCTGCCACCCACGTAGAATGACTAATACATTATGTTAAAACGCGACTCATATTGTCCATGGATGACATTCTTTTGTTAACGGGACTTTTTGGTGAGGGAACTAATTGTTAAGAGATAAAAACAGGGACTCAACCCATTCATCACACCAGCCATTGTACTAAGGCAGCGTTTGCGGATGTGTTTGCGACATAAACAAAAAGTGACATAAACAAAAATGACATAAACAAAAATGACATAGACTTGATACACAAAGTTCACCGAGTACAAGATGAAACACTCGTCTATAGCTTGTCTAGCCATTGTATCTCGTGCTTGTTAATGTTCAAACGTTTTCACCTGTTCACCTGACGACGTTGTGATTCGGAAAATATTTGAAAAAAAACAAACATCGATTACTTTTTATACCTGGTTCACTGTCCTACCGAGAAACAGACGGAATACTTGAAATAACTGTAAGGACAACTCGCTATACCGGACAGATGTTTCAGTCCCTTTTTATTTTCCATTCGTTTCAATAAAACAGAAACCTCAGTAAACTGGACACCTCACCATTTCGAATATCGGACACCGAGAGTGGTATCAAATGCACAAAAAAAGAAAAGATTTAAACTGACAGGACGTTGAAGAACGGTTTTTTCTGTAAAAACATGAGCATTTAATAATAGTGGAAATTCAAAGTTAAAGAAAGAGGACGCGAATCGTCGCACTTAACATTTCAGGCAAATGGTCGCTAGGCGTGTTGTCACACCATGCAAACTTTGCCAATTGTCACCAGGCGTATTGTCGCTGCGCGTATTGACGAGATACCCATTCGAGCTTTTAAAAAAGAATTTCGGAGGAAAACCACCGAGAACCCCCCCCCCCCCCACCCATGAGAAAATCCTCCCCCTTTAGCAACCGCATAGGAAAGGCCTTCACACCTGGTAATTTCCGTCGTATAATATCTATTTCTTTTTTTTAAGGAATGGGTTTGCAATAAACAGAAACACATGTTGTGAAAGATAACTGGGGGGATGGGAGTGGGAGGGGGAGGGGGGTTAACAATTGCTTTAGCCTTTGTGTGGGGTCAGAAAACAGCATAGTGGTTTGAATGTTCGCAAAGGACATTAACTATGGCTAGGGTATGTGACTTAAAAACTTAACTCAAATCTGCATGTACTGAAAGTACTCACAATGGGTGACGAATTAAATATATTTCATCAGAAGTTTCCCATCAAGCAGCAACCTTTTAATTCGTACACATATTCTGAAATAAATTAAGTTCCATAGATTGCATGTTTCTACGTGTGGGATTTTCTTCAAGTACGTCAGAAATCTGGGTGGGGGAGAGGATCCGAGTTTTTCTCCTCAGTTGCCAAAAAATGAATGGATTTTCTCCTGGGGTGTTCTTTTCCAAGGGAGACATTCCACCCTACCAAATATTACATGATTGTAATAACATATTTAGAGTGTGAAAAACTGCATAATTACTCTGCAAAGCCAAAATGTTGTTATTATATTAAGCTAAAGTGTTGGAAATAAGGGACTCTCAGTATACGAGACATCTCTCTGAACCGGACATATTAGCTCAGTCCGTTAGGTGTCCGGTTTATTGAGGTTTTACTGTATTTACAATGCATTGGATGTTCTTAACATTTAAAATAGACAAATTGAATTTTTCAGTTACTTTGATTGGATTGTGTTAATTATATTATATAAGACGTAACGATGTTTTCATGGATTTTTTGCGCACGACACTCTGTAAATTAAAAAAGTTAATAAACCTAAATAAGTATAATATCATACACTAAATTGGCCTGTTTGATGGAGTGGTAATGATAAGGGCATTTTAGCGTTGTTCCCCGGTTTATATTGCTGTTCATTGTAGTATCACTTTCGACTCACTCCCCCCGGGGCAAACAATGGGTGGCACAAGGGTGTCAAAGCGTGATATGGCGGGTTGCGTGGCGGGTTGCCTGGCAATCACGTTAAGTGTTATGCCCATGCTTTAGTGATTAAACTACTGTCCTAAGTCGGACAAACGTTAGCACTGACCTTACACTATCAAGTAATTCTTTTTTTTGGCCTTATTTTTATAGCAAATAAAGACAGAAAATATTTACACATATATTAAGATTAAATATGCTATCCGTTGCCGTAATATCTTTTTTACTTCAGAATAAGAGGACAAAGAAAAATTCAGCTTTAACCAATAGTTTGCCAATAAAGAATACACATTACGTGCCAAATAAAAATCCTATATCGCTCAGTACCTTTTCTACTCGATTTGTTATTTCCTTAGCAAACCTTCTCGGTAATGTATCATCGTCAATTACTTCATTTTGAAACTTTTTGCATGCGTCTTTATATTTACAAGAGGATCGATAATGATGTACAAGAATGCCGTCCTCAGGCATTGTTTCTCTCTTTAATTTCATATTATGCTCTTGTCTTTGACGGCAAAGATGGTGACCGGAAGCCACGCAGTTTCTCGGGTTATGAAACGACTTCGATATACCCACTAAATCGTGACTGTCTTCTATTGGCTCAGTGCGAAATCTATTCGTGTAACGAAGTACCGGCAAATGTGACGCTACTTCCGGTTTGCTTGGCTCCAGATAAGTGTAGAAGAATGCAGTTCTGATGATAAGACAATGGGCGTCTGTCAGATTTGGGTGCATATCTAAGTAGTACTGTAAATACTCAGCATAAGTATTATGCCCTCTTGGTACTGGAATTTCATCCATGTCTATAATAAGCGTATACCAATAGCGCTTGAGATTTCTGTAAAAACAATCCCCAGTTGTAATCTTATTTATGGATTCAGCTGCAAATTCATCATGCTTATGGTTCCAGCTGTTATGCACTACCGGATAATGGGTGAGAATGAGTTGTTTGCTGTCTACATAATATTGGAAGGCCCTTGCTATATCCTCGTCTTCAAACCTCAGACTGGCGTTGTTCATAGAGACTTCTATGACTCCAAAATGGCGTAGTGTTTCCATCCAGTTGACGAAATAAGGAATTATGGTTTTATTCAGTGAGCCATACAAAGAAGCCGTGCATACGCCAATATCTCTATTTACTGCAGAACGAGCGGCTCGGGGATAAGTAATTTTAATGTATGTCTGTGCTTTGTGACAGGTGTCATAGGCCAGGGAGACATGACTGGGTAGCATGTCAATCTCTGGTATCGGGCAGTGCATGATTTGTTGGAAGTAGAAGCTACCGCTGACATTTCTAGCTAATCCCCCAGCTCCCTTGTGTTCACACTTGCTCGCTATAGGGTTATCAAAGCCCTGGTACCATAACATTATCTTAAATTCTGCTTTGGTCATAGCCCAAGCCCATTTAAGAGTATCCCTGTGTTTTTCTATAGGATCAAGTGGTCCTGGTCCAAGTATGGTAACTGGTGCTCTTAAGTAACGTTGATTATAAGTGGAAAAAAATCTGTCGTCAAAATAATGATCCAGTATAAATGTATCAAAATCTCCATATCCCGGTACAAAGAACTTAAATTGTTGGTACACTCCTTTCCGCCATACGATGTCCGAGGCTTCAGGTCTAACAACGCGGTCACAAATATGAAAGGTATGGTGTAAATTATATACCCGTGTGTAATCACTTATGTTTGATAAATAAACATTGGTGTAATTTTTGTAAATTTGTTTAATCACTTGTTTGTCAATTTTATTAGAATTTGTAGCTTTTATTTCAATATGAAAAAGATTGCTAGAAAGTCCATTCTGTGAATCGATAGTTTCGTTTGGCCCTTCGGCAATTAATAGCATGTAGAAAGTAACCATAGCAACAACGATGAGAAGTAACTTCAAGAAGCCACGCCGGCTAAGCTTTCTCATTATCCTGATGTTCTGTCCTGATCAGTGTAATGGCGTATCCTTCAGATAAAGTGTAAACTTCTTACAAATATAAACACCTTAGAAGCACTAACAAGATAACAACAATAAGTGACCAGTTCAAACCTTACGATCAAATTTACTTTCAAGAACCAGTGCTTTGTTATTGCAATCAGCTTTTTCGAGCTTTTATTTTAGCCTGTGATCGCAACTGTTTCATAAAGATTTTATTTTTAAAGAGTTATTTTATTTCATTAAAAGTAGTATTTGAAGCTGCTTAAATAAGGCAATAAGATTATATAGTGTGAGTCTAGACTCACAGAAAGAAATATCTCATATAACGGCGGAACGTTCAATCACATGTCAAGAATACAAAAAAAATCATTAAATGTTTATTTTAACTTTAAATATTTATCGATCAACGCAGAGGTGACCTAATAAACCATAGGATTCATTGATTTGTTGTCATTGAAAGAGCACTTTTATCGATATTTAGGAAATCTCTTTAAATTTAGCATAAAGCCTGAGAAATTGTGAAATTAAAAGTAAACGACTAGACTCTTTTATACTGTACACGGATACATACAAGGTACTATCATAAATACAAGTACATACAAGAGGAACACGAGCAAATCTCAGTTGATTGGAATAACAAAACTAGCCAAGGAGGAACGTTTAGCACTAACGTAATATAAAAATAGGTTAAATCAAGGACCTCGTTCACAACAAGTTTTCAACCATATGGACACCAGTTTATTTGTCACAATTTTCCTGTGCTATAATTTTCGTCTAATTTCCAAGTAGGGTGTAAAGAAAGGATTTTAGGTATGGCACCACGTTAAATATACGCGGTTCGAATCCATGATGTAATGGCACTCAACTACATTTAAAAATTTAAAACAATGCATTATGTTTCTTTTTACTAATTATATACACTACTATCTTTTGTATGTTGTGTAAGCGTCGCTCTCTCTCATTCTTATTAGTATTACAGTCTTACTGAGCCGTTAACTTATTAGGAGTGCTCTGCGCATTGCCATTCTGGTGTATTCAGTGGCTTCATTCAAATGATCAAACTCTGTTTTTGTTTGTGGCAAAACTTACAACATAACATGCAAATTCTAAGTTAGGAAGTCCTTTGGTAAGAATACAAGGAATTTGTATACGTAAATAAGAAAGAAATCCTGTCCATCTGACCAAAGAAGACAGAAAACGACTATATATGATTTAAATATTGAATCAAGTGCTGCTCTTGTATTAGATATTAGCGCAAAAGTACTGTATCAATACTTGCCCAGGTTACTTACTAGTTTATGTCATTTATATGACTAGTACAAGTTTTTTTGATGATTTTGATGATTAATGTGGTCTGTACGACTTGCAAATTTGCACTGTGCATTTAAAACAACAGAATCAGCGAGTATCCAGGTAACTGGATGTTACTTGGCTACTAAATTGATTGCAAGTATCGTGGTAGCTTACCAGTTTGCATGGTAAATATTATTACTGATGTAGTGAGTATCCAGGAAGCATCACGGCCACTCATTTTAGTTTCTGTTGTTTGCGTCGTATTAACAAGCAATGTCTTGTTCTGATCCTATAAGTTAGTTATATGCAAAAATGTCTAGCATTAACACTTAAATTGCGTCATCTTATACTGTTACGAACTAAGCAGATCTTTCAACTAAATAAACTATTGACTAACTTAATAAAGAGTTAATAAAATGGTTTGTGATTTCCAAGTTTCGTAAATTTATTATCTGTTAGTATCCAACTGTGAAACAAAGATCTCGCTAAATGTCAGAAAAAATAAAGAAAAATGTTGTGTTTCCCCTCTTTTGCTAAAATACAGGTATCACTTAGATGCAAAGAAACAAAATGGAATTTTAAGGTTTTGTTTTAAGTACAAAATACAGCCAATCATTCATCATGTGTAACGATTCCAAATATTATCACATGGCTTAACACTCAATATCATACAAAACAAAAGCTGTTTACCTGGGGACAATTGTTGACAGAGCATGGCTGACTAGTTGACGGCATAGATATGAGACTGCAGTGGAAATAGCCAGATACTTCCGATGCTTCTTGTACACCCGTAGCCATCTTTGACATCCTGTTCTTTTACGAGTTGTAAAACATCTGCTGTTATCTATTCCATATTAAAACTATTTACACCTCAGTTGTTACTTGTTGTAATGTTCAGCTATATCTTTTCTCTCTGTGGCATAACTGCTAGTCTGAGTGAGATGTCACTTCTTGAAATTTAAGAAGACTTATAATAACATGTTATTCTAACTTGCCGGAAGAATCAGGTTTAGAGTCCATTTCCGACACAACGTGCGCGTAATTAGGACACCCACCCTGTAACTGATATCAGTGTCACATTATCTTGAAACTGCATAAGTTTAGGTCTAACTGAATCATAAGACCAAACTACCTGTTTTGCCATCTGTTTATTATAAAAAAGAAAAGTACCTCTTAATTTAAGCCCCATTGTATCATATTTGTATGTTGGCAAATAAGTAACATATTTTACCGTTCTAAATCAACTAATTGTCAATATGGCGGCAAAACTGTTATTCCGTGTATTAGTCTTAGACGATAATACCTTAGCAAACATTTCAACTAAACACTTACAGTTTTACACAGAAAACATAATATTAAAATCTACGAAAAATAGTTTACTTACTTGTTTTGGTTCTGTGCTTTTTCCTGTTTTTCTGACAATTTAATGAAGTTTTAAATCCATGCTTTATATACAGAAAATATTGTTTGACACTATATTTATCAAACATATATAATCTTAAGCACAAGAGATGTTCCAACACACTTTGATTAACATAGTTTTATAATTAGTCACAGAAACAAAAGGTCAACCTACACAATATGTACAATGAACACTGACTGTCATTTGGGAAATGTAATTGCTATGTGTGATAGATTAGTTGTAATAGCGCAGGTCACAACACGGAACCACTGTGTCAGTTTTGTAAAAGCATAGCTAAGTAGCATGCGATGCCTAGTTAGCTTTCGCGAAATGAAAGGACTTCCCGATCTTATATTTTTGTTAAAGGTTGTTTGTTTTCTATTAATATAGTTTTTGCAGTAGAGCGTAATTGCACGGTTGTTAATCTGTCAAGTCCACACCTGCGGCTTTTCATTAAATAAGTATGATTTGACGATGGAAACATTTAATGATCCTGTTTCATTAACCATAGATAGACATAATTTTAAAATTCTGCGTCCTATGGCTATATCTGTGAAGTCAACTATGTCTACTTGCTTAGACATTTCTGTATGTAAGCAAGAAACCAACAGAAATCACTAAACCGTTAGAAGTTTTATTGCAAATATTTAGATGAACTGTCGTTGAAAATGTTAATTTTGTAATGATAGAAATGTGGTCCTGAGAAGAAATGTCCCGAATTCTGGCTGGTTACTTTTCTTAGACATAATGGTGGTACTCTAATACCGCCTGTTGCTTGTGTGAAAAAGGCCTAAAAACTGCGTTCCAGTGATGAGTAACTTATTTCTCATTTCGTATTTCGTATCCTATTATATAACAGCCATACAGTAATGTTTTTAACAAAATATTTTACGAAACTTTTCTCAATTTTTCAAAATGAATGAACATGGACAAAAACAATTCAATTGTTGATTTTCTTCCAATGTTATGCTACATTTTTATTAAATTGAATGAAAATACAAGTAGAGATAAACGCCCGTTCTTTACTTATCTTTGTTTCTCTTTTGGGATTTATTCGCATTAACAAACAGAAAATGTAGGAAAATGTCTATGTGTTTCCAAAATAAATATCGTTTTTATGAAGATACTGTCGACGAATTCATCCATTTCGAAACTATCATGTCACTGGAAAGGAGTGATTTTAACAGCCCTTTTTTATTACTCAATATAAAAAAAAAAAGATTTTTATCATATTGATCAGTTGTTCATAAATTAAACTAATATCCAAAAAACTTAATGAAAATGGCTCAATGGAAATTTGTTTTCGATTGTGCTTTCCGGTTTATAACTGCTAACTTGTTATTGCACTAACCTCAGTTGCATCTAGCTTCTCAATCTGACGTTCTCGTAAACTCAAGTATCCTATACATTTAATTTAATTAAATAACTTAGCAATACATTCTTTGCCTATTTTAGCCAGTATCTCAGTCAGAAAAGTGCTCAATTAATACTCGAGGGAAAAGGTCGGTAAATTATAATACTGGCCCACTGTTATCTATACATTAAACGCAGCAGTAAAGAATATATTAGGTGTAGTGAAATTTTGCACACACACATACAGACACACACACACACACACACACACATATATATATATATACATATATATATATATATATATATATATATATATATATATATATATATATATATATATGTATATATATATATATATATATATATATATATATATATATATATATATATATATATATATATATATATATATAATGTATTTCACTGCCCCCGTTCTACAGAAATATTTCCAGTTACAAAAGTAATACAAAACAGCTCCAAGTGCGTACAGACATTGCAACTAAGACACTTCTACACATAACCAATCATTATTTCTTGTGACGTTATTTTACACCTGCCACTTCTAGGAAAAAATGACAACTCCCTGTTCTATAACATGTAAATTTAAATTGGTCTTTACACAGTAAACGCGCACCTGAGACTAAGTTTCATGTCATTTACACCAAAGTAAGGCTTGCCAGCTGCATCACGACACTATATACTGACATCAGTGGCCCCTATGTTGGACTTGTCATTATTTTATAACAACCAGTTTTTACCAGGCGTCTTATTTTTCTGTTATTATCTGACAGCTCTCGTGTGTTTATTGATTTACATCATTTTACAATCCTTTGATCAATTTTTATAGTCGTTTGGTAAAACTTTACTTTTTCGTTGTAAAGCTTTATCTTTTATTGCAAATTCTTATTTTTTGTAAAACTACATTTTATCGTTTTAGTAAAGTTATGAAAGTAGGATCACCTTATATAGACAGTAACTAATGACTATTGCATGCATGTCGTACAAAGCTTGATTCTGAAGCACCGGGTATCATATGTGTTACTATGTGTGTCCAAAAAGGTGTAATTTGGGAGCAAGACGTGAAAAGCGAGGAGTACCAATTTCTTTAAAAAAGGAGCAATTTTCATTCAGTTCTCCGCATTCAGTACTTCTCAAAAACTGAAATCGTTTGGTTTCAAAAGGGATATATATATATATATATATATATATATATATATATATATATATATATATATATATATATATATATATATATATATATATATAACAGAAACATCAACAAATCAAACGAATCTTTTTTCTTTGGAGACGAATCAAAACAAGCAAAAAAGCACTTCAAACAAAGACAGAGTCTTGTCAGTCCATTACATAAACGATGTAGCAGCTGAGTTCAAAGATCACCATCCCTTCACAGGACAATCGGAACCCTTTATTAATATGTTTGAGCTTCAGTAGGTCTTCTCATGAATTCGGAAGCAAGATGACGCATACGTTTAAAGGATTTCCAGGCAGTGCATATCGTGTTTACACATGACGAAGTTGTATGTGTGAGTGCATGCAATTGATCAATGCAATAGCCCAGAAAGTTCGTCGTGAAACTGCTTATTTCTTTTTCAAAAATCAGTTGCTCTTTGGGACAAAAGCAACTAAACTATGTAAAGGTGAAGCAGATAACAGCTTCTATAATATACTCTCCCTGCGTGGCGTCGGGATTTTTTTGACAGAGCGGCTAGACTAATAACAAAAATGTAATAACAAAAATAATAACACTAACAATAACAATACTAATAATAACAATAATAATAATAACAATAATAATAACAGAATGCTTGGTTAATGCAGCTTAATCTGGCATGCGCTTAACCACGCGAACTTGGGCGGACCGTATTTACAAAACTGGCCTAATAGTAGCTGAAATGAACTGGTCTTATTTATGAAATCCGCTAAAATTGCTCGCTAAAAAGGCAAAAATTTATTCATTAACTGTCAAAATTTCGGACAGCGAATGGAGAAATTAACACCATCTGTTACCTTAATAGTTATGTTTGGTTAATATTATTATTTTTTGCTGAAAATGGGCGCAAAAATACCGCCTTCCTTTGTTGCCAAACGATATAAAGTATGATGGTGTGGTGGGTTAGATAATCTTTAGTGAAATTCAAAATTAACACCTTTTGACCATGAACAAGTCAAAACGAACAGCATTTTGCTGATAATAAAATTCAAAAGCATGTCTGCAAGTATTCTGTAAGAGTTAATGCCAGCAGGAAGTACTTAGTATAGGCAGTATTGATTAGGCGTTTATAGAGAAACAGGTAACAAGGACTTGTGCATAAGCATTCAAATATTTCATACAACACGAAGTACACTGAAGTGAAGTATTGGAAGTCAATGTGCCATATGAAGTAAATAGAAAATCTTAGTCGCAGATAATTTGTTTGCTTGAATTTGTACTTTGACAATCCTTTCAAAGTAAAAAGGGTTAGAGAAAAAACTACAATAAGGTGAGAGCATGGTGTAAATTAAATTGAATAATGATATAACTAGATGTTACATGCACTATCTAATTAAACCTAGGATGTACTGTAGTCATGACATCTGTCGACTGTTGTCGACACTATAGTCATCGACCGGCTAGCACGTTTAAATGTCAAAATATCGGGCTCGTATACTTCTTACTGCGCACTCTGGCATTGTAAAGCTATGTTGTGTTGAAAGCTGTTTTTTTTCATTATACATCAAAACAACAGTAAAATATGCAAAATCACCAAAAGAGGAAAAAATCTGAGATTTACTGTCTTGTCCTTGTTTCTAACGCCAATGGAAAAAATTCAGGCAGATATAGAAATGGTATTTAATGGAATTCTTCTTGGTCATAACGACAGATCACATATGGTGTCACATTTGTTATCTTAAAGAGGAGGATTGGGGACAAACAAAAATAAACGGTCGCGGAGAAGGTGGAGGGGAATTTTGGGAAGTCCGCGCAGATTGGTCATTCTATTTAAAATGCATTGAAGTATAAATTTAACGCATACACTGTATGTATACACTGTATGTACATGACCCCTACAATATAGCACTAGCACCATGTCTATGGTGTGAATCAACCGTTTCTTACAGTATATCCCGGAAATCCCTAATAATGATTCGTGAAGTTGGATGACTAACAGCTTTACACGCTTTCATAAAATTAAATTTGCTTGTTCGAGGTGTAAATAAAAACACTGTTCATATATCTTGGAACTAATTTACAAGTCATCGTATCCGGTGGTAAATTCTTGATTCCTTTTACCTTACATTGTCTGCAGAATGCTTGATAGAAAATGGCTTTAAAATCATACTGCATATATAAACGTCCGGATTTAATTTTGCTGGATTTTGCTGAAAGATCTAGAAACCAAATTAACAGAGATTTACTTCATACTGAAGATTTATGGATAGAGAAATTACGAAAAACACCCTTAGATGCGAACAAGTTGATAAGTTTGTCGAAACTAATCAAGATTGATAAATATAATACTTTAATGTCGCCATGCCTTTCTATTGCATGTCGATATGCAACCGTTGCGCATGTGCAGTTCTTACTAACTCTTGGGTCAGATCCGCGGGCACGTGATTCTTTGACTCTAACAGCTCTCCACAATGCATGCATGAGCAAAATAAACGCGGTTGAAAAAATTCGACTTCTTGTTCCTACTGATGAATCACTTTTAACTCTAGCTAACAGGAATAAAATCCTTCCGATCCATATCGCTGCATTAAATTCACCCACCTGTTTAGAAGCTCTTGTTTCTTATCTGAGCGAAGTAAACTCCAAAACAGCGAAAGGACTCACGGCACTGCATATGAGTGCTCATTTTGGAAATACAGATAACGTAAATATTCTGCTCAAATGTGAAGACATAGATCTCAATTGTTGTGACATGAACGGAGACACACCGTCACATCATGCCGCACATGTATCAGTATTAAAAACAATGCCGGCAGAACAGCTATTGAAGATTTGCCACCATCTATTAAACTGATCTACCTTGCCCAATATGGAACTACGGTGGCGTTTTCAAAATTACTGTCAGATCGATCTGTAAACTACACAGATAAACATGGCAATAGTATCTTACAACTTGCAATTAAAAGTGAAATCGACCCAAAGGAAAAAGCAAACATTATTTTAAATAAATACCCTTCTCAGATACACAAGCGCAACGGAAAACAACAGCTTCCCATTCATCTAGCGGCGTCAAAATCAGATAATGGTGTTTGCAAGCTCGTGCTGGAATATAGCGATGTATTTGATGTCAGTGTCAACAGTCATGATAGTACAGGGATGACGGCGTTGCATTTAGCAGTCCTACATAAGAGCAAAGCAAACATACGAAGCCTATGCCAACACAGGTTTATTGATGTGAATGCACAAAATGTTGACGGCAATACCGCGTCTCATATTGCTGCGTGGGAAGAAAATATCGACACACTTAGTATTCTGGAGTTACATCCCAAGTTCAACGACAGCAAACGTAACAATGAAGGTAAAACCACCTCGCAGCTGAATCCACTAAATTCAGTATTGCTTTATTATGTCAAAATGGGGTGCGTTAAAGATACTGACCTCATTCTTCAAAGAGGATCAGAATAACAACCCGCTACATTTGGCTTGTTGCAGCGAAATAAAAAGAGCTGAAATGGTCAAATTATTGCTCAAAAAGGTAGACCAATCACTGCTAAGCCAGAGAAATAAACATGGTTATTGTCCTATACATCTTCTTGTGAAGTCTAAAGATACAAAGGCTCTGGAAACTTTTCTTAGCCATCCTAACTGTGACGTAAATATTCGCGATACTTCGGGTAAAGCAGCACTACATTACGTTGTGATACTAAACCTCAACGACATTGTGAAATTACTTCTTCAGCAACGAGGCATTGACTTGGCTATTACGAATATTGATAGAAAAACAGCAGCAGATATTGCATTGGAGTCAGACAACAAAGATATCATAAATGCCCTCCTCTTACATTCAGAAGCGATGATTCGTTCAAACAGGACACTGGACAAAGAATCGGAGGTAAATTTTGTTTATAAATTCTTAAATTTAGATTTCCTTATTTGACTAGATTAGAAACAGTTATTTTTAAACCTAACTCATATCCAAGATATTAAACTATTTTCTGCATTACACTTGATACAGAATCGGAGCTAAATTTTGCTGGGTAAATTTTTTTTTACATTTACAGTTCCTTATTTAAACTGGTTTATTAGCAGTTCTTTTTAAACCTGATTCATATCTGAGATATTGAAATACTTTCTGCATTACATATTTGTCTAAAACGTAATTGAAAGCTAAAAAACATTGAAATTATACACATTTCGTAATTCAAATAGTATTTGTTAATAATTTATCAACAATTATATAGTATACAAAATACAATACCAAACGATAGCAGACATCGTTTTCTCAAGTATTTTAGTCAATTGTGCCAAATATTTAGCGAATTATGGGCAAGAAATTTAGAAAATTTTGACCCGGTTATTCAGTCAATTTTAGCTAAGTATTTCAGCCCATACTGGTAAAAAATTTTTTGTATATCTACCACCATATTATTGAATATTAGATTACTGAAACATAATTTTAGGTGATTACCGAAGCATGATTATGTTCTATAATTTCTTTTAATTGCAGTTTATCGAGTCATATGGAAGGTTGTCTGACCTCACCGAGAAATCCCAACTTACCTTCTGTGAATCTAAGAGAGTAAGGGTTGCCGATTCCGTATTCTATTGTGGGTTATCCTACATACAAGGAAATTTATACTGCTGTTGTGGGGAAAATGGGATTAAAAACTACAACAAAGCTTTGGAGAACATAGACAACATTACTTCCGGCGATTTGGGTGACATCATCCAAGCAGCTGCGCTTGCAGCTGGCGAAATAGTGGAAGCATCGACCAATGGACTTTATCATCTTGGAGCATCAGGTTAGATATGTTCATAGATAAACCTTAGTTCTTTATATATCACGGACCACACTGCAAATGGAACGTTTTGGGACTATTTTGAGACTCCAAAATGTCATTTTGAACCCCACAAATAGAACTGGTCACAGAACCAAAAAACAAAGCGTGAGAGAATAAACAACAGTCAATAATTGCAGATTAAAACTCTGTTTTGACTGAGACTCAATGGTTGCAATTGAGGTGCTCATTAAAACATGTTAAGTACACAAAAAAACTTGCTTGAAGAGAAAGATCGCAGGGACCTTTAGCACGTTTCAAATGCAATTAAATTGTCCTTTAAGCGCCAGAGATCAACTAGTTAATTCCCCTATATCGGACCAATTTCGCTCAGCCCCAAGGATGGTCCGATTCCAGGTTTTTTATTATATGCCAAAGAAACCAGTAGATAAAACCACTTGTCGGGCGGTCATATTTCCCGAATGCAAAAATAGATCCCTGTGATCAGAACATAATAAAATCATTATTAGATCATTAGCACAACACAGTAACACAAAATTAGTAAAATTAGCATAATTATACTTAATTTTTTATACAATAGGCTAGATGATGTTACATATTCTAGCTGTTTTCGAAGTAATTGTAAACTTCCGGTGATCGACCTGGACCCTGATCGAGAAAGTTAAGGTCACTTCTTTTAGAAGGTCATTTAAGCTCAATGGGTCTGAACTGAGCTCAGTTTGCTGTACTTATAACTAACCGTTTTCGAAATTATGTGAACTTCCGGTTTTTGACCTTTGCCATGATGAGGTAACTGCAACGTCTGTTATGTCCAAAGGTTCGGAAACAAGTTCAAAAGTTCAGTATTTCTGACCATTTTCGAGATAACGGTCAACCTCTGGTTTTCAACCTTGGTCAGGACCAAGTATGTCAAAATTATCAATGTACGTCTTATGTAACGTCTTTCAAACTTTTAGGGTCGAAATTGAGCTCATAATTTCAAACGATTTACGAGATAATGGTTCATTTCCGGTTTTCAACCTTGACCTTGACCGATAAGTTTCCAAGTGCGAATTAATTGTAGATGTCTGTGTTGAGAAGTTGTTTATCATATTTTAATAATCAATAATGGTGGATGGGGGTTGTTATCAGTTAGTTATTTATTTTTAGGCGTGTTTAAAAACAAAATAACCAGCGGAGGCCACATGAGCGTTGCCACACACAACAAGAAAGTTTTCGGCTCAACTTACAGACAGAAAGCAACGGTTATCAACACCTATAGACAACAGGAGGACACTACTTGGTATCAAGTTGGATCTATTTCTCTCCCAAGTCAGCGCGACCAAGCTGTCACTATTGCTGTTACCGAAAGGGCTATGTATATGCCTGCTGTTGGGACGACCACCAAATCTATGAGCTCTCACACGACGGGGAGTTGCTCAACACTTTCGGTGAGCACGGGACCGTTGAAGCGGGTCTCGTGGACTGTCCTTGGATCTGCCACGTGGACTGCGAAGAGGCTCTGCTAATCATTGATTATGACAATCATCGTATCCAGGTTCTACAAGGGGACAGAGTGTGGTCCATTGTGACTTTACAACAGCACGTAGATATGCCCGAAGGTGTCATCTACGCTCCAGGGAGGCTATATATCCTTGCTTACAACCATGACGAAAATAGCCTTGAACTAAAGTTGTTTCTGCCAAGCAGTTGACTGAAACAATCTGAACAGTAGTCCTTGATACCGAAAAAGGCATTTGGGGAAAGGAGATGAAATTGGTTAAAACAGATCCGTATTATCCAGTAAACATTGCGACGTTCCATCATCGTTGGGTAAATGTCACACCCGACATCGGATAAACGTCGGCTTTTGTGTGATTATGGAAGAACAACGTTTACCTGCTGATGTTGAATAGATGCCGGTTATCGAACGCCTAATCAACATTGCGAAAAGGTTGTAGATGAAAGTCGAAACAACGTCTACTTTCCAATGTCATAAAGATTATATTTTTCGTTCTCACTGTCCTGTATTTTCGAAGCGACTTGTCACGGTTCCCATTTCGGGTGAGCGATAACATGATGAGGTTATTTGTAGGGTGTGTCCCCGACGTCTACACAACGTCGATTTCCTTCGTTTCTTCAACGTTGCGCCAAAGATGTTGAGTAGGCGTCAGAGTAAGTGCCGTTTAGGTCAACCAACAGCAACGTCTGAACAACGTTTCTTATCCAAGGCCTATTTAACTTTATATATTCCTGTTTTGTGATTCTTGACAAAAGAAACTTGTTTTCAGCCACGGAAGATCTATTTCATTTCAACAATCTGGATCTACTTTAGCAATTAGTTCTCTTCTGTGTTGAAAGAGCTGTGTTGTTTACCTAATTTATTTGAAGATTTGCTCAAAGTTTTCCCTCAATGGCTTAATGTTGATCTCACTAATTTATCTTTTTCTGTCAATAATGTATTTTAGATGGCACAAATTTATTTTTAAGATCAATATTAACTTAACGAATTATCAATTAAATTTTGGAGTGAAAAACTAAATTATTGATATCAATATTAATAAAACAGTTTTTGAGCTCAAAAAATATTTGTTTTGTGCGCAGTAAAAAATTACAGAAAGATTCTCTTTGCAGGGCCCAGTCATAATTTCATTCACAGTTGTTTGTTATCGAATATTATATGCAAAAATAAACTGATATTTTAATATTAAAAATTATTTTTTTGAGATCAAAAATTCATTTGTTAATTTCAAAATATAAATAAGAAAAGTTTCTTTCTGAAATTATACTATCTAAAATACATTCTTGATATCAGTAAAAAGAAAATAAATAATTAAGCTCAAAATTGAGATTTTGCTATCGAAAATTTCGTTTTTGGTCTCAAGAACTGAACTAACAATCAGTTTTAGAGATTATTAAAATACTTTTTGATATCAATAGATATTTTTATATCTGTAAAAATAAATGATATCAAGAATTATTTATGAGACCAATAATTCATTAGAGATATCAAAAATATGATTTCAGATGGCAACAAATTTCTGATATCAAACATGAGTTCAGAAATTAATTCCTGATGTCATAAATTCCCTAATAAATGAGAAAATGGCATTCAATATTACGTTGCCACATTTGTCGTATTTATAAAAAAGAAGTATATAAAGTGATGTTTTCCGAGTTGAATACACACGTCTGGAGATGTTTTTAGACCGAAATCGAGGCTTTAGGCCCCGGAGGGTGACTATAGGTTTGGATGTTGTAATTGTGTCCGTCCGTGCGCCTGTCTAGCCCGTCTATCTGTTACTCCCACCCTGATAATCCGTTTCCGATGATATCTAGTTTATAAATGAATCATCAGGGGGGGGGGGGGGCGTTAATTTTACTTTTACCTCGACCCAGTATCAGGGTCACACTGACCACCATCTTAGATTTTCACTCGCAATTTTCGTCCACATCATAACACAACAGTCAGGGGTTGTTTCACTGGAAGAAGCAGCTTAATGGCCAGTTCCGGTTGGAGGGGGAGGGGAGGGGTTGTGCTTCTATGATGTACGCGCAAATGTAAACAAAACTTTGAATCTCATGTGTTGTGTTTTGAACGTAAGATTGATGAACAATGCTCGGATATGTTTCATGTATTTTTTTCATAATTTGAATCTCGTAACTGTCTCGCTTCACCCATATTAAATTTATTCCCTATATATACAACCCCTATACTTTATGAACATACTATTACAAATGTTATACTTAATTTCATACGACATATATTCTGTTTTTTTTTTTAAATAAAATTAATTAGATAATAAACGTGGTTTGGTTTATATAAGGATATATAAATATGCTATATATATATATATATATATATATATATATATATATATATATATATATATATATATATATATATATATATATATATATATATATATATATATAAGGGAAATGGAAAAGAATTATCCAGCGAAATGATGACTCATAAATATAAGCATTTTTCAGCGGTCGTGTTGTTCTGTCCCGCCACTGGTCTTGTTTCTGGGGTCGCCTTGAAAAAATGCGCAGTGTATTATTAACACATTTTAATTACAAGGGTTCGGCCCTTTCGCTTTGTTTGACTTAGCTTTTTATGGAACTCCGACACCCTAACCCCACCCATAACATTCAACCCTAGTCCGCCTACCCCACCCCACCTTATCCCACCATGCCCCACCCAAGAAGGGAGCCACTAAGTGGCATCTGCGAATGGATAAAAAGGAGGCTATTTTTCATACTTTGTACTCTGTGTCTAAGGGTCATGGGTACCAAAATGTATATAACCCCCCGCCCTCGCCCCCACCTCTCCCCCTCAAACCTGGGCTGGCACCTACAAATATTTCTCAAAGCAGACAAGGCGAAAAGTATAAATAAAATTACTTTAAAATTTAAAACACATCAAGCAGTAACTGGAAGATACAGTGATTTAGAAGCTTAATCAGTCATGCGGCCATTGCCAACTACCGAGGTGTTACATTCAAGTGGGGGATGGGTTGGGGGGGGGGGGCGGCAGGGAGTTCATACAGTGCCTTAGCGCAAGTATGTTTAGGTTAAGATTTAGGTCAAAATTAACTGTCAAATGATTCAACAGGTAATGCTGCGTACATAAGGTTTTCGAAGCATCAGGTGGAAGGACCGGTAGCTGCAATGCCTTATTGTGAACAAATGCCTCTTAGAATAGGTCATAAAAACCGCACTGATTTATTACAAACTTGACGCACTTTCAAAATATTTTACTTCGTAAAGAAATGTCCAAGGATTTTTAACGGAGAGAAAAAGACTGAACTGTAGTTCTCCATAATTGCATTGTGGTAATGATATGGGAAACCATTCGTCATGATATGGGAAACCATATGTGATGATATGGAGAACCATTCGTCATGAAATGGGAAACAATTCGTAATGATATGGGTAACCATGTGTAATGATATGGGAAAACATTCAGAAGTCATAAAAAGTACAGTGAAGCCTCCGAATTTAGACCATCAATGGAACCGCCTAAAAACTGGTCTTCAGCTAAGCCAAACGGTTCATATAATTAAAAAACTAAAACACATTTTTATATACTTTGTTTGTAATCTGAAAGTACAGGTTAATTCGAGGTTAATTCAGAGAGTCTCAATGAGTTAAATTCCTGTCCAGCTCAATACGGTCTCAATTCCGAGCTGGTCTTATCCAAAGGTTCCACTGCCATGACTAGAAAACTTAATAAAATCAATCATTTAACTAGACCGAATTTCGCTACACGTAGCGAAATAGTACCCACTTGCAAGGGCAGAGACACAACATATTTGGTCAAAGACACATTTTTCAGTGTTTCGACATAATTGTCAGTCTCCGGATTATTCTCTTGAGCGAGGCCATCGAAGTGAATATGATGTAACCTCATTTGGGCACAAATAAATCAAATTCAGTTTTCTAACCGTTTTTGAGATACTGGTCAACTTCCAGTATTTGATCTTGACCATGATGAAGGAGATCAAGATCACCGAGGTACCTCTTACATAAGGTCTTTTTGGTTCAAACGGTCGTAACGTTGTTTAGGCCCAAAGGGTCGAAAATGAGCTGAAAATCGCTCTATCTCTAACCGTTTTCGAGATAATAGTCAACTTCCGGTTTTTGACCTTGACCGTGACCCAGAAGGTCAAGGTCACCGAGGTTCCTCTTATGTAACGTTGTTTAGGCCCAAAGGGTCGAAAATGAGCTCAAAACTGCTCTATCTCTAACCGTTTTCGAGATAATAGTCAACTTCCGGTTTTTAGCCTTGACCGTGATCCAGAAGGTCAAGGTCACCGAGGTACCTCTTATGTAATGTTGTTTGGGCCCAAAGTATTGAAATTGAGCTCAAAATCGCTCTATCTCTAACCGTTTTTGAGATAATAGTCAACTTCCGGTTTTTGACCTTGACCGTGACCCAGAAGGTCAAGGTCACCGAGGTACCTCTTATGTAACGTTGTTTAGGCCCAAAGGGTCGAAAATGAGCTCAAAATCGCTCTATCTCTAACCGTTTTCGAGATAATAGTCAACTTCCGGTTTTTGACCTTGACCGTGACCCAGAAGGTCAAGATCACCGAGGTACCTCTTAAGTAACGTTGTTTAGGCCCAAAGGATCGAAAATGAGCTCAAAATCGCTCTATCTCTAACCGTTTTCGAGATAATAGTCAACTTCCGGTTTTTGACCTTGACCGTGACCCAGAAGGTCAAGGTCACCGAGGTACCTGTTATGTAACGTTGTTTAGGCCCAAAGGGTCGAAAATGAGCTCAAAATCGCTCTATCTCTAACCGTTTTCGAGATAATAGTCAACTTCCGGTTTTTGACCTTGACCGTGACCCAGAAGGTCAAGATCACCGAGGTACCTCTTATGTAACGTTGTTTAGGCCCAAAGGGTCGAAAATGAGCTCAAAATCGCTCTATCTCTAACCGTTTTCGAGATAATAGTCAACTTCCGGTTTTTGACATTGACCGTGACCCAGAAGGTCAAGGTCACCGAGGTACCTCTTATGTAACGTTGTTTAGGCCCAAAGGGTCGAAAATGAGCTCAAAATCGCTCTATCTCTAACCGTTTTCGAGATAATAGTCAACTTCCGGTTTTTGACCTTGACTGTGACCCAGAAGGTCAAGGTCACCGAGGTACCACTTATGTAACGTTGTTTAGGCCCAAAGGGTCGAAAATGAGCTCAAAATCGCTCTATCTCTAACCGTTTTCGAGATAATAGGCCACTTCCGGTTTTTGACCTTGACCGTGACCCAGAATGTCAAGGTCACCGCGGTACCTCTTAAGTAACGTTGTTTAGGCCCAAAGGGTCGAAAATGAGCTCAAAATCGCTCTATCTCTAACCGTTTTCGAGATAATAGTCAACTTCCGGTTTTTGACCTTGACCGTGACCCAGAAGGTCAAGGTCACCGAGGTACCTCTTATGTAACGTTGTTTAGGCCCAAAGGGTCGAAAATGAGCTCAAAATCGCTCTATCTCTAACCGTTTTCGAGATAATAGTCAACTTCCGGTTTTTTAACATGACCGTGACCCAGAAGGTCAAGGTCACCGAGGTACCTCTTATGTAACGTTGTTTAGGCCCAAAGGGTCGAAAATGAGCTCAAAATCGCTCTATCTCTAACCGTTTTCGAGATAATAGTCAACTTCCGGTTTTTGACCTTGACCGTGACCCAGAAGGTCAAGATCACCGAGGTACCTCTTATGTACCGTTGTTTAGGTTAAAGGGATCGAAAATGAGCTCAAAATCGCTCTATCTCTAACCGTTTTCGAGATAATAGTCAACTTCCGGTTTTTGACCTTGACCGTGACCCAGAAGGTCAAGATCACCGAGGTACCTCTTATGCAACGTTGTTTAGGCCCAAAGGGTCGAAAATGAGCTCAAAATCGCTCTATCTCTAACCGTTTTCGAGATAATAGTCAACTTCCGGTTTTTGACCTTGACCGTGACCCAGAAGGTCAAGGTCACCGAGGTACCTCTTAAGTAACGTTGTTTAGGCCCAAAGGGTCGAAAATGAGCTCAAAATCGCTCTATCTCTAACCGTTTTCGAGATAATAGTCAACTTCCGGTTTTTGACCTTGACCGTGACCCAGAAGGTCAAGGTCACCGAGGTACCTGTTATGTAACGTTGTTTAGGCCCAAAGGGTCGAAAATGAGCTCAAAATCGCTCTATCTCTAACCGTTTTCGAGATAATAGTCAACTTCCGGTTTTTGACCTTGACCGTGACCCAGAAGGTCAAGATCACCGAAGTACCTCTTATGTAACGTTGTTTAGGCCCAAAGGGTCGAAAATGAGCTCAAAATCGCTCTATCTCTAACCGTTTTCGAGATAATAGTCAACTTCCGGTTTTTGACCTTAACCGTGACCCAGAAGGTCAAGGTCACCGAGGTACCTCTTATGTAACGTTGTTTAGGCCCAAAGGGTCGAAAATGAGCTCAAAATCGCTCTATCTCTAACCGTTTTCGAGATAATAGTCAACTTCCGGTTTTTGACCTTGACCGTGACCCAGAAGGTCAAGGTCACCGAGGAACCTCTTATGTAACGTTGTTTAGGCCCAAACGGTCGAAAATGAGCTCAAAATCGCTCTATCTCTAACCGTTTTCGAGATAATAGGCCACTTCCGGTTTTTGACCTTGACCGTGACCCAGAAGGTCAAGGTCACCGCGGTACCTCTTAAGTAACGTTGTTTAGGCCCAAAGGGTCGAAAATGAGCTCAAAATCGCTCTATCTCTAACCGTTTTCGAGATAATAGTCAACTTCCGGTTTTTGACCTTGACCGTGACCCAGAAGGTCAAGGTCACCGAGGTACCTCTTATGTAACGTTGTTTAGGCCCAAAGGGTCGAAAATGAGCTCAAAATCGCTCTATCTCTAACCGTTTTCGAGATAATAGTCAACTTCCGGTTTTTTACCTTGACCGTGACCCAGAAGGTCAAGATCACCGAGGTACCTCTTATGTAACGTTGTTTAGGCCCAAAGGGTCGAAAATGAGCTCAAAATCGCTCTATCTCTAACCGTTTTCGAGATAATAGTAAACTTCCGGTTTTTGTCCTTGACCGTGACCCAGAAGGTCAAGATCACCGAGGTACCTCTTATGTAACGTTGTTTAGGCCCAAAGGGTCGAAAATGAGCTCAAAATCGCTCTATCTCTAACCGTTTTCGAGATACTAGTCAACTTCCGGTTTTTGACCTTGACCGTGACCCAGAAGGTCAAGGTCACCGAGGTACCTCTTATGTAACGTTGTTTAGGCCCAAAGGGTCGAAAATGAGCTCAAAATCGCTCTATCTCTAACCGTTTTCGAGATAATAGTCAACTTCCGGTTTTTGACCTTGACCGTGACCCAGAAGGTCAAGATCACCGAGGTACCTCTTATGTAACGTTGTTTAGGCCCAAAGGGTCGAAAATGAGCTCAAAATCGCTCTATCTCTAACCGTTTTCGAGATACTAGTCAACTTCCCGTTTTTGACCTTGACCGTGACCCAGAAGGTCAAGATCACCGAGGTACCTCTTATGTAACGTTGTTTAGGTTAAAGGGATCGAAAATGAGCTCAAAATCGCTCTATCTCTAACCGTTTTCGAGATAATAGTCAACTTCCGGTTTTTGACCTTGACCGTGACCCAGAAGGTCAAGATCACCGAGGTACCTCTTATGTAACGTTGTTTAGGCCCAAAGGGTCGAAAATGAGCTCAAAACTGCTCTATCTCTAACCGTTTTCGAGATAATAGTCAACTTCCGGTTTTTAGCCTTGACCGTGATCCAGAAGGTCAAGGTCACCGAGGTACCTCTTATGTAATGTTGTTTGGGCCCAAAGGATTGAAATTGAGCTCAAAATCGCTCTATCTCTAACCGTTTTTGAGATAATAGTCAACTTCCGGCTGTTGACCTTGACCGTGACCCAGAAGGTCAAGGTCACCGAGGTACCTCTTATGTAACGTTGTTTAGGCCCAAAGGGTCGAAAATGAGCTCAAAATCGCTCTATCTCTAACCGTTTTCGAGATAATAGTCAACTTCCGGTTTTTGACCTTGACCGTGACCCAGAAGGTCAAGGTCACCGAGGTACATCTTAAGTAACGTTGTTTAGGCCCAAAGGGTCGAAAATGAGCTCAAAATCGCTCTATCTCTAACCGTTTTCGAGATAATAGTCAACTTCCGGTTTTTGACCTTGACCGTGACCCAGAAGGTCAAGGTCACCGAGGTACCTGTTATGTAACGTTGTTTAGGCCCAAAGGGTCGAAAATGAGCTCAAAATCGCTCTATCTCTAACCGTTTTCGAGATAATAGTCATCTTCCGGTTTTTGACCTTGACCGTGACCCAGAAGGTCAAGATCACCGAAGTACCTCTTATGTAACGTTGTTTAGGCCCAAAGGGTCGAAAATGAGCTCAAAATCGCTCTATCTCTAACCGTTTTCGAGATAATAGTCAACTTCCGGTTTTTGACCTTAACCGTGACCCAGAAGGTCAAGGTCACCGAGGTACCTCTTATGTAACGTTGTTTAGGCCCAAAGGGTCGAAAATGAGCTCAAAATCGCTCTATCTCTAACCGTTTTCGAGATAATAGTCAACTTCCGGTTTTTGACCTTGACCGTGACCCAGAAGGTCAAGGTCACCGAGGTACCACTTATGTAACGTTGTTTAGGCCCAAAGGGTCGAAAATGAGCTCAAAATCGCTCTATCTCTAACCGTTTTCGAGATAATAGGCCACTTCCGGTTTTTGACCTTGACCGTGACCCAGAAGGTCAAGGTCACCGCGGTACCTCTTAAGTAACGTTGTTTAGGCCCAAAGGGTCGAAAATGAGCTCAAAATCGCTCTATCTCTAACCATTTTCGAGATAATAGTCAACTTCCGGTTTTTTACCTTGACCGTGACCCAGAAGGTCAAGATCACCGAGGTACCTCTTATGTAACGTTGTTTAGGTCCAAAGGGTCGAAAATGAGCTCAAAATCGCTCTATCTCTAACCGTTTTCGAGATAATAGTCAACTTCCGGTTTTTGACCTTGACCGTGACCCAGAAGGTCAAGGTCACCGAGGTACCTCTTATGTAACGTTGTTTAGGCCCAAAGGGTCGAAAATGAGCTCAAAATCGCTCTATCTCTAACCGTTTTCGAGATAATAGTCAATTTCCGGTTTTTTACCTTGACCGTGACCCAGAAGGTCAAGATCACCGAGGTACCTCTTATGTAACGTTGTTTAGGCCCAAAGGGTCGAAAATGAGCTCAAAATCGCTCTATCTCTAACCGTTTTCGAGATAATAGTCAACTTCCGGTTTTTGACCTTGACCGTGACCCAGAAGGTCAAGATCACCGAGGTACCTCTTATGTAACGTTGTTTAGGCCCAAAGGGTCGAAAATGAGCTCAAAATCGCTCTATCTCTAACCGTTTTCGAGATACTAGTCAACTTCCGGTTTTTGACCTTGACCGTGACCCAGAAGGTCAAGATCACCGAGGTACCTCTTATGTAACGTTGTTTAGGCCCAAAGGGTCGAAAATGAGCTCAAAATCGCTCTATCTCTAACCGTTTTCGAGATACTAGTCAACTTCCGGTTTTTGACCTTGACCGTGACCCAGAAGGTCAAGGTCACCGAGGTACCTCTTATGTAACGTTGTTTAGGCCCAAAGGGTCGAAAATGAGCTCAAAATCGCTCTATCTCTAACCGTTTTCGAGATAATAGTCAACTTCCGGTTTTTGACCTTGACCGTGACCCAGAAGGTCAAGGTCACCGAGGTACCACTTATGTAACGTTGTTTAGGCCCAAAGGGTCGAAAATGAGCTCAAAATCGCTCTATCTCTAACCGTTTTCGAGATAATAGGCCACTTCCGGTTTTTGACCTTGACCGTGACCCAGAAGGTCAAGGTCACCGCGGTACCTCTTAAGTAACGTTGTTTAGGCCCAAAGGGTCGAAAATGAGCTCAAAATCGCTCTATCTCTAACCATTTGCGAGATAATAGTCAACTTCCGGTTTTTTACCTTGACCGTGACCCAGAAGGTCAAGATCACCGAGGTACCTCTTATGTAACGTTGTTTAGGTCCAAAGGGTCGAAAATGAGCTCAAAATCGCTCTATCTCTAACCGTTTTCGAGATAATAGTCAACTTCCGGTTTTTGACCTTGACCGTGACCCAGAAGGTCAAGGTCACCGAGGTACCACTTATGTAACGTTGTTTAGGCCCAAAGGGTCGAAAATGAGCTCAAAATCGCTCTATCTCTAACCGTTTTCGAGATAATAGGCCACTTCCGGTTTTTGACCTTGACCGTGACCCAGAAGGTCAAGGTCACCGCGGTACCTCTTAAGTAACGTTGTTTAGGCCCAAAGGGTCGAAAATGAGCTCAAAATCGCTCTATCTCTAACCATTTTCGAGATAATAGTCAACTTCCGGTTTTTTACCTTGACCGTGACCCAGAAGGTCAAGATCACCGAGGTACCTCTTATGTAACGTTGTTTAGGTCCAAAGGGTCGAAAATGAGCTCAAAATCGCTCTATCTCTAACCGTTTTCGAGATAATAGTCAACTTCCGGTTTTTGACCTTGACCGTGACCCAGAAGGTCAAGGTCACCGAGGTACCTCTTATGTAACGTTGTTTAGGCCCAAAGGGTCGAAAATGAGCTCAAAATCGCTCTATCTCTAACCGTTTTCGAGATAATAGTCAATTTCCGGTTTTTTACCTTGACCGTGACCCAGAAGGTCAAGATCACCGAGGTACCTCTTATGTAACGTTGTTTAGGCCCAAAGGGTCGAAAATGAGCTCAAAATCGCTTTATCTCTAACCGTTTTCGAGATAATAGTCAACTTCCGGTTTTTGACCTTGACCGTGACCCAGAAGGTCAAGATCACCGATGTACCTCTTATGTAACGTTGTTTAGGCCCAAAGGGTCGAAAATGAGCTCAAAATCGCTCTATCTCTAACCGTTTTCGAGATACTAGTCAACTTCCGGTTTTTGACCTTGACCGTGACCCAGAAGGTCAAGGTCACCGAGGTACCTCTTATGTAACGTTGTTTAGGCCCAAAGGGTCGAAAATGAGCTCAAAATCGCTCTATCTCTAACCGTTTTCGAGATACTAGTCAACTTCCGGTTTTTGACCTTGACCGTGACCCAGAAGGTCAAGGTCACCGAGGTACCTCTTATGTAACGTTGTTTAGGCCCAAAGGGTCGAAAATGAGCTCAAAATCGCTCTATCTCTAACCGTTTTCGAGATAATAGTCAACTTCCGGTTTTTGAGCTTGACCGTGACCCAGAAGGTCAAGGTCACCGAGGTACCTCTTATGTAACGTTGTTTAGGCCCAAAGGGTCGAAAATGAGCTCAAAATCGCTCTATCTCTAACCGTTTTCGAGATACTAGTCAACTTCCGGTTTTTGACCTTGACCGTGACCCAGAAGGTCAAGGTCACCGAGGTACCTCTTATGTAACGTTGTTTAGGCCCAAAGGGTCGAAAATGAGCTCAAAATCGCTCTATCTCTAACCGTTTTCGAGATAATAGTCAATTTCCGGTTTTTGACCTTGACCGTGACCCAGAAGGTCAAGATCACCGAGGTACCTCTTATGTAACGTTGTTTAGGCCCAAAGGGTCGAAAATGAGCTCAAAATCGCTTTATCTCTAACCGTTTTCGAGATAATAGTCAACTTCCGGTTTTTGACCTTGACCGTGACCCAGAAGGTCAAGATCACCGAGGTACCTCTTATGTAACGTTGTTTAGGCCCAAAGGGTCGAAAATGAGCTCAAAATCGCTCTATCTCTAACCGTTTTCGAGATACTAGTCAACTTCCGGTTTTTGACCTTGACCGTGACCCAGAAGGTCAAGGTCACCGAGGTACCTCTTATGTAACGTTGTTTAGGCCCAAAGGGTCGAAAATGAGCTCAAAATCGCTCTATCTCTAACCGTTTTCGAGATACTAGTCAACTTCCGGTTTTTGACCTTGACCGTGACCCAGAAGGTCAAGGTCACCGAGGTACCTCTTATGTAACGTTGTTTAGGCCCAAAGGGTCGAAAATGAGCTCAAAATCGCTCTATCTCTAACCGTTTTCGAGATAATAGTCAATTTCCGGTTTTTGACCTTGACCGTGACCCAGAAGGTCAAGATCACCGAGGTACCTCTTATGTAACGTTGTTTAGGCCCAAAGGGTCGAAAATGAGCTCAAAATCGCTTTATCTCTAACCGTTTTCGAGATAATAGTCAACTTCCGGTTTTTGACCTTGACCGTGACCCAGAAGGTCAAGATCACCGAGGTACCTCTTATGTAACGTTGTTTAGGCCCAAAGGGTCGAAAATGAGCTCAAAATCGCTCTATCTCTAACCGTTTTGGAGATACTAGTCAACTTCCGGTTTTTGACCTTGACCGTGACCCAGAAGGTCAAGGTCACCGAGGTACCTCTTATGTAACGTTGTTTAGGCCCAAAGGGTCGAAAATGAGCTCAAAATCGCTCTATCTCTAACCGTTTTCGAGATAATAGTCAATTTCCGGTTTTTTACCTTGACCGTGACCCAGAAGGTCAAGATCACCGAGGTACCTCTTATGTAACGTTGTTTAGGCCCAAAGGGTCGAAAATGAGCTCAAAATCGCTCTATCTCTAACCGTTTTCGAGATAATAGTCAACTTCCGGTTTTTGACCTTGACCGTGACCCAGAAGGTCAAGATCACCGAGGTACCTCTTATGTAACGTTGTTTAGGCCCAAAGGGTCGAAAATGAGCTCAAAATCGCTCTATCTCTAACCGTTTTGGAGATACTAGTCAACTTCCGGTTTTTGACCTTGACCGTGACCCAGAAGGTCAAGGTCACCGAGGTACCTCTTATGTAACGTTGTTTAGGCCCAAAGGGTCGAAAATGAGCTCAAAATCGCTCTATCTCTAACCGTTTTCGAGATAATAGTCAACTTCCGGTTTTTGACCTTGACCGTGACCCAGAAGGTCAAGGTCACCGAGGTACCTCTTATGTAACGTTGTTTAGGCCCAAAGGGTCGAAAATGAGCTCAAAATCGCTCTATCTCTAACCGTTTTCGAGATAATAGTCAATTTCCGGTTTTTGACCTTGACCGTGACCCAGAAGGTCAAGATCACCGAGGTACCTCTTATGTAACGTTGTTTAGGCCCAAAGGGTCGAAAATGAGCTCAAAATCGCTTTATCTCTAACCGTTTTCGAGATAATAGTCAACTTCCGGTTTTTGACCTTGACCGTGACCCAGAAGGTCAAGATCACCGAGGTACCTCTTATGTAACGTTGTTTAGGCCCAAAGGGTCGAAAATGAGCTCAAAATCGCTCTATCTCTAACCGTTTTCGAGATACTAGTCAACTTCCGGTTTTTGACCTTGACCGTGACCCAGAAGGTCAAGGTCACCGAGGTACCTCTTATGTAACGTTGTTTAGGCCCAAAGGGTCGAAAATGAGCTCAAAATCGCTCTATCTCTAACCGTTTTCGAGATAATAGTCAACTTCCGGTTTTTGACCTTGACCGTGACCCAGAAGGTCAAGATCACCGAGGTACCTCTTATGTAACGTTGTTTAGGCCCAAAGGGTCGAAAATGAGCTCAAAATCGCTCTATCTCTAACCGTTTTCGAGATACTAGTCAACTTCCGGTTTTTGACCTTGACCGTGACCCAGAAGGTCAAGGTCACCGAGGTTCCTCTTATGTAACGTTGTTTAGGCCCAAAGGGTCGAAAATGAGCTCAAAATCGCTCTATCTCTAACCGTTTTCGAGATACTAGTCAACTTCCGGTTTTTGACCTTGACCGTGACCCAGAAGGTCAAGGTCACCGAGGTTCCTCTTATGTAACGTGGTTTAGGCCCAAAGGGTCGAAAATGAGCTCAAAATCGCTCTATCTCTAACCGTTTTCGAGATAATAGTCAACTTCCGGTTTTTGACCTTGACCGTGACCCAGAAGGTCAAGGTCACCGAGGTATCTCTTATGTAACGTTGTTTAGGCCCAGAGGGTCGAAAATGAGCTCAAAATCGCTCTATCTCTAACCGTTTTCGAGATAATAGTCAATTTCCGGTTTTTGACCTTGACCGTGACCCAGAAGGTCAAGATCACCGAGGTACCTCTTATGTAACGTTGTTTAGGCCCAAAGGGTCGAAAATGAGCTCAAAATCGCTCTATCTCTAACCGTTTTCGAGATACTAGTCAACTTCCGGTTTTTGACCTTGACCGTGACCCAGAAGGTCAAGGTCACCGAGGTACCTCTTATGTAACGTTGTTTAGGCCCAAAGGGTCGAAAATGAGCTCAAAATCGCTCTATCTCTAACCGTTTTCGAGATAATAGTCAACTTCCGGTTTTTGACCTTGACCGTGACCCAGAAGGTCAAGATCACCGAGGTACCTCTTATGTACCGTTGTTTAGGTTAAAGGGATCGAAAATGAGCTCAAAATCGCTCTATCTCTAACCGTTTTCGAGATAATAGTCAACTTCCGGTTTTTGACCTTGACCGTGACCCAGAAGGTCAAGATCACCGAGGTACCTCTTATGTAACGTTGTTTAGGCCCAAAGGGTCGAAAATGAGCTCAAAATCGCTCTATCTCTAACCGTTTTTGAGATAATAGTCAACTTCCGGTTTTTGACCTTGACCGTGACCCAGAAGGTAAAGGTCACCGAGGTACCTCTTATGTAACGTTGTTTAGGCCCAAAGGGTCGAAAATGAGCTCAAAATCGCTCTATCTCTAACCGTTTTCGAGATAATAGTCAACTTCCGGTTTTTTACCTTGACCGTGACCCAGAAGGTCAAGGTCACCGAGGTACCTCTTATGTAACGTTGTTTAGGCCCAAAGGGTCGAAAATGAGCTCAAAATCGCTCTATCTCTAACCGTTTTCGAGATAATAGTCAACTTCCGGTTTTTGACCTTGACCGTGACCCAGAAGGTCAAGGTCACCGAGGTACCTCTTATGTAACGTTGTTTAGGCCCAAAGGGTCGAAAATGAGCTCAAAATCGCTCTATCTCTAACTGTTTTCGAGATAATAGTCAACTTCCGGTTTTTGACCTTGACCGTGACCCAGAAGGTCAAGGTCACCGAGGTACCTCTTATGTAACGTTGTTTAGGCCCAAAGGGTCGAAAATGAGCTCAAAATCGCTCTATCTCTAACCGTTTTCGAGATAATAGTCAACTTCCGGTTTTTGACCTTGACCGTGACCCAGAAGGTCAAGATCACCGAGCTACCTCTTATGTAACGTTGTTTAGGCCCAAAGGATCGAAAATGAGCTCAAAATCGCTCTATCTCTAACCGTTTTCGAGATAATAGTCAACTTCCGGTTTTTGACCTTGACCGTGACCCAGAAGGTCAGGGTCACCGAGGTACCTCTTATGTAACGTTGTTTAGGCCCAAAGGGTCGAAAATGAGCTCAAAATCGCTCTATCTCTAACCGTTTTCGAGATAATAGTCAACTTCCGGTTTTTTACCTTGACCGTGACCCAGAAGGTCAAGATCACCGAGGTACCTCTTATGTAACGTTGTTTATGCCCAGAGGGTCGAAAATGAGCTCAAAATCGCTCTATCTCTAACCGTTTTCGAGATAATAGTCAACTTCCGGTTTTTGAACTTGACCGTGACCCAGAAGGTTAAGGTCACCGAGGTACCTCTTATGTAACGTTGTTTAGGCCCAAAGGGTCGAAAATGAGCTCAAAATCGCTCTATCTCTCACCGTTTTCGAGATGAGTCGGCCTGTCGTTGAGGACGCGTGAAATCACGTGACATTTGACCTTGGCCCTCAAGGTCAAGGTTAGTGATGAAAGTTTACCCTTTACTGGGTAGGTTTTATGCATTCACAGTGGGATTTGAGCACCTTTATGGCTACTTTTCGTTATTAATAGGTGTTTCCAAAAATATTTTGACCTCAATTTTACCTTGACTTCTGAGGTGCAAGGTCAAAAAATTTTACGGATTTGACGACAACTCATTACCCTCTATGTCTCTGCCACATGCCGTCTTTTTACGACAAACCCTGTAGGAGGAGTTTTCTGGAAACCACTTTGAGGTCAGAAAAACTTTGACCTCAATTTGACCTTGACCTTCAAGGTCAAGGTCAAAAAATTTTGCGGATTTGACGACATCTCGTCACCCTCTATAACTGTGCCAAATTTCATCGTCCTACGTCAAATAGCGTAGGAGGAGTTTTCTGGAAACCTCCTGGACGGAAAAAAAAAGAGAAAAAAAAAAGGTAAAAAAAAGGGCAGAAATTTCGGGAAAAACTACAAACTTATTCCCATTTGCAAACGAAGTTTGCAAGTGGGAATAAAAAACATAATAATATTCAAATCAAAACTCTCAATATATCAGAGCTGACGCACTAAACATTGTGCAATAGCACAATGCCATTTTAAAAATGGATATGATTCATAGAGCGCCTTGTGCCTATGACGCTTGTTTTGCCCCTGTATTCTAAATAGGGCAAAATGTTCACTGTCACATGCCTAAGAATGGAAAAACACGTGGTTAAATACGAGGCACTGAACGTTGCAGTATAAAACTATATAAATGGCGAGAGCACTCACTTCGGGGTGATAAGAAATAGAAGGAGGGCTGGGTATCTTACACTATGATCGAAAGAGTTCTACTGTTGTTTTACAGCCTCGTTCTGGCAACGGCACAGGATGCGATCGTCCGGACATCATACGGCACAGTGAGAGGGCAGGTGAAGGAACTGAACGGTAAACAATTCACGCAGTTTTTGGGAGTGCCATTTGCGGCGCCACCTGTTGGTGATTTAAGGTTCCGTCCACCGCAGAGGCACGAAGGATGGGGTGATACTATTCGCGACGCTGTCGAGTGGGGACCAGCTTGCACGCAAGAAAGGTCATTTGGTGAGTGGAGAGATCCTGCTTTTCCGGACCGACTTATGATATACCCGGATGACGAAGACTGTTTACTGCTGAATATCTGGGTTTCCGGTGACGTATCAATGACGACTCCGGGATCACTTCCGGTGGTTGTGTTTATACACGGTGGCGGTTTTCAGGCGGGCTCGTCCAAGATTGCTCTCGGCGATGTCTTCGTTACAGATGCTGACCCCGTTGTCCTTGTTGCTATACAGTATCGCTTGGGCATATTTGGATTTCTCACCACTGGCGATGAAGTCGTGCCTGGAAATAATGGCCTTAAAGATCAGACATTTGCACTGAGATGGATTCAGGAAAATATTGCTGCATTTGGAGGAAATCCAGATCAGGTTACAATATCTGGACAGTCATCGGGTGGGGAGAGCGTTCTGGCACATATGATCAGCCGCATGTCGACCGGATTGTTTCATAAAGCTATCGCACAAAGTCCGTCTGCCTCGTGGATTTATCCAACAATAGATCGACTCTCAGGCTACTTTCAGGAGTATGCGAAGGCCTTTGACTGTCAAGGAGATTCCGCGGGAGCCATCGAATGCCTCAGGACTAAATCGTGGCAAGAGCTCAACAGCAACAGCTTCTTGCGATTCGTCCTTGTGCAACGCGTCATCGACGGCGAATTCCTCACGGACGAACCGCGCCATCTGTGGGCAAAGGGAGAGTTCAACGATGCGCAACTCATGGTTGGTTGCACGAGCGACGACGGGAAAATAGTGCCGGACTATTTTACTGCTATGGGCTTTGATTTTGCCAGAGACAGATCACGTGACTTGGAAATATTTGGTGACTCGGTAGACTTTTTGCTTGCTCTTCAGTTATCAGACGATAAAATGGACACGTTTAACGCCACCCGATACGGCCGCGCACTGGCGAACAGAGACGACCTTTTCACAGTTATCAAAGCACGTTATTATGACACAGAAACTGACCCTCTCATGAAAGCTAGAGGTATGCTGGACAGTTTCAGGGATGCTTATTTCCTCGCTTTTGGTTTATGGACTGCAAATCAAGTGGCGAAAAGCCACGGTGATGTCTACGTTTACATCTTCGATCACGCCACATCACTGCTGGGTTTAGACAACCCCGGGGGTGTGACACTGGGAGCTCCTCACACCAGCGAGTTACCGTATCAGTTTGGCTACGGTTTCTCGGATCCGGACACAATACGGATGACGGCAGACGAGCTCGCACTCACCCGCTCCATGATCCAGGCATGGACCTCGTACACGGCCGGGTAAGTCACTGTTAATTGTGGTGGAGGGTGAAGATGGAGTGAGGGTAAACACTGCAAAACAATAAAACACTGTTTTCTCTTGAAAGAGTCGACTGTTTGATTTAAGTGGTTAAAGGCCAGTGTCAGTAACGGCATCAGTAAAACGTAATTTTCGAATTTAGCGTTATTAGAAAATGTCCAAAGGATCCTTGAGAATTAGAAAAAAGAGGAATTTTTCAGGGGACATCCACAAAGTACGCAAAAGTACGTACAAAGTAAGCACAAGGTACGCCCAAAGTACGCACGCATGGAGGGGTTGCGATGGGATCTGGATTTACGGGTATGATGATGCCTAAGTAAATGGTCGACGGTGCAAATTACGCGTATCACGGATTGTGGCGGGGACGGGGGCGGGAGGGGGGAGGGGATCCTAAAAATCTTTGCGAACATATTGCATGGTTGTCCCCTAAATTTTGAATACCGCACTCGACATAAAATGAATATTTTAGCGGGAAGATCCGTAAGACTATCGGTGGGTTTCAAATAGCACTTAAGTACCCTAGCTCCAGCTAAATTCCCTTCCCCCTTTACCCTCTCGCTCACCTTCTCTAGCCCACCACAAGGGCTCGAAAAAGATCGTGACGTCGTAAAGCACACCCGGGGGCTCAAGTGTGTTTACATAGGAGCAACAATAAGCTGCGATATCTGAACCATGAAAATTGTAAATAAAAGAAATAGAGAAATGATTTCTGTTTCAGTGACGCCTCATACTTGGATATAAATGGCGATAAAATTGAGTGGAAAAAGTACACACTTGAAGAAAACAATGTGCTTACTTTCCACACAAACATGACTTCTGATTCGCTGCGAGACGATGACCAATGGCAGGTGGCTATGGAATTCTGGGTAGCGATAGGCGCACTTGCTGACTGGGAAGATGTAGATGGTAAGGGTAGTACTGTAATAAGAGCTCATCACTGGGGTGTTTCACATACGGAAACAGCCCTCGCCAGTGCTATCATTTGGTTACTCTAGACATGTTGCTGGCATGGGTGGGTGGAATTTACAGGGAAAAAGAACAAAAATCAAATTTAGTAAGTAAAAAGGTGGTAAAATCTGAAGTTTTTTTATTTTAAGTTTCTCAGGAGTTTTCTTTATTTAAGAATCTTGTTCTCCGCTAGGTCCAACAGACGAGCCGCCGTATCCACCAATCAGCGCCTCGCGTGTGAATCAAGGCGCATGCGCGCTTGTGACCGTCACGACACTGGTCCTGGCTATGTACACGTATGAAGGTTAATACACAGGTGCGTATCAGAATCACTAACTAAATCCATAAACCCACATACACACAAAAGTTCTGTAAAATACTTCGTATACAAAGTGGATAAATAAGACGGAAAAGCGAAAAAATATATATATAACAAAAAAATCTACCTATCTACAAAATAATATATATATATATATATATATATATATATATATATATATATATATATATATATATATATATATATATATATATATATATATATATAATTTAAGTGAAACAGAAAAGCAATACATAATGTGGGTCTCGAAATTGAAACAGAAAAGAATCTGCCATTTTTTTTCTCCTTTTTAAAATCAGAAGACCACTGTATATATTATTTTTTGTCAACTTCATTCACTAAATTTGATATACAACTTTATTAATTTCAGGAATGAGATAGCGAAACTTCTGTAACACAAAACAAGATGAGGACCACGAACCCACTACACCCTACATGAGGAATGTCAACAATGGTCTCATTTCCGTGGTTTTTAACAACAGAGAACCAACAAAAGTGGCTTTGTTACAGAATATATAGGATGAACATTTCCTCAATACACAAGAACTAACAACATTAATATTCTGTCGCATGTTGAAACACTAGTAATTGCCTAAAAAATGTAATGTTTACAATACACTTGCTTCCTATTTTATTGTAACACACTCGCATAAAGAAACCTAACATGGGTAAACGGCAAAAATTGAAAGTTGAAAATGAGTTTAAAGTCGCTTATTGTGTGATGAGAAAGTATAAACATAACAACGTCGACCAACGTTAAGCTTGCGACGTCGTCCCGAACAAAGCACAGCATTGATTCTGGTAGTCATTTGACTGTGATTGGTCGAGACCATAGAACAATGTCTTTCTAACGTCTTTGGCAAAACGATGAATAGACGTTGAAAAAGCAATGTGGTTTAGGCATTGCATTTAGTCGCAACAAGAATGCAGATCCAGCGTCTTTGGTACAACGTTTCATAAACATCGGAAAATCAAAACTACGAACTTGCCGCCAGTTGCGCAATACAGTGTCCAGCAAAACCGCAAGATAAAACAAACACATTGTGTGTGGTTTTTCTTTTTGACTTTCGGTTAGACAGTGTACTTTTAAAAACTTTAATAAGAAAGTACATGACTTGTACATAACATGCAGACACAACATGATTTGTACATAACTTGCAGACAGAACGTGACATGTACATGTAGAACGTAAATAAACACAATTGAAAATGAAGACGGACGAGTGTATTACTGTCCTCACCAGTGTCAAGGTCACGCGTGACCTTTATGTGACCCCGCCCTTTTCTGGAGCACAAGCTTCTCAAATCGCACAATACAATTGAAACATAAGTCAACTTTTCGAAGCTCATTTCACTGTTTTACAGTTCATTCAAAGTTTACACTTCCGATATTTCTATCTTTTTAAAAACAAATATCGGACTTTCCCTCATTGTATGTTTCTTACATTTTTGGTTATCTCTTAAGTGTGAGTATGCTAACAATAAATTCTAAATAAGAAGTTCGAAGTTGAAACAACGTTCATGCTCTAACGTTGGACATACGACGAGGGACGGTGTGGAGAAGTCTGAAAACAGTAGAATTATATAAAGTTATATAAATGAAGTCGGAATTATCTGTTTGAACTCATCTGACAGCCTAACAGGAAATAAACTCGATAAAAATTATTTACTGAATGTTTTTTATGCTTTCTGACTTTCACCATAACACAAAACTGAAAAATAATGAAGAAGAAGAACAGTCCAGAATAAACTCTCAAAAACCGTCTGTTTACTTCTTTTGTTATTTTCTTTTCTGCAAGAAAAAGTATCCCTTCGGTTATTTAAAGAGTTGCTTTTAATAAAATATTTTCATAATGAACATTATTAATTTTGATTTGAGAAATAAGAAATAAAAGAATGTAAAATTGAGCAGTGGTGCCACATTTGCACTGAATGGTATATAGCTCGTTTTTACCGGCAACCCTATAAAGGCACAAGACGATTTATCACAATCCTAAGTAATTACTAAGCGAGCACGGATCTTTCTATAAAACAGCCAAGCATTTTTTGTAGTGAGAAAGATGCACCAAGTTTTATGTATTAACCAATGTAAACTTTATAACAATATCAATGAAACCTTGCAGATTTGCAACACTGTAATATTGTTTTGCTTAAAATAGATGTCTTTATAGCCTTGCCCCTTTTGACGTCAAAGGTAATGGTAATAAAATCTTACTAGCAAAGCACTGGTAAACGAAAGGCATTGAACGTAGCCGCGTAAATGTGTGTAGCTAAATATAAACATTCATAATTATCTAAGGTTACAGTGTTAAGAAAAGTGGGGTTTGGTACAATGATTGTATTTCTTCTGTTTTTTATTTTACAGCCTCGTTCTGGTAATGATAGAGGATGCGATGATCTAGACATCACACGAATGATGACAGGGCGGGTGAAAAAAATTGAACGACAAATAGGGTTGTAGACATCTCGCCACACGCGCAACTCACTATACCTACCAATTCGCCAAATGGTGATTATTTGCCATTCCGCCAAGTGGAGGTTATCTGCCAGCTTGCCACCATACTTTCTGCCAACCCAGTAAACACTGTGACGCTCGGAAACTTTGGGAAAATGTCGCACCCGACGTTATATCAATATTGGGTTTGGTTATGGAAATCAAAACAATGTCTGCCGTCCGACATTGGATAGACGACATTTTTGCATATCACGCTTTGCTACTAATCTTGCGATCGATTCATGTCCTTTAAGATTTTTCCTTCTTAGCAGTGACCATCAGCTCCTTTTTATTTGTTTGCTTTTGTGAGAAACAAACTGCTGGTTGTAAAATATACAATAATTTCGCAAACTTGAATGCCAATATATTGAAACACATATCAAGTTGCACCGTTCTATTGAAACTAACAACAATCAGGAGTTAAACGTTACTAACTTTCCTTTAAGTTGTAGTTAAGTTGAAGGCACGAACTTGCAATGGTAAACTATCATACGAACATAATTCACGAGAAAGTACATGATAGCATTTTGTATGATCTTGACCAAGGGCTCTAGCATGAGTTTATTAAACACTGAATTATTTTAAATTCGGTTGGAAAGCCGTGTAGTTAAGATAGTAAAACAAAGTTCCGTAACATATAATAGAAACTGCAAAAGACGCCGAATAATATCATGCCTGAGCAAAGTGTATGGTCAGAACTCGAGTCTATTCAAACATAAGTTGAGTAGATAAATAGTAAACCTATAAGAGTAGACCTGTGTAATTTAATCAAAAAGGAGTATGAACAGCTAATGGGCATACATTTTTGACAATACAAACTGTCATATCAGTAGATTGCACTGCAACATAGGTGTGTGAATACAGTTTCCTTTGAGCAGAATCGACTCAGTATTATATTTCCCAAAATTATATTGGGAACACGGTCCACTGTGCTGTGTCCACTTTCCTATTTGGTCTATTTCCTGACAGTTGCTAATATAAAGAATTAAAAGTTCATCAATGGGCTTTATTTCTGGCTTAAAATTAGTAAAAAAAGTAAAATACCAAAATGATGCTGTCGTTTATTTCTTGTAAACCGCAGTCTTATAAAAAAGCGCCTTATATTTTTACCAAACGCTGTACTTCCACATTTGCTATTAATAAGAATAAAAATAACAATAAAGGCCAATATTTGAAATTGATAGATACGGTCGATATCGAAATCGATTGAAATAAATAAAGGCATCATCACAATTTAAAAACAGCACTTATTTACCTTATTTCTATTCTTCTCACATATTTCAATAACAATTAGATGCAAATTTTACATAAAACGATAAATTGAAAAGAAATGCACATAAAAATCTATTCTAATTAAGTTTGGCTTCGCCAGCTTTTATAATTTATAAGAATGCCAATTCAGTCTTATTAGGAATCGATAAATCCAGTTATTAATGCACATCTACCTCGTTATAATTTATAAAACTGTATTTTGTTTTAATTTGAATTCTTTTTTCTGACAAATCTCAAAATCAATCAGGTATATCTTTATTTCTATTCTTCTCACAAATCTCAATAACAGTTAGATACCAATTTTACATAAAACGATAAATTGAAAAGAAATGCACATAAAAATTTATTCTAATTAAGTTTGGCTTCGCCAACTTTTACAATTTATAGGAATGCCAATTCAATCTTATTAGGAATCTATAAATCCAGTTATTAATTCACATCCACCTCATGATAATTTATAAAACTGACACACTGGCGACAACTGCTGAATCTTTTATATTAAACGTGTCCCTGGCTTTTATCTGAAATCTTCACTTGTTGTCTGTCGTGGGAAGTTCTCGTATACCATCGTTCTCAGGAACACCTGCAAAATACCGGCATGAATATTTCTAATTTATTTATCCCATTCCTTGTTCAGAATTTAACAAATTGCATTGTTTAATCTTGTACATTTACCTGTCAATGTCTTAAAATATGTTCAAAGGTATGCAAAATTGGCTCTTCGACTTTGATCTTCCTTTGCAATCCTATCATTTATTTATTTTTTTTGCCTTAACATTTTAAACATTTACCTAGCTTGAGCAGTTCTTCTTCATGCGGCAGAACTCCGGTACCGTCCCAGCTAAACTTCGCGAGAACATCGCTGATCTTCACCCTGCCGGACCCTTTCAGTTTACGCTGCCAATGGCCAGCTTCTGTTTTATCGACCCAACCCACCGCAATGTTATTAGCCGAAGTTGCTTTTGTCACTATAGCAATCCATGGAACCTTTTTATACGCATCCACAGCGCTTTGTGGTATGCGAACGAGAATTGCATCGTCTTTCCTCCCTTTATATGGTGCTGCTACCAGATCTGAAACATATATCAAAATACTTTTAGTACTTTACAGTGCATACATAGTCTGTATGCTATAGTTTTTGGATAGATAAATAATTTACAGTTTCCACATTTTCCACATATTTGTTTACTCTACATATGGATTTCATTGCTAACAGAAGCTTAATAGCAAAGAAAACCTGAATATATTACCTGCACATTCTTTGTTTTTTTTTTGGGGGGGGGGGGTAGATTTAAATACATATTCGTCATCGCTGTGTCCAAGCGATTCTAGAAACTCATCACCTGCATTGAGGCGAGAAAATAAACTCATTCAAATCAAGTATGAGTAGTAAACTTCACAGAATTAAACTTTAGAAAGTGTTTGGTCCGAAACCGCAAAAATTGTACACAAATTGTTCAAGCTTCTTTACTTTTCCAAACATATAAACTCCCAATAAACAAATAATGAAAGATATAATTAAAATAATAATTTTTGAATGTACCTGGTGACAGAGGAAGGGTCTCCTCAATAGCGTTCTCGTCCTCAACCTTGTCACTAGCTTCTGCAATACAAGCATAGTTTCTGAACGATTTTTCAAATCTTATATATAGTTACCATGTTGTATGTACCATCATTGCCAATTCCTTGGAAGGTAACAACTTCTCCAAAATATTAAGGCGTGTAAATTTTCATGTCAACAATTCATAATCAATCAAACCTCCTATTGATAACATTACTGTAATTTAACCTTTCAAGTTGTCGTTTACAGCTTCTGTGTGTCTCCTTTCCGACTGCTCAGCTGTAGTCGAAGTGCAGGATTTCTTTTTCTTTTTAGACCCCACGTCACCTTCTGCTCTTGCTACAACAAACAGATTTGTAATTATCGTACAAAGGTACATTAGTATTTACAAAGTGCAATTACTCTATTAAACGTTAAAAAATTTTAAATTACACATCTCGAAGACTTTAATCAAAATCTATAGTGATAGCATCCTATTTTAGCAAAACAGTACAGCAATCATCTTTTAGATCCGTCTAGTCTTAAAGACAGACTGGTGAGTTTGGTGGGAGGGCTACCCTTGCGTTTGCCGGAAGCCTTGCTGCATTTCGATTCAGACACTGTCTCGGGGTTGCTTTCCTGGATTGTATCTGAAAATATTTGAAAATTTGTTAATCAATCCGATTGTTTTCTACACAAATTGTTATTATTTTTAATGGCAAGAAATGATAAACTAAAATTATTAAAAACCCTTTTGTAGCTCTTTTTGTAATGCACAACAAAACAGTATTTTTACCTGAGACTTTAAGCGGGGAGGGTTGAGGCGCAACTGTGTTCCTGCGGTCTATTACTGCTTTGATCAGTTCTACAAATAAAAAAAAACTTAAAATGTATTCAAATGTAACAAAGTCAGTCAAATGTTTTGTACGTTTCTTTTAAAACCATAAAATTCTACTCTGCATCTTCCAGTTTTGTGGATGAATGTTAAAATACTAATTTAATGAAAAAGCATACCAGCCATTCCTGTCTTAAATTCTTCAGTAGACAATCTGACACCTAAAACCTCTACGACACTTGAGGCCATAACCTTCGCTTGAGCTTGATTGGACACTCCTAAATTAAGCATATTAAAGCAAATGTTATCATTTTAGAGCGAATTTTTCTTTTTCAAAACTCAATACGCCTGAGCCTAATACCGCTTGCCTTTTCTACTACCACATTCGAAATTTTCAGCTTGATAGAGCACTTCTAAATTTTAAAAACCTGCATTAATTTAACATTTTAGAACGGCTTTCTTATCAATTCTTCTGGGAAGTCACTTAATAGTATACTTGCCTCCTTCTGTCCACGTCCTTTTTTTGTTACTTTCCTTAGCACTGTTTTATCCCAGCCGGACTCTCGAAAGGCTTTCAGAGCGTGAGTTTTGTCTTCTAAAGACATTTTACGGACTGGGTTGAACGTTGAACTTTTAAATTTTCCTTTCTTGAATTCTTCCTTTATGCTGTCATAAAGGTCATCAGGAAAGCGTGCAACATGCAGATGTGGTTGCAGCTTTTGTTTGTCACTTCTCTGTATGAACAGGCAATATTACACATGTTGCCACAAATTGCTATTGACTGTGACTTAACTAATCTGTTATTTGTTTTATTTAGTTATTTAATTTTATTTAAATATCTTGCAAAATTTTTCATAAATACCCTGACTTAACTTATTTTTAAAACAAAAAATCCTAAGAAATTACCTCCGTAGCGTTAACCAGCTTGTAACAAGTTTCTAAGGCCTCTTCTCCGTCCCCCAAACCTTTCAGGATGTTTCTCAGACTGTCTACTATTTCAAAATCAGTCATCTCCAAAGATCTTTGTGAATTTACATTTGATCGGTATCCAAGACTAAGTGCGTCGACTTGAGACAAATCCTTATAAACAATAACAGGCACCTTTCCAAACCATCCGGGGAAATGGAATTGTCTAATTTGTTGCATTGCTATGTATCGGTGGTGTCCGTCAATTACTTCATACGTATCATTTTCTGTCTTAATCACAGTTAAGAGCGATGACAACTTTCCGTTGCCATTGGACAACAGGCGCTTCTTGAGGTTAAGTACATGCTGTGGGTGTACAGGTCGAACACTCTTCGAAGGGCTCGGCGGCTGCAGCTTTTCAAAATCCATCTCTGTTGTCGTTAAATACTTTTCCATGAGGGATTCTGAGGGATCGCTTTGCTCTTCTGCCTCGGGAGCTGGTTTGCTAACGATAGCGTTAGTTATATCGCTGGTTATATCGTCTAAAGGCATTCTGTTCGTACCTGAAACAAACATTATTTGCTCGCTGAAACTGCAAACTATTGAATCAAAATCATCCTTGGAATAGATCTTTCTAATCATTCTGAACCAGATAGTGATTTATTTAAATCAGATTGGTATGGAATAATCTTACTAGTATATACTTCAAAGAAATTGCAGCCCGGGACTGATTATATAAATGGTTAATTTAACAAGAAAAAGTCACTGTTTGCGATTTTTCGGCCGAAAAACAGATACATATTAGATTTAGTCGCTTTCGATTTAAATAAATCACATTTATTTCGAAATGAATTATAATCTAATGCCAAGACAAGAGCCTTGATTTATTTAAATCACATCTTTGCCATTGCTAAATTGATTTGGACTCATTTCTGTCATTAAACTGCTGCTAAAAATTACTACTTTTAATATGGGCTAGGTTTCTTTTGCTTTTCTTCTTTAAACAATTATCACAGACACTAATCTGATAAATCACACGCAGTGAAATCCAATCCTGATTACTGAGAGGACTAGTAGCATCGAGAGCGAAGACAGAGACAAAAGGGAGAGCGCAGAGAGAGAGAGAGAGAGAGAGAGGAGAGAGAGAGAGAGACAGAGACTGAGAGAGAGAGAAAGAGAGAGAGAGGGGAGGGAAGGAGGGAGGGAGAGAGACTGATTAAACTCAAGCACGAATACTGCATACCAATTTTGTTTTAAGGAATTTGCCAAAAAATACCACAAAAATGCCTTAAATTTTTAAAGGGCTTATAGAAATGACAGAGAGTAAATTTTATTGTGCGATTGGATTATGTGACGTCTAATTAAAATGAATAACCAGCATGAAAATCGGCCGTTATTCTGAGAGAAAAAATCCTTAAAGCCCAAAGCTCATACTGAGCGGTAAAATTTATAAGTATCTTTTATTCCATCATAATATGCGATGGATTTTTCAGACATCTGATTTAAGTGACAAAACCCAGCCAATTGCAGTGCAAGTAGTCATTCCTAATGACCTTGTTTTTACTTTGCCGACATAATTTAAAACTACTTTGTTGCCTATCCATGTTTTAGTTAACAAAAGCTAAGCAAAAAAATACTACAAAATATGAAGCCGTGATTTAAATAAATCACCAGTGATTATCTCACTTTACATATAATTGTTGAGACATCTACTTTGTAGTCTTTCCAAGCCGTAATAGTCAAAATGTGCAAAACCCAGATAAAATACGAAGTGAAAGAACACAAGTCCGGGTTCAAATACGTGTAAACCACCTCCGGAATTTGAGAGAGGCACGGAGAGTGAGGAAGAAGATATAAATAAATCACCACCGAAATTAGAGAACGTGAGAGAGAGAGAGAGAGAGAGAGAGAGAGAGAGAGAGAGAGAGAGAGAGAGAGAGAGAGAGAGAGAGAGAGGGGCCCATTGATTTAATTAAATCAACACACAACTATTTTATACAACAACAAACAATAAAACACAAGACCTGATTTAAATAAATCACCAAATAAATTGCGAAGTGGGGCGAGATTGCAAGTGGAAGATTTAGTTGGGGCAGGGGACAGTGAACGGAGTGAATAAGCTAAATCATATTTCCCTTATAAGAACAAAACACCAATTGCAGGGTGGAATTGAGGGGGTATTTTAGAGCGAATTAGAGGGCTTATCTCAGGTTTGATTAAAATAAATCACCGAGAGAGAGAGAGAGAGAGAAGGGAGAGAGAGAGAGAGAGAGAGAGAGAGAGAGAGGAATAATTGTTGACCCTTGATTTAAATAAATCAACATACAAGTATTTTATATACTTATGCTCACTAAAATATTTTGTGATCATGTAATCATTTTCTTCAAGTAATTTAATGCACAAAATTATTTTGGTAATATTTTTTGGGCTTATCTGAGATTTGATTAAAATAAATCACTGAGAGAGAGAGAGAGAGAGAGAGAGAGAGGAGAGAGAGAGAGAGAGAGAGAGAGAGAGGGAGAGAGAGAGAGAGAGAGAGAGAGCGAGGCCCATTGATTTAATTAAATCAATACACAACTATTTTATACAACACTAAACAATAAAACACAAGACTTGATTTAAATAAATCACCAAATAAATTGAGAAGTGGGGCGAGATTGCAAGTGGGTGATTTAGTTAGGGCAGGGACAGTGAACGGAGTGAATAAGCTAAATCATATTTCTTTTATAAGAAAAAAACACCAATTGCAGGGTGGAATTGAGTCGGGAGTAGAGAGCGAGTTAGAGGGCTTATCTGAGGTTTGATTAGAATAAATCACCGAGAGAGAGAGAGAGAGAGAGAGAGAGAGAGAGAGAGGGGAGAGAGAGAGAGAGAGAGAGAGAGAGAGAGAGAGAGAGAGAGAGAGAGAGAGAGAGAGAGAAAGAGACTGGGAGTAGGGCTCGAAAAGGCCTGATTTAATCAAGGGTTATCTACAGATTCAATCATTCTCAGTGCTCTCAATTTAAAGAATTCACTTGATAAAACCAAGGAATCAAATTATAATTATCGCAACACGGCACGTATATTTCGACCAAACCATATCAGCTGTGGTATAGCCCATGCCTAAAAGTTCTGTATTAAAAGTCAATGAAACTGAGTTCGTAGTAGAATATTCCTTATATGGAAGCAAAATGTGTTGTTTAATGGGTTAAGTTTAAATCACGTGTGTGTGAACGATGGCCAGAATAAACTGATGCTTACAAACTTGTATGCACCGTCATGATGTAAATGTAGTTTTCAAACACTTTTTAATATCGTAGAATCGTTCTGACATCGCCATCAACCGCAATAAAATTACCAAAATGTTTAAAATACCAAGTCTTGTCCGAAGCATTCAAGAAAATTTATGCTGTTGCGTTCAAGTGACACGTGGACTGTTTATGTTGTACAGAGCCTTATAAGGAATCCAAATGTTGTCAAAGACGGGGGGGGGGGGGTGTTGCAAAATTAAGTGTTGTCAACGAGGGCAGTTGGTGAAAATTGAAAAGCGCAGATATCCGAAACAATGTCTGAGTTCATCTAACAGGAAAATATTGATTCACCGATTTTAAAAATCCGTAAATAACACAATAACAAAGTTTGGATAATTAGTTTAACCAATAAAAATAAACTCTTGGTGAACTTACCAATGTGATACTGCGCTGTGTGTCAATCAAGTCCTGAAGTTCATCTAATCCAAAATTCTCCAATAAGTAAAATCCAGATCTTAAAATACTTGTCAGTATCCTTTAAATTTGCTAGCAATTGCATACAACAATATTTTGTTGCACAGATAAAACCGTCGAATAAAACACACTGAACACATTCAAGTGAATGAATTTGCTGCTAATCGTTTCCAGCATATATTGAGCGCACCTTCCGCTTTGCTCGGCCAGACCATACAATATCCCGGCCAATCAGCGATTATGCGCATCTCGCTGGACAAAGAAACTCTTTGTTTATTGGCCAAAGCCACCTGTGAAGTATCCACTCCTTTATCTCATGGGGAGGGAAGATGCTCACTCTTTTTTCTAAATCTCAAAGTTGCTTCTAAAATCATGAAAACGTTCAAATTAACACCGAGTCGACACCGTGGCAACACTTAAACCAGTGTATTTAGTATGATTTCACACTTCCCGCTGCTTTTACCATGAAAACATGAACTTTTATTCCAGTGTAACAGGTTCTCTTTCCACTTGTACGGTCTCCCCGGGGAAGGGGCATGGTAACCATGAATTCCAAATAAAACAATTTTATACAATATTAAAATGTCACTGGACGTTCCACACCTTTGCCTTGCCGCGCCCTGCTGATCCTCACCCTGTTTTAAACGGTCGCTACCCCTTTTTGGACGTAAACTGCCAAAAGACAATCTGGCAAACATTTTTTTTTTACTGTTCAGTCTTTTTCGTCAATTCAGTTATATTTCTTTAAACGTTTATCTTTCATTTTTGCGAATGCTGGTGAAGTGCTCCCTCTGCCCCCAGTCTTCTGCCCCACCCCCATTTTTAGACCAGATGGAGTGCCCCCTCCAAAGAGGCATGGATGCCATCAGCCCCCCCCCCCCACGCCCCCGCCCCTACATAAAAACCTGTAGAAATAATGAACTTTATTCAAGTTTTTTGGCGTTTTCTTTATCGTTTTTTTAACATAATTTGTGAAAACCAGAGAATTGCAAATCCAAGATACGATTGATCTATTCATTCTCAGTGAATGAACACATAAAATAAATTCTTAATCTATTCATTCTCGGCGAATTACCCACCAACAAGAAACTATTCATCTATGAATTTCCAGTGATTGACCACATGAAATTCACTACATGTATTTGTTAAGATTCCTTAGCAAAACGCAAATAAAATAAAAATGGGGGTGGGGGTATCGGCGAGTAATTGCTGGATTTTAAATGAATTAAAAATGAAAATGTCAATAAAAACTACTTGAGTGCAACATTTTTTTATTATACAGACGGGGGCAGATGACATCCATGCTCATTCTAAGGGCATGGGGAGCACTTCATCTGGTTGCGAAAGTGGGGGGGGGGGGGGGGGCAGAGGACTGGAGGGGGGTTACCGATTACCATTTGTGCGTGTGTGTGGGGCGGGTACGACTCGGGGATTATGGTTTACAGGAATCTTAGGCCAAGGGCTTTTATTGGTAGTTGCAAGTTGTGAAAAACTCGGGTTAAAATAAAAGTGACCGAGTTTCTGAAACTTTATTTGATGTCACAAACTATGATAAGAAAGGTAAAAACAAGAAAATATGAGTAATTGAGGGAGGGGGTGACTTTTGGCCTCTTTATCCACTAAAGTTATATTTTAAAAGCCCTCAAGCCCAAAAAGCCATACACGCCTGATTGCACGTGCTTTGGCTTTTCGGGCGAGAGGAGGCTCATAAATAAAAAAATACAAGCGAAAAACCGATGTATAGGCTACACAAAATAGAGAGAGAGAGAGAGAGAGAGAGAGAGAGAGAGAGAGAGAGAGAGAGAGAGAGAGAGAGAGAGAGAGAGAGAGAGAGAGAGATTCACTCAATGATTAATCAAAACATGCCATATGTAAAAAGAGGCTGATCAGATTCATTCCAGGATGTTTACATGAATGCAATAAAATGTGGTTATAGTTTAACCATCTGCATCAAAGCGCGCACCCCCCCCGACCCCTCAAACACACACACACACGGAGATAAACATTCATTTAAGATGAAAGATTTGTTCCCATGCCATGCAAAGAATGTGGCTATTGTTTGGCACATTCAGTGAAGTGGCACATTGTTTGTGCAGAGCCCTGCAGGTTCCTTCCAATAAATATCTTCAAACCGAAATGGTGTCGTAATTTCCTTCCCTTGATTTTAATATTCTATTTGTTGTTTATTGCGGTGCTCATGCTGTCATATAAGCAAGACCCTTCATTAGTCCTGGGTCAAATTGTGTACTTAACGACTTACCAATCTCACAGGTGCCATTTTCATCACAGTGGCATGCACGCACATCCGTTTTTGTGTTATATGTTGTTGGTAAAACTCGGCGCCGTAGGCGGCACGAAATTTTTTACCATCGCCAATGTTGGAAAGCCTCGTTCTCAAGTCATGTTTAGACAAAAAAAATCACCAGAAAGTGTGGGGGCCGAGACAAACTCTGGCCCGCACACCCTGAAAAGTGTGGGACCGAAGGCCCCCATGGCCCCCACGGTAGCTAAGCCTATGTTATATGTGTGTTTCTTTTTATCATTATAGGAAGAGGGGCGGGCGGTGCATTGGCATAATTCAAGCTTACTGTATTGCGGAAAAAAGCTCGCCGGTTTGAGAAAAAAAAACACTGAAAACAGTGTTAGTCATGGAAATTTTCAACGTGCAATTCCACGTTCCCTATTTCCTTAATATATACTTTGTCCGCGGCAGAATGTAAGACAAGCATACAGAAAAACTAAAAACACATATCCTCTCCGCCCCACCCCACCCAACCCAACAGAAACCGCCTTAATACCCCTGTGTGATTTTCGTCTGACTTCAGTTGATTTCAGTTAAACACTTATCAACGTGAAAAAAACTAGACCGAATTTCACTACACGTAGCGAAATGACACGACTTGCAATGGTACAATCTATCTGATCAAAGACATATTTTCAGTCTTTCCGCAAAATTTGAGCTTATTTTCGACCCTTTGAGCCTAAAAGGCGTTATATAAAAGGTACCTCGGCAAATGGGCAGCTTTTAAATTATTATCTTGAACTTGCAAACATAGCTTGCAAATAGGTATGCTTTGAAAAGAATTCTAGCTGTTTATTCCTTCTTTTTTTTTTGTTTTTTTTTGTTTGTTTTTTATATAAGAGGTACCTGGGAGTAGGGTGAAAACGCCGTTTCTACTGCACTTTGTGACGTCATACTGTCTGGACCGGAAGTGACGTCACCCCCCCTCTCAGGACATACTATGGACCGACCCCCCCCCCCTCTAGGCGGCAGTCGGGACTGACCCCCCCCCCCCCGTCTAGGCGGCAGTCGGGACTGACCCCCCCCCCCGGTCAAGAATCATATAGCATGGGGACCCCCCCCCCCCCAGGATGTGATTCAGCACTCCTATAAGAGCACATTGTATGTGCACATATGCATCATTCAAGCTCTGGCTGCCGTTGGATACACATGGGAAAACAGTTGCTCTTACCTGTACTGTTGAAGAACAAGTGAAGGATTGACTGGAATACACATAGGAGACGAAGTGAAACATTGACTATTCTTTGGAAAAAGGAAGTGAAACATTAGCTATTCATTGGAAAAGAGAAGTGAAAGATTTGGTTATTCTTTGGAAAAGGGAAGTGCAAGATTGGAAGACAAATTAACCAATGACTTGTGGTAAGTCATTTTTTTTTTTTTTTTGAGTTGAAGTGAATTCAAAACTTTGTAAAATGTTTTTTTTTTTTTTTTTATGATAATATTTAATTAGTCATATTTCAATGGTTTCCCCATTACAGTAACCACACACACAGCATAAGTACATGTGTACAGAGTGTGGGGGGAAAACCGACTGAGAAATTTAAGAGTGCACTCGTACAGAATGTGAGGGGAAAACCGATCGATAATTTCAGAGTGCGCTCGAGTGTGGGAACAATCAATAAATTTGAGAAGGAATGGGATTTTCCCTACGTTAAGTCCAATGTTATGTTTTAAGTTATAGTAGTTGGAAAATGACACTTCTAAAACACATTTAACAAATGTAGTTTTTTGATAACATATAATATATAAAATAAATTTGAACATTTTAGCATGCTACTTATTTGAATGTTCTAAAGTTATAGTAGTGGGAAAATGGTGGTTCTAGACCAACTTTAACAAATTTAGTTTTTAGCACCATATGATATATAAAATAAGTTTGAACATTTTAGCACGCTACTTATTTGAATATTCTAAAGTCATAGTAGTGGAAAAATGGTGGTTCTAGACCAATTTTAACAAATTTTGTTTTTTGACAAAATATAATGTATAAAATAAGTTTAAACATTATACAATGGTGTAGTAGAGTAAAAATGAGGGTTCTAGACCAACTTTAACAAATTTTGTTTTTTGACAAAATATAATGTATAAAATAAGTTTAAACATTATACAATGGTGTAGTAGAGTAAAAATGAGGGTTCTAGACCAACTTTAACAAATTTTGTTTTTTGACAAAATATGATGTATAAAATAAGTTTGAACATTATACAATGGTGTAGTAGAGTAAAAATGAGGGTTCTAGACCAACTTTGACAAATTTTGTTTTTTGACAAAATATGATGTATAAAATAAGTTTGAACATTTTACCATTGTGTAGTAGGGTAAAAATCAGGGTTCTAATCCAAAATTTATTCTTTTTTGAAAACATATTATGCTTTTCTTTTCTTAATGCTTTCAGGTATCGTCAGAACACATCGCTCTCCGCTAGATGTCTCTGCAATACATGCCTAGGCGGTATAAATAGGATGAGTGAGACCTACATTTCATCATATCAGTTTAAGCAATTGACGTGACAACAACAATGGCATCTAATTCAGACACATCAGTCGTCTGTCATGATTGTAATGTGACATTTCCATCTCTGGAATTGTTCGTAGCACATACATGCAAACAAGCTAAGATGAAACGTGCTAATGAAGAGCTTGTTGAGATGATTGAAGCCAAGAGACGAAAGACGGTACAAGATGGTGTTATCAGACCTGATCCGTTCCTCTGCTGTGAATGCATTAAAATATTTCCATCTATGGATACTTATGAGGCACATGCATGCATACCAGCTGAGATGGAAAATGCGTCTCATGAAGAACATGTTTCAAAGAAAGAAAAAACAGGACAAGTAGGGAGAGGTAGAAGGGTTAGTCATGGAGAAAACGCGCAGGAAAGACGATTTGAGTCTGAGGATGGATCGGATTTACTGCTTGAAATGCGACAACAAGAGAACCGAATCAAGAGACATTTGTTACAGACGTTAAATCATGGCATGAAATGGTACATTGTCGTACATGCACGCTTCAAGAAAATGACACCAAATGCTGAAGGCGTGATGGTAGAACAGGTGGATAATGCCTTCATCAGTAGTCCAACATATGCAGCATACAATCCAACAGATATTGAGAAGGACTTACCAGAAGCCTATAAAGAATTGTTTACCAGGTTTGATGAACATGAGCGACGAGGTTCTGGCTGGGTGTTGGATAACACATTATTCATTGAAGTACATACAGCTACGTCAGCGCCACTGAAAGCGAGCAGTTTTATCCCACTACCGAAGAAAGTAAAGACTACAAAGGCGGTGTTAAACATTCAGAATAAAGACAACAAGTGCTTCTTATGGTCTGTACTGGCTCACCTTCACCCTTCAACAAATGTAAACCCAGAGCGTGTACATCAATACAAAGCCTTTGAGAACGAATTGAAGGTGGAAGGCATGACATTTCCAACACCGATTACAGACATTCCAAAATTTGAAAAGGAGAATGATGTGTCCATTAACGTGTTTGGATATGAACATGATGTCATTGTTCCCATACAACTCAGCCGAAACACCAGCGCCAACAGCGCCAGAGAAATCAACTTGCTTTTGATTAGCAATGACAAGACAAGACATAACTGCCTCATCAAGAATTTCAGCAGACTGATGGCTTATCGATCAAAGCATAAGCATGCAACTTTTTATTGTTTCAACTGTCTTCACGGGTTTATGCGGCAAGATCTGTTAGACAAGCATCGTGAAGTGTGTGGCAAGCATGGAGCACAACGTTTATCATTCCCCAAGGAACCCTTCATCAAGTTCAAGAATGTAGCCAAACAACAGCGAGCGCCGTTTGTCATTTATGCAGACTTTGAATGTTTCACGAAAAAGCATGAAGAAGTTAGGTATCAGCATCATCGTCCAAACAGCTTTGCCTATGTGGTTGTCAGCCAGTATGATACACGTGCGCCAGTCGTGTATCGAGGCGATAATGCCGTGAAAGTCTTTTTAGACCATATGGTGAATGAGCGTGATCGTATTGTACGTGGTTTAGAGCGACCAAAGGAAATGGTGATGACTCGCGAAGACAAAGAGAATTTCAAGAACGCCACTGATTGTTACATTTGTCATGAACCTCTAGGAGCAGATCGTGTGAGAGATCATGACCACATCAATGGCAAATATCGTGGAGCAGCGCACAATGAATGCAACTTACAATTCCGACTTAGAAAAGATCAGCAAGGGGATAAAGATTCTTTCATCATTCCCGTATTTTTCCACAATTTGCGAGGCTATGACAGTCACCTTATCATGGAGGAAATTGGAAAGTTCAAAAACGAAAGGATTACAGTCATTCCCAACACCGTTGAGAAATATATTGCATTCACCATGAGCAATCTGAAATTTACAGACAGCTTTCAGTTCATGAGTACTTCTCTACAGAAGTTGGTATCCAACCTAGCGGCAGAAGGGAAAGACAACTTTTATAACATGACGTCACACATTCACGATAGTGACCAACAAGATTTACTGTTGAGAAAGGGCGTGTACCCTTATGATTACGTGGATGAGCCATCCAAGTTTGCTGAAACACAACTGCCGTCCAAGGACAAGTTTTACAGTCTGCTCAGTGAAGAAGACATTAGTGATGAGGATTATGCGCATGCGCAGAAGGTGTGGGAGACATTCCAGTGTACTACATTTGGCGAATACCATGACTTGTACCTGAAATCAGATGTGTTGCTGCTGGCTGACGTGTTTGAAAACTTTCGTCACGTATGTCTCAACACATATGAATTGGATCCTGCTCACTACTATACAGCACCAGGACTGTCGTGGGATGCAATGTTGAAAGCGACAAAGGTGAAGTTGGAATTGATCAATGACATCGACATGTACCAAATGGTTGAGCAAGGCATACGTGGAGGAATATCCGTAATCACGCACAAGTATGCGAAAGCGAATAATCCCTACGTAGCAGATTACAATTCTGAGATACCAAACAACTATTTGATGTACCTCGACGCAAACAACTTGTATGGTTGGGCCATGTCACAAAGCATGCCACAAAGAAGATTTATGTGGGTGAGCGAGCCAGAATCCCTCGACTTCATGGATGTGGATGAAGATGACGACATTGGATTCATTTTGGAAGTGGATTTAGAATATCCAAATTCAATCCATGATCATCATAATCACTACCCAGTGGCTCCAGAACGGAAATGTGTCAAAGTTGAAGAATTGTCAGAGTACAGTCAGAAGCTGCGGAAAGATCTAAACATGAAAGAGAAATCCAGTGAAAAGCTCATTCCTAACTTGTCTGACAAGAAGAAATATGTACTTCATTACAGGAATTTACAACAGTACGTCTCACTGGGGTTGAAAGTCACTAAAGTTCATCGCGCCATCATGTTTGAACAGAGCAAATGGTTGGCAAAATACATTACCTTGAACACGGAAAAGAGAAAATTGGCCAAGAACCCATTTGAGAAAGACTTCTTCAAACTGATGAACAACTCTGTGTTTGGCAAAACCATGGAAAATGTGAGAAAGCGAATCAATGTTGAACTTGTTCACAAGGAAAAGCGGTTCAAGAAACTTGTAGCCAAACCTTCTTTCCACAAATTCAAAATTTTCAACGAAGATTTGACCGCAGTACATTTACGCAAAGTGGATTTGCTTCTGGATAAACCCATTCAAGTTGGTTTTACCATTCTCGACCTCAGCAAAGTGCTTATGTTCAACTTTCATTACAACTACATCATGGTCAAGTATCCCAATGCCAAGTTGTTGTTCAGCGACACTGACAGTCTATGTTATGACATAGAAACGGAAGATATCTACAAAGACATGCAGCAAGATGCTGACCTGTTCGACACAAGTGACTATCCGCCAGATCACTTCCTACATTCCAACGTGAACAAAAAAGTGCTTGGGAAAATGAAGGATGAAACTGCAGGCATTCCATTGAAGAGTTTGTTGGACTTCGACCGAAAATGTACAGTTTATTGTGCGGTGGGAAAGAAAAACATACAGCTAAAGGCATCACTCGAGCTTGTCAAAGACGCATGAAACATGTGCAGTATAGAGACAGTTTGTTTAAGAAAACTCAAACGATGGCCACAGGACACATTATCCGAAGTCATAGTCACCAGCTTTTCTCGGAGAAGTTGAGGAAAGTAGCCCTCTCCCCATATGACGACAAGCGATATGTGCTGAATGATGGCTATTCCACCTTAGCGCATGGACATTACAAAGCAATGTTATAAAAGGGGGGAGGTCCTCCAACGGAAGAGTTATTTGAGGTGTGAACATTGAAGCGTTAACATGGAACGTGAAAGTCGTAAGAGATCTTTAACTGATATGGATACTCTTGCAGATACAGTTAAGGACTTAAAAGTGAAAAATCCTACCACTACCATCAAGAAATTGAAAGTGGAGACGGCACCAACACCACAGTCGTGGGATGGAATGCTTTCTCTAGGAAATGGAAAGTATATCAAGATTATGAAACAAAGCAATGAAGGAGTGGTAAACATTCGCAAGTACCTGAGAGATGAGGGGACTGGAAAAAACCGTCCTACGAAAAAGGGAATTTTGCTGACAATACCTGAATGGAAAATGCTGAAGAAGCAGGTGAAAGAAGTGGATAAAAGGCTTCGCAGACAAGAAGACAGCTCATAACAAGGTAAAAACATGAATGCACTCATGCTGAACGGTGGTGCATACCTTACTGTAAATGATAGGAATGAAATGATACTAGATTCTAAGACAAGTTATCATCGGTTTAAACCTGAAGTGTGGAAAGACTTTAAAAACATACCACTTGAACATGGGTTTAAACGTAGACTTGAAAATAAAGTGGAAGTGACGGTGGCTGAATATGATTCTAACATACGTGTAGAAATCTGTAGAAATCTTTTACAGGATTATCCAAAGGATTATAAGGGAGTTGTGCCAGATACACCGTATACAGATTTGATCATCTTTGATATCAAGAACTGGCGCGCAGTCTTACGATTCCTAGAAGCTATACAACATCCACTCTTCACCATCTTGCGAGCATAAAAACGTCTTTGCAGACAAGGAGACAGCTCATAGTTCATCTGACTGTTGAACGAGATGGAAGACTTTTTATCGGAATATGAACCTATTTCACATGGATTCTCGTATCTGAGAAACTTATGTGATGACATTGTGCTAAGACATTTTGGAAAGTATATCATTCTATCAACTGACGAACAATCTGTGTTGAAAGACCATCTAGAGAAGTTCAGGATACCTGGCTTTCTCCTGGCAGTCTCAAATGAATTAGAAGTGTGTGTGACTGAGAACTGCTTAGACGTGTTTGTACAATTTCGCCAATATGACGAGCTTACAGAACGCTACGACTACATCACCCTCAACACAGTGGAATGGTACGCTCTGTTACAAGCATTGGATTGGAAAGAACCTGACGCTTGAATTCAAAGAGGAAGGAGTGCAACTCATGCGAGGCACCAAGTCCATTGAACTGACACATCCCATGTGTGTTATGGTGATGAACATTGACATGAATGATCATGGATATGAACTGAAACTGTCTGAACATGAAGATGTTAAAATAATAAAGTTTGGTAATGGACAGCGTTATGCTAGTTTTCATAGCATTTACAAACGTGAATGTAATGTCTATGATACATATATTAATTTAGATTGGTATGAATGGCATGTGTTTATTGATGTATTGAATGTATTTGTAAAATAAAAAATTCAATGTAAAATAATTTTTGAAATGTAAATAATGTATAACACAATAAACAAAGAATGTTGTATAAAACTGTTTTGTTTATTTACAATATTCATAATACAATTCACAATTACCAACAACTTAACTAATACAACTTAACTAATACAACATCAATAAAATAATGGTTTATAATGTCTATATACAAAATCCTTTACAACAAAATCACCATCACTTCTTCTTAATACATCAATGATTTCAAAAGGACTATGTCCTCGAGCTCTTTGAATTATATAATACACACAATAAAATCCACATGTAGAGGATATCGGTGTTTGTAATGGAACTGAATTATAAATGAAATTAAACTTTAAAAACTTATTCAAACGACTGTCTATAGGTAAAAGTCCATAAGAGTCAAAATATTCTGCAGGGTCTTCGTCATAATATACTGCCACCCAATGCTCTCCTGGCTCATCATGATCGTCTGTGTTGATGACATAGGCACCGCGTTGTAAAGATGGTAACTGGTCCATGGCAAACACACCTTGAAACAAGTCTTTTGTCGTGGCATCATGGGATAGGATGGCTTCTATCTGCTTCGTGTTCATGACTGGTAGTCGAATTGAATGCTACGATTTGCACTTATTTCAACAATGTTATCAAATTCAGCATACACTATAACATTGACTGTATTTTGCAAGGCACCAGCAAAATTCATTTCTAGTCTCAAATTCCCATGTTTGATAAGGGCATAATGATCAGCACCATCATAATCAGGTGTTAAGTCAAAAGAAAATAAAGAATAACCTCTAGGCCAATCTTCCCGTTTTATAATGGAACTTTTCTCACCATCCAATGTATCAAAAGATTTGTAAAGTGTTTCAAAAGCATCAAGATATTTGCCTCGATTTATATCAAGCTTGAGAGGTTTGGATAGGACTGGTTCACCATCAGAGTAAAGCTGCATAAAGTTAAGATCAAAATGTTCAAAATTGTATGGATTTCTCAATACTGTTCCAGCAAAGGATTCATTATGAACCATTCCAATGACAATACGTTTTGGTAATTGGCCTAAAAAGATGCTATCTTTCACAAAAGATTGAAATCCAGTTGGAATAGCTAAAACTTTACACTCTTTTCTATTAATAATAAACTTAGCAGGACTTTTCATCAATGCATCTGCATGTCCCAACTGAATACCTGGACTAACCCTCACTTTGCGAATGGTTAAAAACGCTTCTCTCACTTCTACTTTAAAACCATTATTTGCAGCCATTAATACATATTCATCTTTTTGTCTATGTAAACGTAATTTCATACTTACACCATTGGGAAGATAACGATCCTGCTCAAACAAATCTACCCTTAAACCACCTGTAAGCATAAACTCACGGCTTAGACGTGTATACAAATAGCGATTATGTAAACCATTATTTCCTGTTTCAGCTATATCACCACCTTCAATATTTACATGAAAACCTGATACATATCTTTCATGATTAGGTCTTTTCACCTCATGAGTATTCATTGACCCGGCAGTATCTTTATAGATGAGACGCATAGAGCGCTCAGAATGGGATGAGATATGATGCTGGTATAACCATGGGTATTGTTACTATGTGATACCAATCGATCATTTAGAAATAATTCAATATTGGACCATAACCCATTAAACAAATCATTGATACATGACACGTTATCATCTACACCACACGGTGTACCATCAGCCTTTACAATGCGACATATAATATGGAGTTTACTGTTCTTTAAATCTAGATATTCTTCGGTACTCGCAGGAATGTAGAATTCTATTGGAGCACCTTCTCTAATAGTAGTTAGTGGTTGATAGTCTACATTATAGCTTTTTTCTACAGCAGTTTGCGTTGGTGGTATGTGAAACCATTCTAATGGAGAAAGACTACATTCACAAGAATGATTATGAATTAAAGACATGATTAAAAAATATCTTTCTTATATTTTGTTGATGTTATCCGTTTAGCTGCCTTTCGCCTTCTGACAGGTTTTGCTGGTTTCGCTCTCTTTTGTCCTCCTAACTCATCACCAAACATACGTTGTGCTACTCGACCTGTAACATCTTTCGCGACATCTTTTGCAGCCTTTTTAAGATGTGGTGCAACGATTTTAGCCCCTGCCTTAAGCAGTGGAATAGCTTTTCGAGCCAATGATCCCAGTATTGAACCAATACCATCTCCATATTGTATTCGCGCTCCTTTAAATCCTGGTAATTCTCCACCCACTTGATGAAGAAAATGGTTGCGATAAATAGATGGATTGTGTGTGTATGCTTTCATAATGCTTTTGGTCGAAAATGAAGTTTACAGATCACCTTTCCAGTTTGAAATGGAACATTATGGTCTGTGTCATCCTTAATATTCATTTCTATCACGTCAAATTTGGATGTGTTTACAGGAACATAATGCGGTTCTCCATAAGTTTTCATGATAATGTCTCCATCATGTCCTTGTATTGCAACAGAACGTAGCAAAGGAACATAATAATCACCAACAACTTGTGGCTCACAAATACTACAGTACACATAAAGTGTATAAAACCCCTGTTTCACATCGGCTTTATATTCAGCTGTACACGTTTCAGTATACCATTGATTTGGGATAAATCCTAAAATCTCAGCTAATCCAGTGGAGAATGACACTTCAAAGCTATAATTTAGATATAGAAAAACGCGTCGTCTAATTTTATCATACTTTATCCGAATACCTTCTTTAAGGTCATCTTTCATAGAATTAGTTGCTTCTTCATTGACTGCATGACATATTTCTTGTATGGATCTGTAGTAACCATAAGGAATATTGATTGTGCCAAGAACAGAATCTGTAAGTGGTTGTTGTCGATACTGAATAGAATAGTCCATTCCATGTCTCATGGTTGTCCATGTATGTGGATATTGAATTTCAGCTAATGCCACTTCATATTTTCCGTTCAGATAGATGGTTCGAGGCATACGAATTTGATAATTCGAAGTCTTGTTGTTGGGATAATAGTTCATACTAGCATTGCTGGGTAAAGTAATGTAAAAACTTGTTGACTCCATGGCAGCTAAATCGTTTATGTGATGTAGATAGACTAGATGTGTATATACATTACTTCATGTTTGACACTCTTCATCCTCACTTTCTACATTGCTGTCTACATTATTGTCTAAATTGCTATCTACATGATCTACATTCGTATCTACTACTTCTCCCTGACAACAAGCACTAACACACCTAATTTTTACAGGAATAGTATTTTTATTTCCATTTTCTTTACAACAACAACACCATAGCTCTTTAATCCATGTTAAAAAGTTTCCCATCCTTCTGGAAACAACCTTTGTTGACGTTGTTGTATCTCTTTTGTAATATCTTCACGAGTTGTCTTTTTACCAAAAACAGTTTTTGGAATATTAGCATCTACAATTTCCTCAATAAACTGCTTCCAACCATGCGGTGGTTCTCGTTGTTCTTTTCTTCTTGTAGCAACCAATGCTTCTTTCAACAAATCAATAATGTTGGAATTTGTAATGACAGTACCTGTTTTTAAAACAAGTTCATTTTTATCTGTCCATCTCGTACCATATTTCTTAAGTTCTGCTAGAAGTTGTGTTAGTTTGACATGATAAATAGGTTGAAAATGGCTTAGAAACTGTTGGGACTTTTCTGATTTTTCTGCTTTGGATGATGTAACAGACTTTTGTCGCTGTTGTTGCGACTGAATTGTTCGTAAATGACGGCCAAGAACTTGAGACATTTCTATTGCCTTTTCACGAGTTCGTTTCCCACGTAAAAGTTTATTCACTTTCGTTTTGATTTCACCATCTTTTCCCTTCTTTTCTAACAACATTTTATATTCATATTCAGGAATGAGGACCATTTTCATAGTATGTTTCATTTTAACAGCAACTGAGCTAACAAGGGCAATGCAAATTTAGCAATAGCTCCAATGAATCCTCCTTTCTGATTAACCAACTTCTTTTTTCTTCGAAGTGATATCTTCTTATCTGCTAGTGTACGTAGGGTATGACGTTCACGTTTGAATACCTTATACCTTTTTGAGCTTAAGGGTAAATGTCCTCGCAATATATTCAAACAAATTTCAAACAAGCTAGTTAATTCTTCCTTAGTAGCTTGTTGTAGCAAGGATTTACGTCGTTTAGGCCCGCTGCGTGCGAGCAAGTGAAGAAAATGTTGATTCGCTTGAATACGTTTAGACATCTTGGCTGCGAATGGTCAAGTGACTTGGTTCTTGTTCATACGCTACCTTATCAACATATACGTAATGTGTATCTTTTGGTAAAATGCCTGTACGAATACGTAGTTGATCATTCGTCTTCGGCTTCAAATCAATGAATAAATAGCCATGAGGTTTGCTGGTAGCATCTTGATAGGCTTCTATGAGAAATTGAGATTTTCCAGGATACATTTGTCGCGCTAATGTACTTATTTGTTGACTGTCTCTAGGATTTTTAAACAGAATGATGTAATGTGTATTCAAACTAATATTTCGCATTTCTCTACCATGGTGGAATAAATTATGCACAATAAAAATAATGCTAAGATTTTGATGACTGCTGCCAACACTAAATAGACGTGTCATTCGCTCATCACTATGACATTTGGTCATTAAGTCATCAATGATGAGTAAGTTTGGCTTTTTCGGGTTAAAACGCTCTTCAATGTCATCTGGAATGCCTTGGTAAAATTCCACACCCTTCATTCCCTTGTATAAAGGCTGATCTGCTGCATAGAGCCATAAAATGGTTTTTGGAGAGGGTTTAATTAACTTTTGTTCTAGAATTTCTCTAACTAGAGAAGTTTTACCACTGCCTGTAGGCCCAGAGACCAAACATGTGAATGGATGCTTCATTTTCGAATATCTGTTTCTTTCACCCAACTGTTAAACTTCTTTGGCCAACCTAACCACTTCACAAATAATTCTTTAACACCTCGTCTTCTTCGTGTTTTCAAGACCTTTTCAATTCTGTAGACTGATTCAATATCTTTTGTCACTTTCTGTAGTTCTTCTTCATAGAAATGTCCATCAATATCTTCATCCAAAAAGTCTTTCACACGATACAAGTGTACTCCTTGCTTCTTACAACGATGTGTGATAATGAAGACTTCTTGCGTCCACTTTATATGATAATCTCGTTGAAATACATATTTTATGTGAGAAATGCGAACCTGATCACCAATTTTAAATTTGTAGGGTTTTTTCTTCTTCGGTTTTAATTTCAATTTGTCTACATACATATATTTCCACACTTTCGATTCAATGTCTTTACGAATGTCTGCAGGAGCATACTTATTAGGGAGGGAGCCATGTGGTCTATGGTTGTAATTATACACTAAGTCTGGAAGAATGTCCATATATCGATACGTTTGATTATGTAGGAAATATCGATACATCATTCCCTTTAGAGTACGAATGACTCTCTCAGCATAGTTGGCTTTGGTTTCATTCTTTGTCGTATAGGCATGTATTCCCTCCTTCTTCATAAAAGCTTTTACCCATCTGTTTTTAAATTCAGTTCCCTTATCCGACCTTAGAGTTCGTGGTCTTCGTTGTGTTTCACGAAAAATCTTTTGAAATGCTTCTATAACGCTGGTATGTGATTTGTTAGGTATTGGCTGCACCCATAAATATTTGGAAAACACATCAATGACAACCAACAAAAAACGGGTGTCATCATTATAGGAAGCTATGTTTCCCATGTCAGCTAAATCAATATCCCACATGTCATCAATTCCACGTGTAATGACACGTTGCCTTTTAAACCTGTATTTTACAGGTTGTAGTAAACTGAAGGCATCTTGATCCTGTAACCATTTCTTCACTTGTGAATGAGTGACTGGTTGATCATGTTTTCTTAATATGTGATATAGTTTGTAAGGACCAGCAAATGCCCCGGGTTGACCAGGTTTAAAATAAATATTGGTTAGGTAGTCTTTCCACGTCGACATGTTAACACTAAATGATTAACACTTGTCAACATATCTTGTATTTTATTTTGTCTTACAACTCAATCAACATGTTTTTATAACTCTATCAACATATCTTACAAATCAAGTATTGATACAATGGTGTGAATAATTGGAGTCCATTGATCTTCAATGAACATTAACCAACTACTTAATTCATCAAATGTGATAGCATCTACACCATATTTTTCACAGCGTTGATTTGCATTATCTAACACTTTATCTAAATGAATGTAATATTTAGCTTCATTCCAATATGTATAGACATATGCAGAATGACAAGTATGTTCTGAACACTCTTCATTTTGACAAGCAGGACATACTAAACATGCAAACTTTTTTACAGCTAATAACATTTCTTCACAATATGTCTTTTGCACAATATATTGTCTCAATGTAATGTCTGTCATTATACTGCAATGTAGATTAGCCACTCTCTCACTTCATCAAACAGTCTTGGATCAAATCGAGCAAAGTGATATGCTGCTTCCACATCAAACTCCTCAGCTCCGTCAATATTTGAAAGCACACACTCTTTGATGAAATCCTCACGTAATTTCGGTACGTTCAGCGTGGAATGAGCAAGTTCCCAACAGATGTCAAAGTGTTCCAGTTGTTGTTGAATAGATCCAAAACGCGCCAGTTCACTTATCATGTAGTCCACATACGTCTCCTTGAAAAACGTTTCTACATCCATCTTTCACATATCCATATGACACGTCTACACACTTTGACGACTGGCAAGCAAATGACTTGTAGTCTTACTCGGCAGATACTGTTAGTGAGCCGCACTTGTTGCAGAAGTTGTCAGGTTCACACAACTTGCAATTGTACTTATGGCAGTGACAATCATAATCCTCAGCATATCCGTAAGCCCCACAATATTCACAGGTAAGTCCAAGTTGATTTTGCACGTTCATATTCTCCAATCGAACTTCAGACAGTCTTTTCTTGGATAGCTTTGACACTTTCATTCGATTGTCCTTTTGCAGCTTAACAGGAGTTTTCTTCCCATGACATTTCGTACATGGCAGTAAGGTTGAGGTTATGCTATGGATTTCCTGAAGCAATGTCTCCCATTCACCATCATTCATGTTGATGTAACGCGTATATTCTTTCCCTTCAAACTCACATAGCGCATATCCAAGTATGAAATGACTTCAAGCCACTTCGTTTGCGTTAAGTACAGTTTGAAGCCAATGTTGCGTAATCTTGTCAAGTTCTGACACACAATCTTCCACAAGGATGGTGATAAAGCAAGCCATCTCTCTCCACGTTTGATTCGAAGAAATAGCCCAAATTCTCCATGCTCCACAGTAATGGTTAAGTTTGCACTAATTTTAAAGCTGCTTGTCTTCTCCATGGCTGCGCGTTGAATGATGACTTCACTTCACCCTTCTCCTTTTATGCCATTAGAAATTGCAGAGTCAGCTTTTTTTATAGTTCTTCAAACATTTTACAAAGCTTTGAATTCACTTCAACTCGTTCATTGTTGAATCGAACAAGTTCTGATGCATTCATCGTCAATGGAATGCCATCATCATAATGTAAAATAATTCTAGCAGCTACAACTAGCATGAGTTCAGGTGCCCAAGTTGTATTCGCGCGGATAAATGCTGAATCAATGTCGTAAGTTGATGGTAAAAGTAGTTCTTCACATTCCTGTAGAAATGAGTGGATGAATTCATCTCTTGGAATTATCTTTCCAACAGCTTCCCAATGCTTATGCAAATTCTTCACTTGTAAAATCCAATTAGATTCAAAAGCAGGAAGCTTTGAAAACACATAGTCAACATAGTTCACTTTGAAGACGTCATCCATGGTCTCTACACATGGGTGAAGAAGTAATGTTGACATTGTTAATAATCAGGTGAAGGCGGAGAGCGATGTGTTCTGACGATACCTGAAAGCATTAAGAAAAGAAAAGCATAATATGTTTTCAAAAAAAAATTAAATTTTGGATTAGAACCCTGATTTTTACCCTACTACACAATGGTAAAATGTTCAAACTTATTTTATACATCATATTTTGTCAAAAAACAAAATTTGTTAAAGTTGGTCTAGAACCCTCATTTTTACTCTACTACACCATTGTATAATGTTCAAACTTATTTTATACATCATATTTTGTCAAAAAACAAAATTTGTTAAAGTTGGTCTAGAACCCTCATTTTTTACTCTACTACACCATTGTATAATGTCTAAACTTATTTTATACATTATATTTTGTCAAAAAACAAAATTTGTTAAAATGTACACATGTACTTATGCTGTGTGTGTGGTTACTGTAATGGGGAAACCATTGAAATATGACTAATTAAATATTATCATAATAATTAAAAAAAAAAAAAAAAAAAAAAAAAAACATTTTACAAAGTTTTGAATTCACTTCAACTCAAAAAAAAAAAAAAAAAAAAAAAAAAAATGACTTACCACAAGTCATTGGTTAATTTGTCTTCCAATCTTGCACTTCCCTTTTCCAAAGAATAACCAAATCTTTCACTTCTCTTTTCTAATGAATAGCTAATGTTTCACTTCCTTTTTCCAAAGAATAGTCAATGTTTCACTTCGTCTCCTATGTGTATTCCAGTCAATCCTTCACTTGTTCTTCAACAGTACAGGTAAGAGCAACTGTTTTCCCATGTGTATCCAACGGCAGCCAGAGCTTGAATGATGCATATGTGCACATACAATGTGCTCTTATAGGAGTGCTGAATCACATTCTGGGGGGGGGGGGGGTCCCCATGCTATATGATTCTTGACCGGGGGGGTCAGTCCCGACTGCCGCCTAGAGGGGGGGGGTCAGTCCCGACTGCCGCCTAGAGGGGGGGGGTCGGTCCATAGTATGTCCTGAGAGGGGGGGGGGGTCAGTCCCGACTGCCGCCTAGAGGGGGGGGGGGGTCAGTCCATAGTATGTCCTGGGGGGGTGACGTCACTTCCGGTCCAGACAGTATGACGTCACAAAGTGCAGTAGAAACGGCGTTTTCACCCTACTCCTGGGTGACCTTGACCTCCTCCGTCATGGTCAGAGTCAAAAACCGGAAGTTGACCATTATCTCGAAAACGGTTAGAGAGAGAACGATTTTGAGCTTATTTTCGACCCTTTGGGCCAAAAAGACGTTATATAGGAGGTACCTCGGTGCCCTTGACCTCCACCGTCATGGTCAAGGCCAAAAAGCGGAAGTTGACCGTTATCTCGAAAACGGTTAGAGACATAACGATTTTGAGCTTATTTTCGACCATTTGGGCCTAAAAGACGTTATATAAGAGGTACCTCGGTGACCTTGACCTCCTCCGTCATGGTCAAGGCCAAAAAGCGTAAGTTGACCGCTATCTCAAAAACGGTTAGATATAGAGCAGTTTTGTGCTTATTTTCAACCCTTTGGATCTAAAAGACGTTATATAAGAGGTACCTCGATGACCTTGACCTCCTCCGTCATGGTCAAGGTCAAAAATCGGAAGTTGACCATTATCTCGAACACGGTTAGAGATAGAACGATTTTGAGTTTATTTTCGACCATTTAGGCCTGAAAACGTTATATAAGAGGTACCTCGGTGACCTTGACCTCCTCCGTCATGGTCAAGGTCAAAAACCGGAAGTTGACCATAATCTCGAAAACGGTTAGAGATAGAACGATTTTGAGCTTATTTTCGACCATTTGGGCCTAAAAGACGTTATATAAGAGGTACCTCGGTGACCTTGACCTCCTCCGTCATGGTCAAGGTCAAAAACCGGAAGTTGACCATAATCTCGAAAACGGTTAGAGATAGAACGATTTTGAGCTTATTTTCGACCATTTGGGCCTAAAAGACGTTATATAAGAGGTACCTCGGTGACCTTGACCTCCTCCGTCATGGTCAAGGCCAAAAAGCGTAAGTTGACCGCTATCTCGAAAACGGTTAGATATAGAGCAGTTTTGTGCTTATTTTCAACCCTTTGGATCTAAAAGACGTTATATAAGAGGTACCTCGATGACCTTGACCTCCTCCGTCATGGTCAAGGTCAAAAATCGGAAGTTGACCATTATCTCGAAAACGGTTAGAGATAGAACGATTTTGAGATTATTTTCGACCCTTTGTGACTATTTTAGGGGTCGGATGATTTTACTTATTTTTTTTGGTCATTTGAAGTTAAAAAAAGACGCATGAGGATTAAGCATGTTGTTATGCAAACACGGATAACGCCACAGCAAATACTCAGGAATGACAACTTGTAGCGATATGGGCAAATATGCAACCACAAATATTCAAAACCTACAATGGGGTGCTGCCACATGAGTGCACATGCCGCGTTTTGGCAGGTCTGTGCATCTGTGCAACACCCTTGTCCGTTATATTAGGGGTCTTTAAACATTAACAGCTCAAATCGGTGCTCATCACGTTGTCCGATGTCCGGAATAGGCAGGTGTCCAGAATTTAGAGGTTGCTTTAATATGGGGAAAATGGGACTGAGAACTCTTGCCTGTTATTGGCAGTATTTCAGGGTTTGTCCAGAATGAGGTTTTACTGTATCTCGAAAACTTCGAGATAGAACAATTTTTATCTCATTTTCTATCTCCACCCCAATTACGACGTTACGTAAGGTATAACTTCTGGCGACCTTGACCTTAATGTCACGTTCGATCCAAAAACTGGAAGGTTTGACTTGATCTCGAAACATTAATAGACAGAGCAATTTTGACCTCATTTTCGACCTAAAACCCTCTGAGACATTACGTAAGATGTAACTTCCCATGACCTTGACCTAACCCAATGAACATAAAATGCTGGATAGATGTATAGACACCAGGTCGAGACGTTGAATAAACGTTGCAAAATGGTTGTAAATGAAAGTTGAAACAACGTCTATTCCCCGATGCCTATCCAATATCGAGGAATAGGTATTGTATAGACGTTGTATAGACGTCGAGAGAAATACGTCGGGCTGACGTCGGTAAAGGTTGCTAAATAGAGGAAATCTATATTCCGTAGACACCATGCCAATAGATATTGCATAGACGTTGTATAGACGTCGAGAGAAAGACGTCGGGCTGACGTCGATAAAGGTTGCTAAATAGCGGAAATCTATATTCCTTAGACACCATGCCAACCGCTTCTATGCACCAGTCTGTTGAGTCATCCCTTATGTAAAAATGTGTATGAAGTCACTTTCCATGTCCATTTTCTCAAACTAGGCGGTAACAACTTGCACGCCCCTTGAATTCTGAAGTTTACGCCATAATTTTGACTGATCTTAAAATATTTATCATGGCTGCCGGTGAGTGATAAAATGACATTGATCAATAATTATTATTTTGGTTGTTTTCCCGACGTTGCATTAAGGTCAGGAAATAGACATTGCTTCGACTTCCATTTGCAACCAAATTCAGACGTCTATTCAAAGTTGCATCAAAGACGTTGAATAGACGTTGTGGTTTGGTCGTGACGAAAACGACCAACTGCAACCTCTTTCTTAAGCTGTTTATTGGTCGATAGACGTTGCGACCTCAAATAGACGTTGGTTAGGCGTCAGCATGTTTACTTGGCAAGGTCAGTTTCGAGCCCAAAAAAGAGCGTCAAGGTTATTCAAACTTCATTCGCAGTTACTCGGGGTTGTTCATAGGGCTGTGGGTCATTTGAGTCAGTAATTTCTTGTTGATGATCGTTCATATAATTTGATAGAAATTGTGTTTATTTCTGATTAAATTTGATTATGGATGTATTATTATCTGCTTTTTAATGCCGCATTCTATCTTGCAAACGCCCAGGAGCGTTTAGTTGGTGAAGCGTCAAAAGTGGTTGAGTGTGACTACAAGTGGGGCAGTGTAATTTCAATTTTTCATATAAATCCGTCTATCCAACGTCTTTATGCTGACATCCTATTAACGTCTTTCGTCCGATGTATAGCCAACATCGGTAAACAGCCGTTGATTCTACTCACATTTTACCGAAAGTTCGTTATTTCTGTTCCCTAAAACATGGCGATAAAAGAGCAAACTCAAAAAATAACCCTACCACCATAGAAGGCAACCAAATTTTAAAAGATGCGAAGTTGAACGAAAGAATGAACTTTCAGTTCTATGACAGATAGAAAGATACTTAAACAAGAAATTTCAACAAGTTACTTCGACGGCTCCTCGACGTCTATTGAGAGGTCGCGACGTCCATCTCAAAATATAAAACTTTGAATAATATGCAATAATATGCAATCACAACGGTTATGAAACGTATTTATATTATTTTAGTTGACGTTTGAATTGGGTCGTTGTTTCAACGTTCGGAGCATAATAATTGCTTTACTTGGATTCACTGCCAACAGTCATCTTCACTAAGCAGAATGCTAGTCACAATAGCTAATTGAATGATCTGACCAGCAGAATCTCTTTCAGTTGTTTAGTTTTATTATTCGGTTTAGATAAATAGCCATCATATGGATCGAGTTGATAATACTATAAGGAATGTAGGAACAACCCACCCCTTCAAGGAATAACCCTTCCTGCCTCGGAATAAACCACCGTTTTGGTAGGAACAACCCCACCCCCCCAACACACCTTTATTAAAATGTAAGTGTTTTAAATTAAAGTTATTAAAAGGGAATTACAAGGGTCTATTGAATGTATTCATACTTCGTTTTTCTCGCACATGAAATATTTTCATCATTGACGAAATTTTTTTCGATGTCGATCAAAGTTTGATTATATATTTCGCAAACCGTGTCGATCTTGCCCTAGCTCCCTCGAGTCCCTTTATCTTATGAAAATATCTGGTTGTAAATGAAAGTCGAAACAACGTCTATTCCCCGGCGCGAGGGAATAGACGTTGGATACACATCTGGAGAAAGATGTTAGATGGACTCCGAGAGAAAGACGTCGGCTGGACGTCTTTAAAGGTCGCTGTTTAGGGGGAATCAACAGCACTTACACACCATGCCCACCCTTCCTATGTAGCCAGCAGTTGAGTCACCCTTTGTAAAAAAAAATGTGTATGAAGTCACTTTTAATGTCACAGAGGCTCGAAAATGATCCGCAATGAAATGAGAGGGGGGTATGTTTCTACCACTGCAAAAGAGTTTACTATAACACATTGGCACTTCAAAGGGATTCTAACAATTAAGATCGGAGGTTACTTATGGAGGGGGTTACAGTTTAGTGGTTTTGTTTTTACCTGGACAATTGGAAAGCTTGGTCAACCCGCCAATTTTTGCCCCAACTGACCTCCAACGTCTCCCGTGTTAAACATGCTTTGTTGCATTTTGACTTCTATGAATTGGCGTTTACAGCAGCCTATTCAGGCTATTTGGCAAATTCACAAGCGTTGCAAAGGCAGCATTTCATCTTTAAGCTGGAAGAGCAGCAAAGAAAATATACAATGGTTTGCAAACATCGTTACCAAAAACGAGGAAAATCGATTGAAATCGCTTTATTCTGCATTCTTATATTAAGAATGTCGCTCATCTTGGTATGATGTTTTAGAAGAATGCGCTTAGAGAAAAAAAGAGGCTCTATCTGTAACCGTTTTCGAGATAATGGACAATTTATCTCTAACGGACTTCAATTTTCAAAGGTCACATGACCATGACCTTGACACTGAACGCCGAGATTCCATCCACGATGCTACTGCCTACTGACTCCGTACACGTGTTGAAACAAGGATTTGAGCGCTATTTCCAGCAATTTTTCTTGATGGAATAGGTTTTTCAAAAAATATTTTGACCTCAATTTCACCTTGACCTTAAAGGTCAAGGTAAAAACTCATTGTCCTCTATGACTCTGCCAAAAGCCGTCTTTCCACTACAAACCGTGTAGGAGGACTTTTCTGGAAAAAAATTTGAGGTAAAACTTTGACCTCAATTTGACTTTGACCTTGAAAGTCAAGGTAACAAAATTGCCGATTTCACGACATCTCATCACCCTCTATCTCTGTACCAAACGTCAAATAGCGTAGGAGGAGTTTTCTGGAAACCTCCGAGACGTAAAAAAAACAAAAAAAGGAAGCAACTGGACCGAATTTCTCTACACGTAGCGAAATAGCACCCACTTGCAATGGCAGAGACACAACCTATCTGGTCAAAGACACATTTTCAGTGTTTCGACATAATTGTCAGCTTCTGGATTATTATCTTGAACGACGCCATCGGAATAAATATATTATAACATCATTTGGGCACATATAAATCAAATTCAGTTTTCTAAACGTTTCTGAGATACTGGTCAACTTCCAGTTTTTGACCTTGACCATGATGGAGGAGGTCAAGATCACCGAGGTACCTCTTACATAACGTCTTTTAGGGCATAAGGGTCGAAAATGAGTTTAAAATCGCTCTCTCTATCTCTCTAACCGTTTTCGAGATAATAGTCAACTTCCGGTTTTTCACCACGACCGTTACCCAGAACGCCAAGGTCACAGAGGCACCTCTTGTGTAAGGTTCTTTAGGCCAAAGGGTCGAAAATGAGATCAAAATCACATATAAATCAAATTTAGTTTTCTAACCGTTTCTGAGTTACTGGTCAACTTCCGGTTTTTTTACCTTGACCATGACGGAGGAAGTCAGATTCACCAAGGTACCTCTTATATAACGTCTTTTAGTCCCAAAGGTTCGAAATAAGCTCAAAACTGCTCTATCTCTAACCGTTTTCGAGATAATGGTCAAATTACGGTTTTTGACCTTGACCATGACGGAGGAGGTCAAGGTCACCGAGGTACCTCTTATATAACGCCTTTTAGGGCCAAAGAGTCGAAAATAAGCTCCTAATCGCTCTATCTCTGACTGTGTTCGAGATAATGGTCAACTTCCGGTTTTTGACCTTGACCATGACGGAGGAGGTCAAGGTCACCGAATTACCTCGTATGTAACGGCTTTTAGGCCCAAAGGGTCGATAATAGATTTGCGAATAGCATTAATTGATCAATGTCGATTTAGCTTAATTACTCATCATAACTAGATCAGCATTTTGTAAGCGAAATTTGTAACACAAACATGAAATGGACGTGTAATCGACGTCCATTCGTGGTCCTTGGAAAAGATTAATCACTATCAAGAAAAAATAGCTCACGGCAGGGCATGCTCAAATTAAAAACTCACGAGCGAAGCGTACATCGAAATTCAGTGAGTTTACACAGGGCAGCACCGAATTCCTTGCCAAGCTGTTCTACTTACCTCGGGGTCGCTTGAAATTGGAAGGATGGGAGTTATTTACTTATTATCTGGAGATGGAATAACACGTTGAAATTCAAAAACGTTGAAATTCAAAGAACATAAAAAAGACGCAGAATATGGGTCCATGAATGAATAAACGAAAGATCTAATCATGCTTTATAACTTTTAAACACTGATGGCACTTCAAACTTCAATTTTTTGCACCTGGAAGAACCGGAAATAGTGGAAAATTGTGGAAAATAGTAGAAATAGTGGCAAAAGTCAAGCCTCTTGTGGAACTGCAAAACGCGCTAATGCTCAAGGAAATGGCGCCTTTTCCCTCACCTTTAATGGCTTGCAGCAACTGGCCTGGCATCCAGTTGAGACACTTATCGGCTGATCTCTTTCATGTGGTCTGATAAGCATATCTGTGCTACCGAAAAAATAGGACGGGCTCGAATAGGCCTGATCCATTAAGCTAACCGCAAGGCCAAAGCGCACATGGCGGTGGTACAAACAGTGATTAAAGATAGCTGTATTTTCTGTGGAAAGAAATGGGGAGAGGATGTTTTTTTATTGTTTTATTGTTTTTTATTCCTTATTTTTTATTGTTTTGGCCTCAGTTTTAATTAAAATAAAGGACAAAAACAACAAATTTTACAAATGATATATTTCTGGGATACTTTTTTTAAACGAAATTTCAAAACAAGGAAAAAATAAATTCATTACTCAAACAAAAGGCATCTTCTCGAATATACCGATGTTCATGGGGAACTTGTAACAGTGATTCGCCTTATTATAAAAATTCTTAACATTACGGTAAAATCTTCCGGGAAGACATGGAAAATGATACTTTATTCCCTTTCCAAAACCAACAGCCCAGAAGGAAAAATTTTTGCAGTGGACAAGAGCTTGCAGCAGACCTCACTCCCAGTTCAATATAGAATCTATTACGAATCAAAGATATGCAAGTTCGCGACATTTCAATGGCGGATTTGGCCCAATTAAAGAACACACCAACCCACTCAGGGCTGACCACAAGTCAATGGAACTTTCTGGCATGTCTAAGGACACTGGTAGACAAGCACCTAAACGTCGATTTGAACCGACAAAAGCACCAAAAATTGAGTAAAATGTGTGCCGCCGAGACTTTGCTTCCCTATCTCAGCGTTTTCCTCTCAGCGAAAAACATTACATTTCCGAAAAAAATAAAAGCACTCAAGAAGACATTTTTAAAATTACGGAGCCAATGGCGGAATGTGTAAATTGCAGTCATATTTTCCCCTTAAATGATAGTTTTGCAACGTTGCGTGGTCAAAATCTTCGTTCCTTTTCAGAGAATTTTACAAGTCAAATATCATCAAAGGAGGCAGAATGGAAATATCGTTTGTGCCCTTCACTAATTCGGGATTTGATAATTTAATTTTATCATGTGTTTCAGATAACATCGTATCTTCCCTCAATAAATTCATCGGGGTCGATTTGCAACCCGATTTCAGACGCACCTTCACATAATTCTATTCATTTTGCCTTTGAAAATTAGTGACTGAAACCTCCCTCTCTCTCTCAGATAATTTTGCAGTTCTTTTACAGTTTTAAAAACAAAAATGTGAAGCTATTTTCGCATCAAAGCACGAAAAAATGTTGAAGTTAAATGCATGGGAATGGGTGCAGTGATACAGCCTTGATTGTACCACCGCGGCGTGCGCACAGCTGCATGCCAGCGCTTAGTGGATATGAGCTATTCTGTGGTCTTGCTGCGTGACGACGGATGGGTCATAAAGATCATAAAAACTTTGTGTTTACACGATACAGCTTGGTGCCATGAGCAAGCCCATGCACTAACAACGCATAGTGTAAAGCGAGTTTACGATGTGTGGAAGTCGGCAAGCCACCCAAAACACCTATATAAACCAGTCGTACATAATTAGCACAAATTTATTAGCCTCACCTGACAGATGACCCCGGTCCTCGAATACTGCAGGCAATCTACAAAACACTTCTGTTCTTGCATCACTGGTCATTAGATTCAGGTTTGTGGTAGTTATATTCGTGTACTCAATACGACTTGCAGCATTTGTGTTCAATAGAAACAAGCGATTCTAACCATATCACTGAACTGGGACTGAGTTGTGAGCCATGTGGTTGTATCTATATTTATGGATAAATAATTTTTCAAATAAACTTTGAAAGGCTATATTATCATCAAAGAAGCTAGAAAACATACAATCAGGTGAGCAAATTATTATTTGGTTAAAGGTTGTAATAATGTACATATATCGCGACGAGCATTTATTAATGATTTATTTGCTAGTGTGAGGTTCTGATTGAAACTATTAATTTACGAATGGAATAGACAAACACTTCAGCTAGGAAGTATATTTATCGTGAGAAATACGGATCAAGATTAAATATTATTCATTTCCAGTAAAGTTTCTAAAATACATTAAACACATTTTAAAAATATATTCATTAAAATGAAACTTAATCTTGTGATCATTTAAAAATTATGCCGGTGTTATGTAACCTGCAGGTTAAGATGAAACGGCACGTTCAGTCTATTGAATAAAAGCGGGGAAAACCAAGAAACCACACGTATTGCAGTCAAAATCGTGTAAGTATTGTTTAGAACTTATGTTTAATTGAGTTTGTGTTTGTTTTCTGTGTGTAAGAAAATAATTCATAATCAGGATGACAATACACTACTGTTAAAAAATTGGATCACGAACATAATATATATAGACCTTCGGTATTAACTGTTCCGGCTCTTACAATAGTGATTATTAAAATGACATGGCAAAGTTTCGGTTTAGTGTTATGAAATAAATAACTCGTATGCTGGAACTAAAAGTAAAAGGCGCACGAAACCCTGTGATTTAAATATATCAACCTAATACGAAAGTTTTGATGTTTCCCGTATTCATGGTGCTTCTTCCGTACAATCGTGGCTATAAAACTGTGATTGAAATAAATCAGCCGAAAAATGGTTTTCATATACAACGTATTTGCGGCGCCTGTTTATTGAAACGGTGTTTGCCAAACTAACATATCACAGACCAGCGTTGGTGTTGTAAAATAATTCATTTTGGTAACAGAAGGTGTATTCTTAGAAATAAATAATATATACTACAAGTGAAGTAGCGGGCGCGTTGGGGACACTATGATTTAAATAAATCAGCCAAATACGATTTTTTGTATGTCTCGTATTCTCGGTGGTTGCATCTTACAATTGTGATTATTAAAATAACATGTCACTTGACCAGCTTTTGTGCTATAAAATATTTTAATACGGGAACAAAACGCGCAACGATTTGAATAAAAAATATCACATATTATATCTGAAAGTAACAGGCGAATGATTTAAACAAATCAGGCTTTGGATCACCTATATTCAACAAAGTTTTTAGTTTAGAAATGAATGTGTGAATAACTACTCATAAAGATAATACATCAGCTATTTGGATATCAAAATAGCTGGAAGAGAAAAACAAATATTCAACCTGAGAGACCCTAAAATAAACCAGGTTAGAGTTTTGCAATTAAAACCTTATTTAAAGCATATTACGAAGTGTGAAACTTACTCAAGAAAGTTGTTCTTGTCCGATGTTTGCCTTAAAAAAGTTTATAGGAAACAAATTGTCAAGTCAGAAACATTAATTCTTTTTTTCTAAATATCCTGTCAGTAAGCCTAACCTATCCGTATTGTGCATAGGGTAGCTCATTCACCTCCTCCTGTTCTTATACCAAAGTCATAATATGAAACTGCTCCACTTCATCTATGGTTCCTGTAGTTTATTCGTGAAAATGCTTTGATCTTGATATTGAGTATACTGAGCGGCGTTAACACAATACCCAACTATCTGGATTAGTTTCAATGATACAACAGATGCAACGTAGAATCAAAGCAAGGGCAATGCAAATGAGGCTTATTGAATTTGCTGGTAGACACCGCATGTCGTGTATTTGAACCCTGTTTAATAAACTTTGTCTTTGTATTTGCTTTGTAACAGAAAATATTTCAAAGCACAAGTAGGAGCATTGCTTGTAGATGCAACAATTTGCTTGTCAATTAGTCGACAAAACAAGCATTACTTTCAGCTAATGCCTATGAGTTCTTACCGCAAAAATTGAAAGACGCAAAATCATTAAATTGAATTTTCAAATGCCGTTAGTATTTCATGTTTGATATGAGGGCTGAATCATGCCAATGTTCTTGGAAGTTCTGTGCAGCGTAACATGGAATAAATGCAGTAGTTTTCTGAACAAACAATTGCAGATAAAATCTATGTATAAACAACTTCTCTCATTTAGCGATTTAAATAAATCAGAGATAAACAAACGTGCTGATACTCGTCGTGTCAACACTGGAGGTTTGTTTTACTTAGGATTCTAAAAAAACAACGTAATTACGTTTTCTTCCGGTTAACGCAACCATATTGATTCAACTGCGATTAAAATAAATCAGATTTATAGGATATACTTTGATCTGAACAACTATATGCCGAAGCGCTCCTTTGCAATAAGAATTTCTCACATACAAGTGACTTTTTGTTGTTTTCCTTACACGAATGAATCCATTTATTTATCCATCTCAAGTTATAATCCATCTAAACATATACATATCGAATGATTTAAATAAATCAAGATGAGAAACGAACGGGGAAACGTAACGATTATTTTGCTATCGTCGTAAGTTTCGCATTTCAACACTTTGACAGTTATTGTTTTGTAATGTCAATTTTACCAGTTATGGAGAGAGTCTGGTGACTGAATCAATTTACTTTCAGTGGGTTGTAATAAAGTATCCTATCGAGTCCTAACAAACGTCATATTTTATTTTAGGCAATGTCTTCACGTCAACTTCAGGCATTTGAAAGACACAATATAGAGGCAGCGCTAGCCACGAAATGTGGATGTGAGCACGATTGTCAAGAATTCTTGAATTATGACACAATTCTGAGATGGAGAAAGAAGTACCACCTCATAAAGATGGGGTTTGACCAACGGATAAGACTTATTGAGCTTTACAAAGATTCACTTTTTACTGAGGGATACAATAAAACCTCACATCTCGTTGATGAACAGCTCCTTTGCAGGTAATAGTTCCTTGATTTTGTTGATGCCAACATTTATTGAAACGGAACCTGAAACAACCACCTGATAGGATGAGGATAGACTCTGTAACAGTATAAATTCAAATGCCGACTATCACCAGATCTTAAGTTACAATGCCATTGATGCAACAACCCAAATTGGTATCCATGCAAAGCACGAAGTATTGTAAAGAATCTGACTCTAATAACTATGTAAATGTCGTGAATTTGAAATGAAAGATCTATACTCTGTAATATTATTTACCAAGAGATCTTTCAAAACTTATTTCCAGGAAAGCTTGGTATTCAAATTTGCTGGGAATAAGTGAACGTAGCTACACCAGAGCGAAGCGTTCCAGTAAAACTGGTGTCTGTCCAAAAGAAGTAACATCAAATCAAAAACCGATCGGTTTCAGAGCCAGAGGTAAAATATTTCTTATTGATACAAGAATAACAATATTGGTGTAAATAAGCATTGGATCATGATAAGTAATATGATTAGTCATTCGAAAATAAACTTTAACGTTTTCTATGAATTTATTTCAAAGGTCAAATTGCACTGGGTTACATGAAGCACTACGTGTCCGTCGTCGGGGATCACAACCCAGAAAAGGCTAAGATACTTCTTCCAATTGGACTGTGCATAAATGACATATACACGAAGTACTCTACAGTTTATAAGAATGCAGTTAGCAAGTCGAGATTTTTTCAAATCTGGAAAGATCACATGAAACACGTTACACGGCAAAAGGTAATCTATCTGTGTATTTCTTTTTCATCATATATTAAAAATATGTTATGTATATCAGAATTGAAAATAATTATACTGCGTCTAATTCAATTTCAGAATTCTTCTAGAGTTTCCAAATGCCGAGTTTGTTTCTTAGCACGACAGCTTTTAGAGCAAAACAATTCCCCCGAGACACAGAGAGCAATATTAAACGACAGAGACGAACATCTAAAAAGGCAACAGTATGTCAGCTTGTTCACATATTAGATCTTAAAAATAAACCATTGTGGAAGTATTTATTGTGACAACCTATCAAAATTCTTTCCTTTCATTCTCATTAATAACTTTAACTTGTCTGTTTATTAGCCTCATTTATATTTCAGGAAAGAAAGAGAATCATACTACGAAAGACGTGCAGCGGCCATTGCCAATCCGGAAGAAAAACTTAGCATCATTATAGACGGTAATTTGTTGCTATACAAAGTGATTAAATCGTGAAAGAAATGTGTCATTTGATAACGTGACATTTTTAAAACAAAATATAAAGAAGTTGGTATCACAGTATCTAAGGCATTAGAGATTACACTTGTTCGTTTCGTTTGAGAAATAACAAAATTTCTTAATTGCTGTAGGAATGGACCAAAGCAAAACAAACATACCGCACTTTCGTGGCTGGACCGTTCCAAAGGTAAATTTATGAGTGAAATTCAGAATTGTACCATATGTTCTTTTTTTCGTTTGCGAAAAGACAGCCAGAAAATAGATTATCACAATATTTTACGAAAAGCAAGGATTGATCTTGCTTGTCATTTTTTTGAATAAATTCTGAAAAGAAGTTTAAAAACACGAAGGGAGATGTATCCAATGTTGTGTGATCTTATTGATTACAAATAACCACCACCCAATATTTTTACTTTAGGACTGCGATGCTGCAAATTTGCTGCAAACACATTTGGTAGGAGCTGAAGTACATGGAAAAGACGTAAACATATTCATTGACTTTCTTCAGTGGCCGCATGACTCGAACTTAACAACCACATGCCTTTTACTGGCGCTAACATCACAGGCTTCCAACAACCGCTTGAGAAAATGTCTCTTTATTCAACTAGATAACTGTGCAAGAGAAAATAAGGTAATTTAAGAATCTGACAAAAAATAAGATAAAATATTGAAATTGTTTATATGTTACATAATCCATATATATGTCTGCGTCATCGAACTAAATCAGTCTTTTAAATTTTCAAATAAGTGCGTTGTGTCTAGATTCCTTATACTATACACTCATTCAAAATCGTTTTAACATATGACACGGGCTTCAACAAAATTAATTATTTACAGAACAAGTACTTCTTAGGTCTCATGGCCTACTTAGTCCACCAAGGCGTTGTTGCTGAAGTTACGCTTAGTTTTCTCATGGTCGTAAGTATAATTTACAATGATTTTATATGTTTTACAAAGAATCTATTTTTATGAATTTTCTTCTAACTTTCATTCCGGTGTCTGCATTAAATTTCAAGAGGTTTTATAATTATACATTTGTAGGGCCATACACACGAAGATATCGATAGCCGATTCTCCCAGATTTCAAAACAGCTGCTGAGGAAACACGCAAAGACCATCCCTGAACTGCTACAAGTGATACGGAATAGTTTGAATAGCAACAAAATGGTACCAATGATGCTTCCATATGTCTTCAACGTCCGTAACTGGTTAGAACCGTCGTTAGAGCAAATACACAACCATTCTTTCCCCCACGTTTACAGGTAAATAGTTATTAATTATGTGACAATTTAATCCAATATCTAGTTTTGAACACACAATAACACCATTCCTTTTTCAGAAGCTACAAACCTCTCATATTGCTGCATGGGAAGAAGATATCGACATACTTAGCATTCTGGAGTTACATCCCAAGTTCAACGACAGCAAACGTAACCATGAAGATAAAACCGCCTCACAGCTGAATCCACTAAATTCAGTATTGCTTTATTATGTCAAAATGGGGTGCGTTAAAGATACTGACCTCATTCTTCAAAGGGGAGCAAAGCTCATTACGGATGATCAGAATAACAATCCGCTACATTTGGCTTGTTGCAGCGAAATAAACAGAGCTGAAATGGTCAAATTATTGCTCAAAAAGGCAGACCAATCACTGCTAAGCCAGAGAAATAAACATGGTTATTGTCCTATACATCTTCTTGTGAAGTCTAAAGACACAAAGGCTCTAGAAACTTTTCTCAGCCATCCTAACTGTGACGTAAACATTCGCGATACCTCGGGCAAAACAGCACTACACCACGCTGTGATACTAAACCTCAACGACATTGTTAAATTACTTCTTCAGCAACAAGGCATTGACTTGACTATTACGAATATTGATAGAAGAACAGCAGCAGATATTGCATTGGAGTCAGACAACAAAGATATCATAAATGCCCTCCTCTTACATTCAGAAGCGATGATTCGTTCAAACAGGACACTAGGCACAGAATTGGAGGTAAATTTTGTTTATAAATTCTTAAATTTAGATTTCCTTATTTGACTAGTCTAGAAACAGTTATTTTTAAACCATCACTCATATCCAAGATATTAAACTACTTTCTGTATTACTCTGGACATAGAATTGGAGCTAAATTTTGTTGGGTAAAAATTTTTACATTTACAGTTCCTTATTTAAACTGGTTTAGAAGCAGTTCTTTTCAAACCTATTCATATCTGAGATATTGAAATACTTTTTTGCATTACATATTTGTCTAAAGCTTAATTGAAAGCTAGAAAACATTGAAATTATACACATTTCAAATAGTATTTTTTAATAATTTTATCAACAATTATATATATTGTTGGGCGTATGAAAATCAAAGATCGTTTAGTACAATTGCTGTACTTTACTTTACAAAAGTAGGAGCAAAGCGTTGGCGTTAGTTCAAAGTTAAAAGTTCAGCATTTCATAAGGATTTTGCATATACAATACTAAACGATAGCAGACGTGGTTTTCTCAAATAGTTTTGTCAATTATGCCTAATCCCTACAAATTCTTCGACGTTGGAGATGCATATAAAATGCGTCGGCAATATCGGCAACATACGTCGGATATACGCATATTTTTTCCGTTTTGCTCATCATTTATTAGTCGTTTATGCGCATATTTGCCGACGAAGTTTTTTATACATATATTTGACGCATATCCGACGTATTACCAACCGTCGGTTATAGGTTTATATTCTGATGCATTTCCGACGAACTTTCGATGATTTTTATACGTATAAAATGCATATTTCCGAGGTTTTCCAACGCATTTCCGACCGAGTGACAATCGGAAAGTATGCGTTTTTTAGACGTATAAAAAATGCGTGTGCGCATTTGAAAAAAAAATTGTTTCTAACCTTAACTGACCCATTGAACCCTTACCAACCATTCATAATTCACATATTCATACATACACCATAGCATATTAATATACAACATAGCATATTTATATATTGCAACTGAACACTAGTACTTACTCGGGTTTGAACCGGGGACCTCTTGCATCCTAGGCGCGGAACATACCTCTACTTCACGGCGGCTGGGGCTGCCTCGGCAGTGTAATTAAGTGGTATAACGTTTCTATTTCGTCCCAAAAAGTTTACTTCTATTTTCGTTTTTTGTTACCGCTGGCGCTTTTAAATTTAGTTATTTGTATTGTCTTTTCCTCCTTTATGTTTGCTGAGGGATAGTTTATTGAGGCAAATGATAATTTTCAAGTATATTCATAATGCTCAACTATTGATTCTTCATAATGTCCTCTACAAAACGTCAATCGATAAATTTCCGACGTCGAATAAGCATCGGAAAATATGCGTTTTATAGACGTATAAAAATACGTATAATACACGTTGGCAATATCGGCATCTTTTTCCGATGTATTTCCGACGTCGTTTATACATAGGAAAATATGCGTTTTATAGACGTATAAAATAATACGTATAATGTACGATTGCAATATCGACATCTTTTTTCCGATGTATTTCCGACGTCGTTTATACATAGGAAAATATGCGTTTTATAGACGTATAAAATAATACGTATAATGTACGATTGCAATATCGACATCTTTTTTCCGATGTATTTCCGACGTCGTTTATACATAGGAAAATATGCGTTTTATAGACGTTTAAAAAATACGTCTAATACGCGTGGGCAATATCGGCATCTTTTTTCCGACGCATTTTCGATGCATATACGATGTTTCTAAAAATGCGTATATATTCCGCCGTATATCCGACGTATAAACGATGTTTCAAATCCGCTGCCAACGCTGCCGATGCAATTTAGAGATTAACGACGTCGTTTATGCGTCGGCAGTTTCGTATGGATATTTAACGAATTATGGGCGAGAAACTTAGAAAATTTTGGCCCGGTTATTCAGCCAAGTATTTCAGCCATTTACAGGCAACTATTTTAGTCAATTGTGACCAAGTATTTTTAGCAAACATATTGTAATCAATTGAATATTTATGTCTAATATTTTAACGGTTCAAATTTATTTTGTATATCTATCACCATATTATTGAAATTTAGATTACTGAAACATAATTTTAGCTGATTACCGAAGCATGATTGTGTTCTATAATTTCTTTTAATTGCAGTTTATGGAATCATATGGAAGGTTGTCTGACCTCACCGAGAAATCCCAACTTACCTTCTGTGAATCTAAGAGTGTGAGGGTTGCCGATTCCGTATTCTATTGTGGGTTATCCTACATACAAGGAAATTTATACTGCTGTTGTGGGGAAAATGGGATTAAAATCTACAACAAAGCTTTGGAGAACATAGGCAACATTACTTCTGGCAATATGGGTGACATCATCCAAGCAGCTGCGCTTGCAGCTGGCGAAATAGTGGTAGCATCCACCAATGGACTTTATCATCTTGGACCATCAGGTTAGATATGTTCATAGATAAACCCTAGTTCTTTATACATCACGGACCACCCTGCAAATGGAACGTTTTGGGACCATTTTGAGACTCCCAAATGTCATTTTGAGCCCCACAAATAGAACTGGTCACAGAACAAACAAACAAAGCGAGATAGAAATAAACAACAGTCAGTAATTGCAGATTATAACTCTGTTTTGGCTGAGGCTCAATGGTTGCAATTTAGGTGGGCACTAAAACATGTTACGTACACAAAAAAACGTGCTTGAAGAGAAAGATCGCAGGGAACTTTAGCACTTTTCAAATGCAATTAAATTGTCCTTTAAGCGCCAGAGATCAACTAGTTAATTTCCCTATATCGGACCAATTTCGCTCAGCCCCAAGGGTGGTCCGATTCCAGGTTTTTTATTATATGCCAAAAAAACCAGTAGATAAAACCACTTGTCGGGCGGTCTTATTTCCCGAATGGTTTCATACCTCGGTAGTGCTATATATGGAGAAATATCGTTTTCAGTCTTTTTTGCGATTTGTCAAAAATAGATCACTGTGATCAGAACATAATAAAATTATTATTAGATCATTAGCACAACACAGTAACACAAAATTAGTAAAATTAGCCTAATTATACTTAATTTTTTATACAATAGGCTAGATGATGTTACATATTTTAGCTGTTTTTGAAGTAATTGTAAACTTCCGGTGATCGACCTGGACCCTGATCGAGAAGGTTAAGGTCACTTCTTTTAGAAGGTCATTTAAGCTCAATGGGTCTGAACTGAGCTCAGTTTGCTGTACTTATAACTAACCGTTTTCGAAATTATGTGAACTTCCGGTTTTTGACCTTTGCCATGATGAGGTAACTGCAACGTCTGTTATGTCCAAAGGTTCGGAAACAAGTTCAAAAGTTCAGTATTTCTGACCATTTTCGAGATAACGGTCAACCTCTGGTTTTCAACCTTGGTCAGGGCCAAGTATGTCAAAATGATCAATGTACGTCTTATGTAACGTCTTTCAAACTTTTAGGGTCGAAATTGAGCTCATAATTTCAAACGATTTACGAGATAATGGTTCATTTCCGGTTTTCAACCTTGACCTTGACCGGGAAGTTTCCAAGTGCGAATTAATTGTAGATGTCTGTGGTGAGAAGTTGTTTATCATATTTTAATAATCAATAATGGTGGATAGGGATTGTTATCAGTTAGCTATTTATTTTAGGCGTGCTTAAAAACAAAATAACAAGCGGAGGCCACATGAGCGTTGCCACACACAAAGAGAAAGTTTTCGGCTCAACTTACAGAAAGAAGGCAACGGTTATCAACGCCTATAGACAACAGGAGGACACTAATTGGTATCAAGTTTGATCTATTTCTCTCCCAAGTCAGCGCGACAAAGCTGTCACTAATGCTGTGACCGAGAGAGCTATATATGCCTGCTGTTGGGACGACCACCAAATCTATGAGCTCTCACACGACGGGGAGTTGCTCAACACGTTCGGCGAGCACGGGACCGTTGAAGCGGGTCTCGTGGACTGTCCATGGATCTGCCACGTGGACTGCGAAGAGGGTCTGCTAATCATTGATTATGACAATCATCGTATCCAGGTTCTACAAGGGGACAGAGTGTGGTCCATTGTGACTTTACAACAGAACGTCGATATGCCCGAAGGTGTCATCTACGCTCCAGGGAGGCTATATATCCTTGCTTACACCCATGACGAAAATAGCCTTGAACTAAAGTTGTTTCTGCCAAGCAGTTGACTGAAACAATCTGAACAGTAGTCCTTGATACCGAAAAAGGCATTTGGGGAAAGGAGATGAAATTGGTTAAAACAGATCCGTATTGCCCAGTGAACATTGCGACGTTGCATCATCGTTGGGTAAATGTCACACCCGACATCGGATAAACGTCGGCTTTTGTGTGATTATGGAAGAACAACGTTTACCTGCTGATGTTGAATAGATGCCGGTTATCGAACGCCTAATCAACATTGCGAAAAGGTTATGAATGAAAGTCGAAACAACGTCTACTTTCCAATGTCATAAAGATTATATTTTTCGTTCTCATTGACCTGTATTTTCGAAGCGACTTGTCACGGTTCCCATTTCGGGTGAGCGATAACATGATGAGGTTATTTGTAGGGTGTGTCCCCGACGTCTACACAACGTCGATTTCCTTCGTCTCTTCAACGTTGCGTCAAAGATATTGAGTAGACGTCAGAGTAAGTGGCGTTTAGGTCATCCAGCAGCAACGTCTGAACAACGTTGCTTATCCATCGTCTATTTAACTTTATATCAGCGACATTGATTAGGCGTTGATCTATATTCACAACCAATGTTGCCTTATATATTCCTGTTTTGCGATACTTGACAAAAGAAACTTGTTTTCAGCCACGGAAGATGTTCTATTTCATTTCAACAATCTGGACATACTTTAGCCATTAGTTCTCTTCCCCCCGCCTCCCTGCCCCCACCCCGCTCCCTCATATTCAAAGAAAAATCACAATTGAGAATTAAACAAAATTATTTTTTGGAGGGGGAGGGGAGGGGAGAGGTTGTGCTTCTACGATTTACGGGCAAATGTAAACAAAACTTTGAATCTCATGTGTTGTGTTTTGAACGTAAGAGTGATGACTAATGCTCCGATATGTTTCATGTATTTTTTTCATAATTTTAATCTCGTAACTGTCTTGCTTCACCCATATTAAATTTATTCCCTATATACAACCCCTATGCTTTATGAATATACTTTTACAAATGTTATACTTAATTTCATACGACATATATTCTGTTTTTAAATAAAATTAATTAGATAATAAACGTGGTTTGGTTTATATAATGATATATAAATATGTTATATATATATGTTATATATGTTATATATATATATATATATATATATTAGAGTTCGCAATTTTGAGCGAAACACCGAGTCGGGATTTGGTCATTTTTTTCTTTTCTATATATATATATATATATATATATATATATATATATATATATATATATATATATATATATATATATATATATATAAGGGAAATGGGAAAGAATTATCCAGCGAAATGATGACTCATACATATGAGCATTTTTTAGCGTTCGTGTAGTTCTGTCCCGCCACTGGTCTGGTTTCTGGGGTCGCAGTGTATTATTAACAAATTTTAATTACAAGGATTCGGCCCGTACGCTTTGTTTGTCTTGGCTTTTTATGGAACTCCGACACCTTAACCCCACCATAACATTCCACCCTACTCCGCCCTACCCCACCCCACCTTATCCCACCATGCCCTAACCCACCCGACCCAAGAAGGGAGCCACTTAGTGGCATCTTCGAATGGATAAAAAGGAGGCTATTTTTCATACTTTGTACTCTGTGTCTAAGGGTCATTTTAAACGTCAATGACGGGCACGGGTACCAAAATGTATATAACCCCCCGCCCCCGACCCCCACCTCTCCCCCTCAAACCTGGGCTGGCACCTACATATATTTCTCAAAGCAGACAAGGCGAAAAGTATAAATAAAATTACTTTAAAATTTAAAACACATCAAGCAGTAAGTGGAAGATACAGTGATTTAGAAGCTTAATCAGTCATGCGGCCATTGCCAACTACCGAGGTGTTACATTCAAGTGGGGGATGGGTTGAGGGGGGGTGGCAGGGAGTTCATATAGTGCCTTAGCACAAGTATGTTTAGGTTAAGATTTAGGTCAAAATTAACTGTCAAATGATTCAACAGGTAATGCTGTGTACATAAGGTTTTCGAAGCATTAAGTGGAAGGAACGGTAGCTGCAATGCCTTATTGTGAACAAATGCCTCTTAGAATAGGTCATAAAAAACCACACTGATTTATTACAAACTTGACGCACTTTCAAAACATTTTATTTCGTAAAGAAACATCCAAGGATTTTTTAACGGAGAGAAAAATACAGACTTGTGGTTCTCCATAATTGTAATGTGGTAATGATATGGGAAACCATTCGTCATGATATGGGAAACCATATGTGATGATATGGGAAACCATATGTGATGATACGGAGAACCATTCGTGATGAAATGGGAAAACAATTCGTAATGATATGGGTAACCATGTGTGATGATATGGGAAAACATTCAGAAGCCATAAAAAGTACAATGAAGCCTCCGAATCAATGGAACCGCCTAAAACTGGTCTTCAGTTAAGCCAAACGGTTTATATAATTAAGAAAATAAAACACATGTTTATATACTTTGTTTGTAATCTGAAAATACAGGTTAATTCGAGGTTAATTCAGAGAGTCTCAATGAGTTAAATTCCTGTCCAGCTCAATACGGTCTCAATTCCGAGCTGGTCTTATCCAAAGGTTCCACCGCCTTGACTAGAAAACTTAATAAAATCAATTATTTAATAAAAAAACATAATATTCAAATCAAAACTCTTAATATATCAGAGCTGACGCACTGAACATTGTGCAATAGCACAATGCCGTTTTGAAAATGGATATGATTCATAGAGCGCCTTGTGCCTATGACGCTTGTTTTGCCCCTGTATTCTAAATAGGGCAAAATGTTCACTGTCACATGCCTAAGAATGGAAAAACACGTGGTTAAATACGAGGCACTGAACGTTGCAGTATAAAACTCTATAAATCACTTCGGGATGATAAGACGTTGTAGGAGAGCTGGGTATCTTACACTATGATCGAAAGAGTTCTACTGTTGTTTTGCAGCCTCGTTCTGGCAACGGCACAGGATGCGACCGTCCGGACATCATACGGCAGAGTGAGAGGGCAGGTGAAGGAACTGAACGGTAAACAATTCACGCAGTTTTTGGGAGTGCCATTTGCAGCGCCACCTGTTGGTGCTTTAAGGTTTCGTCCACCACAGATTCACGAAGGATGGGGTGATACTCTTCGGTACGCTCTCGAGTGGGGACCAGCTTGCACGCAAGAAAGATCGTTTGGTGAGTGGAGAGATCCTGCTTTTCCGGACCGACTTATGATATACCCGTATGACGAAGACTGTTTACTGCTGAATATCTGGGTTCCTGGTGACGTATCAATGACGACTCCGGGATCACTTCCCGTGGTTGTGTTTATACACGGTGGCGGGTTTGAGACGGGCTCGTCCAAGATGGCTCTCGGCGATGTCTTCGTTACAGATGCTGACCCCGTTGTCCTTGTTACTATACAGTATCGCTTGGGCATATTTGGATTTCTAACCACTGGTGATGAAGTCGTGACCGGAAATAATGGCCTTAAAGATCAGGCATTTGCACTGAGATGGATTCAGGAAAATATTGCCGCATTTGGAGGAAATCCAGATCAGGTTACAATATCTGGACAGTCATCGGGTGGGGAGAGCGTTCTGGCACATATGATCAGCCCCATGTCGACCGGATTGTTTCATAAAGCTATCGCACAAAGTCCCTCTGCCTCATGGATTTATCCAACCATAGATCGACTCTCAGGCTACTTTCGGGAGTATGCGCTGGCCTTTAACTGTGAAGGAGATTCCGCGGAAGCCATCGAATGCCTCAGGACTAAATGGTGGCTAGACCTCAACAGCAACAGCTTCTTGCGATTCGTCCTTGCGCAACGCGTCATCGACGGCGGGTTCATCACGGACGAACCGCGCCATCTGTGGGCAAAGGGAGAGTTCAGCGATGCTCAACTCATGGTTGGTTGCACGAGCGACGACGGGAAAATAGTGCCGGACTATTTTACTGCTATGGGCTTTGATTTTGCCAGAGACAGATCACGTGACTTGGAAATATTTGGTGACTCGGTAGACTTTTTGCTTGCTCTTCAGTTATCAGACGTTAAAATGGACACGTTTAAAGCTTCCCGATACGGCCGCGCACTGGCGAACAGAGACGACCTTTTCACAGATATCAAAGCCCGTTATTACGACACAGAAACTGACCCTCTCATGAAAGCTAGAGGTATGCTGAACAGTTTCAGGGATGCTTATTTCCTCGCTTTTGGTTTATGGACTGCAAATCAAGTGGTGAAAAGTTACGGTGATGTCTACGTTTACATCTTCGATCACGCCACGTCACTGCTGGGTTTAGACAACCCCGGGGGTGTGACACTGGGAGCTCCTCACACCAGCGAGTTACCGTATCAGTTTGGCTACGGTTTCTCGGATCCGGACACAATACGGATGACGGCAGACGAGCTCGCACTCACCCGCTCCATGATCCAGGCATGGACTTCATATACGGCCGGGTAAGTCACTGTTAATTGTGGCGGAGGGTGAAGATAGAGTGAGGGTAAACCCTGCAAAACAATAAAAGCATTGTTTTCTCTTAAAACAGCTGACTGTTTGATTTAAGTGGTAAAAGGCCAGTGTCAGTAACGGCATCAGTAAAACGTAATTTTCGAATTTAGCGTTATTAAAAAAATGACGATAGGTTCCTTGAGAATTAGAAAAAAGAGGAATTTTTCAGAGGACATCCACAAAGTACGCACAAAGTACGTACAAAGTAAGCACAAGGTACGCCCAAAGTACGTACGTATGGAGGGGGTTGCGATGGGATCTGGATTTACGGGTATGATGATGCTTAAGTAAATGATCGACGGTGCAAATGACGCGTATCACGGATTTTGGCGGGGACGGGGGCGGGAGGGGGGAGGGGATCCAAAAAATCTTTTGCGAACATACTGCATGGTTGTCTCCTAAATTTTCAATACCGCACTCGACATAAAATGAATATTTTAGCGGGAAGATCCGTAAGATTATCGGTGGGTTTCAAAGAGCACTTAAGTACCATAGCTCCAGCTAAATCCCCTTCCCCCTTTCCCCACTCGCTCACTTTCTCTTCCCCACCACAGGGGTTCGGAAAGATCGTGGCGTCGTAAAGTACACTCAGGCGCTCAAGTGTGTGTACACAGAAGCAACAATAAGGTGCGACATCTGAACCATGAAAATTTTAAATAAAAGCAATAGTGAAATGATTTCTGTTTCAGTGACGCGTCATACTTGGATATAAATGGCGATAAAATTGAGTGGAAAAAGTACACACTTGAAGAAAACAATGTGCTTACTTTCCACACAAACATGACTTCTGATTCGCTGCGAGACGATGACCAATGGCAGGTGGCTATGGAATTCTGGGTAGCGATAGGCGCACTTGCTGACTGGGAAGATGTAGATGGTAAGGGTAGTACTGTAAAAAAGCTCATCACTGGGGTGTTTTACATGCGGGAAACACCCCCCCCCCCCCCGATTGCTATCATTTGATTACGATAGACACACCGTTGGCATGGGTAGTGGGATTTACAAGGAAAGAGAACAAATATAAAATTTAGTAAGTAAACAGAATATATATATAAACAGAAAAACAATACATAATGTGGGTCTCGAAATTGAAACAGAAAAGAATCTGCCATTTTTTTTCTCCTTTTTAAAATCAGAAGACCACTGTATATATTATTTTTTGTCAACTTCATTCACTAAATTTGATATACAACTTTATTAATTTCAGGAATGAGATAGCGAAACTTCTGTAACACCAAACACGATGAGGACCGCGAACCCACTACACCCTACATGAGGAATGTCAACAATGGTCTCATTTCCGTGGTTTTTAACAACAGAGAACCAACAATAGTGGCTTCGTTACAGAATATATAGGATGAACATTTCCTCAATGCACAAGAACTAACAACATTAATATTCTGTCGCATGTTGAAACACTAGTAATTGCCTAAAAAAAGTTATGTTTACAATACACTTGCTTCCTTTTTTATTGTAACACACTCGCATAAAGAAACCTAACATGGGTAAACGGCAAAAATTGAAAGTTGAAAATGAGTTTAAAGTCGCTTATTGTGTGATGAGAAAGTATAAACATAACAACGTCGACCAACGTTAAGCTTGCGACGTCGTCCCGACCAAAGCACAGCATTGATTCTGGTAGTCATTTGGCTGTGATTGGCCGCGACCACAGAACAATGTCTTTCTAACGTCTTTGGCAAAACGATGAATAGACGTTGGAGAAGCAATGTGGTTTAGGTATTGCATCTAGTCGCAACCAGAATGCAGACCCAGCGTCTTTGGTACAACGTTTCATAAACATCGGAAAATCAAAACTACGAACTTGCCGCCATTTGCGCAATACAGTGTCCAGCAAAACCGCAAGATAAAAAAAAAACACATTCTGTTCTTTATTACACGAAAGGGTTACACTTTAATGTGTGTGGTTTTTCTTTTTGACTTTCGGTTAGATAGTACTTTTATAGGCTTTAATAAGAAAGAACATGACTTGTACATAACATGTAGGCAGAACATGACTTGTACATAACATGCAGATGCAACATGATTTGTACATAACATGCAGACAGAACGTGACATGTACATGTAGAACGTAAATAAACACAATTGAAAATGAAGACGGACGAGTGTATTACTGTCCTCACCAGTGTCAAGGTCACGCGTGACCTTCATGTGACCCCGCCCTTTTCTGGAGCACAAGCTTCTCAAATCGCACATTCCAATTGAAACATAAGTCAACTTTTCGAAGCTCATTTCACTGTTTTACAGTTCATTCAAAGTTTACACTTCCGACATTTCTATCTTTTTAAAAACAAATATCAGACTTTCCCTTATTGTATTTTTCTTACATTTTTTGTTATCTCTTATGTGTGAGTATGCTAACAATAAATTCTAAATAAGAAGTTTGAAATTGAAACAACGTTCATGTTCTAACGTTGGACATACGACGAGGGACGGTGCGGAGACGTCTGAAAACAGTAGAATTATATAAAGTTTCTTTTCAAATGAAGTCGGAATTATCTGTTTGAACTCATCTGACAACCTAACAGGAAATAAACTGGATAAAAATTATTTACTGAGTGTTTTTTATGCTTTCTGCTTTTCACCATAGCACAAAACCGAAAAATAATGAAGAAGAAGAAGAGTCCAGAATAAACTCTCAAAACTGTCTGTTTATTTCTTTTGTTATTTTCTTTTCTGCAAGAAAAAGTATCCCTTCAGTTATTTAAAGAGTTGCTTTTAAATGAGCGTTTGAATAAAATATTTTCATAATGAACATTATTAATTTTGATTTGAGAAATAAGAAATAAAAGAATATAAAACTGAGCAGTGATGCCACATTTCCACTGAATGGTCTATAGTTCGTTTTTACCGGCAACCCTATAAAGGCACAAGACGATTTATCACAATCCTAAGTAATTACTAAACGAGCACGGATCTTTCTATAAAACAGCCAAGCATTTTTTGTAGTGAGAAAGATGCACCAAGTTTTATGTATTAACCAATGTAAACTTTATAACAATATCAATGAAAGCTTGCAGATTTGCAACACTGTAATGCTTAAAATAGATGTCTTTAAAACTTCTTTGGCGCCCGCCTTGTAACATTAGCAATTAAATCACGGTTCGATTATGCTAGGCGCGCTCTTTTTTTTTTCCTTGTCTCTAACACGCTGCTAAATAAAAAAAGAGTGGTTTGGGTAGTCATTTCTTTAATGGCATAAAGTTCGCGAATAGCAACAAAACATAGCAACAATTTCAAAACCTTAAGTAGGTGTTGAACATAACTTTGTCCACTACACATACTACCAATAAGACAATAAACCTTAAAATGTAAGGGGACAGGGGTGGGTGGCGGGTTTTTCTTTTTCAAAAACTGTTGTTTTTTTGCGCTTGCAGATTGCGATGGTAGTTTTCTCTGCTAAAAGCTGTTAATGCTGCGCTTGCAGATTGCGAATGAGAAAGGAGAGAAAGGAAGCCCCTTTTTAAAACACACGCATTAATCCGTACTGACAAGAGTAACAGATGGTCAGCGACATTTAACAAACAATATTTCGACGGCGAAGACGCCCAGTGTTTAAACAACAATTAGGAGATGGCTAGTAAACTGCCAGAGACGCCCAGTGTTTAGATAAGAATCAAGAGATGACCAGTGAGATTAGCAACCACTCGGCGGAGACGCCAAGTGTTTAGACAAGAATTAACTGTGAAGGTGGGCAGGCAGAGTTACACGCCACTCGCCCGTTTTAAATGTAAATAATCAGATTATTTATGGTATTAAAACTTCTTTGGCGCCCGCCTTGTAACATTAGCAATTAAATCACGGTTCGATTATGCTAGGCGCGCTCTTTTTTTTTTCCTTGTCTCTAACACGCTGCTAAATAAAAAAAGAGTGGTTTGGGTAGTCATTTCTTTAATGGCATAAAGTTCGCGAATAGCAACAAAACATAGCAACAATTTCAAAACCTTAAGTAGGTGTTGAACATAACTTTGTCCCAAACTACCCAAACCGAAAAGTATTGTAGATTAAGTATTCTTGGGGTTGATTGGAATTTTTGCGGCATTTCTTCCAAGGACACGGGAGCATTCCAGGCGCAAGCCGAGAGGGACGTCCGTGTATCGGAGGTAGGCGTCCGATTTCCAGTCTCCCTGTGATTTGATGACCTCAGAGGGGAGACCACATGCCAGGGCGAAGCTGGCCCCAGCTCGGCGGAGGCTATGGCCGCTGAACTGGGTGTCATCCAGTCCGATACTCTGGAGGTTCCGCCTGAGCAACGCGCCGAAAATCGCATGGGAGAGTGTGGCCAGGGCGCCTTCGCGCCTAAATGAGAACAAAGGGGAGTCCTCAGGGGACTTGGTCGTGGTCAGAAGGCGACCTAGGGCATAAACTGGGCAAAGTGGGGAGTCGGGGATACGGGGCAATGGGACGACCAGTTGATGGCAAAAGTTCCGCATGGTCTTCGTGTGTTTGACATGAACGAGGGCCCCGTCGGCGAGGAAGGTCACGTCGCGACGGCATAAGTCTCTGCGGCAGTCGTGACTATCCTGTGAACGCGTGAGTAGGGTGGATTTCCTGAAGAAAGTGAAAAACCCAACCAAGCAAGCCGCCCAGAAGCACATGTCAAGTGACCGGTCGAGGTCCAGTACGTGGAGGAATTGAGCTAGAATATCCAGTGACAACGCGAGTTTTTTCTTTGGTGGGCTGCCGCGTTTGGCCTCTAAACCTTTAAGTAGTGTCTTAAGGCGGTAATTGTCCTCCGTCGGATTCGGGTGGTCGTATTCAAATGTAAGAAGCGGATCGCGGACAGGTAGCACCTGACGGAGTGAGGCTTTAGGGTGCGGCCCAGGAAACACGCGTAGCGTAACAGGGTGTCTGTGTCAGCGGGGACAGGTCGACAGCGAAAAAACGCGCAAAATGAGAGGAAAGCCTTGATGTGGGTGGAGTAGGCGGCATGGGTGTTGTCGGAATAAGCAGCCGAACGCAGCTGTTCTACCTCCATATCCAGCAGCGCTGTTTCCCTGACCACTCCTGAAACAGGAAGCGCATTGTGGCGTCAGACATGTGATTACGAAGGTCAGATACTGGCACGTGCGCGAATGCGTAGGTGGCGTGCGTTAAATTGCTCAATCTTGATAGGCTGTCAGCTAGTTTATTCTCCCGCGTGTTTACGAACGACGCGTTAATACTTATATTATACTTAAGACATATTAACATGATATCAGTAAGAATATCCGATGCCGCAATGTTCCGTATAGAGCCGTTATTGAGGGCATGGAGCGTGACCATATTGTCGGTGAATACCCTCACTTTCCGTCCTGTATAGATGGTCTTCCAGCGTTTCAGGGCAAGGTGTACAGCGGCCAGCTCTTTAACATTAATGTGGTGTTTTTCGAGGGGCGGAGCATCGACGTGCCAATTGCAATAGAGCCAGTCTAAAGCGAGGGTCCCGCGGACCAGGGCTGCTCCAGCAGCGGCAGAGCTGCTGTCCGTCACGATGTATGCAGGATCGGGCAAAGACCTTTCGAGAATGAAATGGCACGTGCCGTTGAATGAGCTGCATAAGCGATTTAGCATAGCGATATCGCGGCGTGTATCAGCGGAAATACGGACGCGGAAGTGGGGGCGGCGCAGTGACGTCATCAGCGAGATGAGGCGGCGCATTGCTGGGCGTATGACACGAACTACTCGGGCGACCCAGTTTAGTTTCCCAAGCAAGCTCTGGATGTCCCGTTTGGTAAAGCGTTTGTGCTCGCAAACGGACCATTCGCGTAAGGTGTTTTGCGTATCCTCTAGTTTATCGGAGGGGATGGAGAGTTTACAGTTAATGGTGTCGATTAACACACCCAGAAACGTGAGGCACTGAGTCGGGTAGACGCATTTGCTCCAATTAATGGTGAAGCCGAGGGAGATGAGGGTGTCAAGGAGATAGTCCATCGCTGACTGGGCATCTTCGCAGGTGTCCGCAGTGATAAAGAAGTCGTCAAGGTAGCAGATCACCGCCTTAATACCTTTCCGGCAAAGCATGCGGCACACACTCTGTGTTATGCGGTGAAAGATGCCGACACTGAGGGACGCACCAAAGGGGAGTCTAGTGTCTACCAGGAATGTGTGCTGTTTATCGCCCTTGAATTTCCATTTCAAACCTGTAAACTGCTGTGAAAATGCGCTTAAGGGCACGTGCCTATATGCCGATTTAATGTCCACCTTGGCCATGAATGACCCTTGCTTGGTCAAGCTGACCGCAGTGTCCACAGACGTAAATTTGTGCTTGTCCGGGCAGGCGAAGCTGTTGACTGAGTTTCCCTCCGGTTTGGAACAATCATGAATGAGGCGGATACCGTCTTTGTCCTTAGGCACGGCTGATATCGGGGAGATTATTACCGGTTTTTCAAGAGCAATTTTGTATCTTCCCAGGGAGAGTTCTTTCTTTATCTCTGTTTCGACTAAGTCTCTGTATGTGAGTTCCGCAGATCGACTATTTGGGGCTTCGGAAGGTTCAATAGACTGGGTTTTGGTGTTTACGATGTCGAAACCATTCTTTATGCCGTTTAGAATGAAGCATTTGTCGCTATCTGAACACAATAATCGTTCCCAGATCGTGATTTTGTTAGCAAGCGGGTTAGAGACGTCTGGTTGCTAGGCGTGAGTGTGCTCGGGGTGATCTCGGAAGCACTTCAGGCACACGTGTGAAAACCTGCACCCTTGGAGGGTGCACCCCCGGCGGCCATTGAAGTTCCGGCAAATCTCCTTCCCGTTGTGGTCCCTGGTAACCTGAGCTCGGGTGCGGGGATGTGGGTGGCGGGGTTGGCCGTCGTTGCGTCCTGAGGCCTGGAAGCGGGAGGAGAAGAGGCACACTCCCATAAGGTAAGTGTCGTCTTCCCCCCACCTGAGCTGACCCGTGTGTACGCGCTGCCGGTACTCGAAGTCGTACCGCATGCAACGGTTTATCGGGTAGTGCTCACACATGTCGGCGAATTTAATGGCGTACAGGTTGTACCCGTCCCGATCTTCCTGGGACTTGAAGTGTCCGGAACGTCCCAGCGCTTCATAGATGCGCCCATGCCCTTTTATCCATTGCTGTAGAGTGGTGTCTTCAGGTTTGGGTCTGCGCCCGCTGGTTGAGAGGACGATGCGCGCGTCTCCCTGCGTCGAGAGAACCGATTCTTCGCTCTGTGAGCCGAGGAAAGAGCCACAGAAGTCCTGGACGAAAAATGGTTTCACATTACCTGGCGTTTTGCCGGTGAGCCACGGGTCGTTGTCGGTCGTCGATCTGTCCTTGAGGGACTCTAAGAAGGCTGCCATCTCCGTATCGCTCGTCTTCGGAATGGTCGCGAGGGTGACCGGTTCCGTGTCCTTTTCAGTAGCAAGGTCAGCATTTGGCGAGCTGGACGCTTCAGGGGCCGCAACACCCTTGTCTAGCCTGTCCGCTTTCCTGTCGGCTTTGGCGTCGCGCAGGTCGCTAATCGCTGCCTGGAGGGCTTTGGTTTGCCCTATTGAAAGCTTTAGAGCCTTCAGAACTGTTGCATCGATGTGCGCGACTGTGTCCACGGACAGAAACTCCTCATTCACTAAAGCCTCTACCGTACTCTTAGTGAGGTGTTTTTCAAGTGCCCAAGCCTTCAGTTCACTTACAGCCTTAGCAACATGTTCTTCATCCATCGTAATTCAGTTTTAATTCCGAAAGTTTCGCAGTTTTTACTTTGTCTATCCCGGCAATTATCCTATAATTAAGTAGCCGCTTTATTTATTTTTATTTTTTTCTTTTTCAAAAACTGTTGTTTTTTTGCGCTTGCAGATTGCGATGGTAGTTTTCTCTGCTAAAAGCTGTTAATGCTGCGCTTGCAGATTGCGAATGAGAAAGGAGAGAAAGGAAGCCCCTTTTTAAAACACACGCATTAATCCGTACTGACAAGAGTAACAGATGGTCAGCGACATTTAACAAACAATATTTCGACGGCGAAGACGCCCAGTGTTTAAACAACAATTAGGAGATGGCTAGTAAACTGCCAGAGACGCCCAGTGTTTAGATAAGAATCAAGAGATGACCAGTGAGATTAGCAACCACTCGGCGGAGACGCCAAGTGTTTAGACAAGAATTAACTGTGAAGGTGGGCAGGCAGAGTTACACGCCACTCGCCCGTTTTAAATGTAAATAATCAGATTATTTATGGTATTATAGCCTTGCCCCTTTTGACGTCAAAGGTAATGGAATTATAAAATCTTACTAGCAAAGCACTGGTAAACGAAAGGCATTGAACGCAGCCGCGTAAATGTGTGTAGCTAAATATAAACATTCATAATTATCTAAGGGTACAGTGTTAAGAATAGTGGGGTTTGGTACAATGATTGTATTTCTTCTGTTTCTTATTTTGCAGCCTCGTTTTTGTACGTAATGATAGAGGATGCAATGGTGACAGGGCGGGTGAAAAAAATTGAACGATAAATAGGGTTTGTAGACATCTCGCCACACGCGCAACTCACCATACCTACCAATTCGCAAAATGGCGGTAAATATGCCATTTCGCCAAGGTCTGATTATCTATCAACCCGCCAAATGATGATTATCTGACCATTCGCAGAAAATGATGGTTATCTACCAACTCGCATATGGCGGTTATCTCCCATCTCGCCAAATGGTGATTATCTGCCAACTAGCCAAATGGTGATTATCTGACATTCCGCCAAGTGGTGGTTATCTGCCAGCTTGCCACCATACTTTCTGACAACCCAGTAAACACTGTGATGCTCGGAAGCGTTGGGAAAATGTCGCACCCAACGTTTGATCAATATTGGGCTTGGTTATGGAAAGCAAAACAATGTCTGCCGTCCGACATTGGATAGACGACATTTTTGCATATCACGCTTTGCTACTAATCTTGCAATCGATTCATGTCCTTTAAGATTTTTCCTTCTTAGCAGTGACCATCAGCTCCTTTTTATTTGTTTGTTTTTGTGAGAAACAAACTGCTGGTTGTAAGCTATATAATAATTTCGCAAACTTGAATACCAGTATATTGAAACACATATCAAGTTGCACCGTTCTATTGAAACTAACAACAATCAGGAGTTAAACGTTGAGAACTTTACTTTAAGTTTTAGTTAAGTTGAAGGCACGAACTTGTAATGGTAAAGCATCATACGCACATAATTCATTAGAAAGTACATGATAGCATTTTGTATGATCCTGACCAAGGGCTCTAGCATGAGTTTATTAAACACTGAATTGCTTTACATTCGACTGGAAAGCCGTGTAGTTCAGATAGTAAAACAGAGTTCCGTAACATATAATAGAAGCTGCAAAAGAAGCCGAATAATATCATGCCTGAGCAAAGTTTATGGTCAGAAGTCGAGTCTATTCAAGCATGAGCAGATGAATAGCAAAGCTATAAGAGCAGACCTGTGTAATTTAATCCATAAGGAGTATCAGCAGCTAATGGGTATGCATTTTTCACAATACAAACTGTCACATCAGCAGATTGCATAGGTGTGTGAATACAGTTTCCTTTGAGCAGAATCGACTCAATATTATATTTCCAAAAATTATATTGGAGTGTAATATAGGCAATAAGTTTAGCAAAAGCTCAGGTCAGTGTAAAATAAAGAATAAAAAGATATCAGATCAGGGATAACCAAAATAATTTTTGCCCCACATATACAAAAAAAATTCCTATACTCTTCTGCTTATACATAATGCACAAAACACGTCTAACGAATTGTGTATACTCTTGGTGTATTACATTAATATGAGAAACATCATACACGGTTAATCTGAGAATCACAAACCAGAAAGCCTGGTTAAGGAATTTATAAATAAAAGAGACGGTATTTGACAAAACAACCTCCTTGCAACAAAAAAGGTAAATAATGTGTCACCCTTTTTTTATTTTAGAGATATTTCACCCTCGACACAATAGCGGTATTTATGTTATTAGAGAACTTTTCAAATTGTGTGCCTGAAAATAAAATCTTTTGATAAAGAATGTTTTGAAAAAAATTGCAAAACTTATTTTCAATACAAATGAACAAATGCAAAGAAGTATGAACTAAATGTAGCTATTTCTTATTTCATACACGAGACAATTTGAGTTTGAATTTTAATTGAAGTGATGTTTTGATCAGTCGAATTTATCTTAGTCCACGCTGTGTTTTATACATTTCAGAGCTAAATTTTCTTATTCAAATATGATAAAATAATCATATCGACATGTTTAATTACACCAATTTACTAAATGTGCAATTAAAATACATATTATTCGATGAGCTGTGTTTTACTCATGAATAGTGTTTTTTAATTTAATTTTTTTAAACAAATATTTATTCTGAACACAAAAGAAGTAAAGTGACAAATCTTTTACTTTCCAAAAAGTTCTGTCAGCCACAATTCACCTGTGAGTCAGTGTGTTATTAACGGTCCTTTACCTGTGAGTCATCATAGCAAAATGCTTTAGTTGTATTAATAGCAGTATTCACCTGTGAGAGCTCATTACACAATACTCGAGTTTGCAATATTAACGGTATTCTATCTGTGGATCATCATAACACAATACTCATATTTATAGTAACGGTATTTCACCTGTGGGTCACCACAGTAGAATATTTACAAATTCAAACTAGAATATTTATCATTTTTGCAGTCAGGTGTTTCCAAGTGTATTTGCTTATATATTTTCAGAATCAAGCAATTATTATAATGCTTTATTGACACCATTATTTTCTAGGTTAAATATTTCAAGACGGATAAGAGACAGTGCTTCTTATTTTGTACAGACGACACAAGACAGCTCCTTTTCGGCGTCGTAAGGAGGGCAAGGCACAGAACCACTACAGACTGCCTCTACGGGATACACTAGAGCCCCATCGGTGTTTGCATCTCCGCCGCTGATACCTTCTGCACCTTCATCAATACATATGTATGTTGTTTTATGGTGGCCAATGTGACCAGAAGCCAGATAGCCAACATATTCAAGCGTCCAGCCCACTGGACAGCTCGTCTTGGCTGGTATCATGATATCGCGCGACCTCCCATTGACGTCACACAGTGCACAAGGCACATCTTGGTCAACGAGTGAACCTGATTGATACTCTACACTATACATTAGACTGTAAAACTGGGTTCCAGGAGTCGTTGTATTTAGATATTCTGGATCGTATGGAAGGCATTGATAGTTTACACCACCTCCTTGTTGCGAAAAAAATGAGCCTCCAGCGAATCCTGAAAAAACAAGTATGATTATTTTATAATAGTTCCTTAGATACTGAAGCATATTCCTGTTCTATGCAAAGTATTTCACAACTATTGTTGCTCCGTTTTAGAGTATGGTAAACAAATTAAGCGAACCTTCTGTAATATGCTCAAAGGAAACGGTCAGTGATTAGTGCAGAGTACTTTTCTATTTTCTGTAATTTTCATTGATACTGATATGCTTCTTTTCTTACAATCAGTTTGCTAGTCAATCACGAGGTCATTTCCAATCCGTTTTTGTGTTTGGAGAATAATATGTTACCAAGCTAAACGTGCAGTAAGGGATTAGGCAGTACTCGATAAAACATTAAAATATTAAAGTTTCCTCAGCTGAATACGGAGTCGCACCACACTTAAATTATTTCCTGGTTGCCCAAGAACAGGAAATGTATTTGAAAACATAGCGCCATCAAAGTTTTGTTGTAAAGGTTAGTTCCTATGGCATAAGAGACTTAAAAATGAGCAAAGCAATGGTGAAGAGATTAGATTATGGTTTTAAATTTGTTTTATTTGCCGTATTTTTCTAGTTTTTGAAATATAAGTTTTAACTGCTTATTTAAAATTTAATAAATCAATCCCCATTTTATCCCTTATTTTAGTCGTCCAAGGTGTACACTCTGTGAAACAATTGTTGGTTTGGCTCAACGAGATGTATGAAAGGAGCCAGAACACCGAAAGTCAATAAAAAGTCAATAATAAATTAATTGTAGCCCGTGGTCATACGCTGCTGTGGTTATCACAAGTTGATGAAGAGCGCACGTCGGAATGTTGGAGAGCGGGATGACCAAAATTAATGTTGCGAGGAGCTTTGGTGTCAATAAAATTGCTACCCGATTCCTACGAACCTGCTTCGTATCGTAAGAATCATCACACAGCACAATCCTTTACAATAATGTTCAATTATATATTAGATATTCTCTTAACAAAAACACGCATTAGTTTACAATATTACAATGCTCGTTGTATTTTAGTTGGTGTCTAAAACCTTACCAGCGTAAAGCAACTCTGATGTTTCAGGACAGTCATCCCGACCCCACCTGATGTACGTAGTACCCGCGGTTGCGTTACAGTCACAAGTGTTATTGTTTTCTATTGTGTTGTTGCTGATGGTGGTAACGTTAGATACGACAGCTAGCCTCTCCGTCAGCATGTCTAACTGAGCTTGCTGGTGCTCGGTTAACATTTCAATCTGTGACTGATGAGATGCAATCAGCCTGTCAATCTGCCTTTGCTGTCTATTTATCGTGCTTGTTAGCTGAGCCTGTTGATTTTCAATAACCTCAGAGAAGAAGTTATTCAGTGTGCATTCGGCATTGCCATTGCTTGGACTGCCCAGATCCTGAGCGCCACAGGCACTGGCGTATAACAACATGACAACAGAAAACATGATGTCGTCTTCACAAATGCTACACCCTGATAATGCCATATGTCTCCATGGTTTTATACTTACCATTCACAATAGAATGACATAATCTAATTAATCGCATTTAATATTGAGAGAGTACATTTGACGATTAATCACTTTACTGGTACAAGTAAGTGAACAAGGTTTACATTTGAATGCACCTGTTTAGTAAGTAGTCCATAGGAAAACTAATAAACACTTTATGCAACTCATTATGTTAGCAATGATTGATCAAGTTATGGTTGTATAGTCAACAGCTAACGTATATATTTATTTTAGTCGATATGAGAATCACAAGTCCAAAATGATAAACAGGCATTATTTATGATAACAGGACATGGGATATCAATAAATTGCGTAATGTTTATGTAATATATTTCTTCGTCCATGATCATTGTACATATTTACCAAGTCTTACTGTTGTCTCAACCTAGCAATGTAAACAAAGAGGACTATATTGTATTGAAACACTATTATAATAACGTATTGTAGCACACATCACTGAAAGCCTCTGTCAGTTATATAAGTTAGCCTTGATGCCTACACCAACAATTCAAGCATATTGTTAGGGTATTACAAAATCAATCACTTAATCCTTGAGAATATATCAATTTTGTTAAATTAAATAACTCGAAATTAACGTATATTGCTTGACATAAAGCGTACAGCAGCTATTTATTTTGCCCTTATTATTTGTAGACTTGCATTGGTTGATAAATTTTGTTTTAGCATCTTAGTCCTTAATTCTGGAAATTGTTCTAAATTCAATTCAAAATAAATCAGTTAGAATTTTAAACGGGTTAAAACGTATCACATATAAAGCATTAAAATACGGCCGGCTACAGAATGTTAAAAAATATCGCTACATTTTTTATTTCTTGAGAATTGTCGTTTCTTTGTGAGCAAAAATGACTTTACCGGGGGTTTCCGAAAAAAGCCCAAAGCTTCTTTTTGGAAACTGTCCAATTTCAGGCGCTCATTTAGAAACCAAATAGAAGCCCCGGACTTCTATCAGGACAAAGTTTCTTAATTAGAGCCCCAGGGCTTCTATTTTTTAGATGGGGGAAGTTGTCGATAAGTTTTTATTGAAAAAAAAATAAAATTTACCATCAGTCTCTTACTAAAGCGCTACCTGCTGCAGATATCCGCACAAAAAATAACAAAACACACAAAAACAACAGTAGCTAGAAAAAAGTCGGGGAAAGCGGGGGGTGGCCTTGTGCGAAGCACAGGATCAAGCAACGACGCAGGGGTTTGCCTCACATCAAAGGATCAAGTGCACCGTGTCTGCATTGCAAGTAAATACGAGTTCTAAAAAGACTTGCAGGGAAGGAGGGGGCAAAATCACGCCGCCCGTTTCAGTGCTCGCCCCATTATATTTCCAGTAACACAGAACATGTCTAGAGGCTGCCTCATATCTAAGGATTAAGTGCACCGTGTCTGCATGCGAGTAAACACGAGTAAACATGCGTTCTAAAAACACTTGCAGGGAAGGAGGAGGGCTTTTATTAGAAAACGATTTTTTCATGTCTTTATGTTAACTCCAAATAGAAGCCCCGGGGCTTCTATTGGGAAAGAGTTTCCTAATAAGGGCCCTGGGGCTTTTATATGGGGGAGCTTCTTTTCGGAAACTCCCGGTAATACTTTAAGCAATTTTATTAAAAGCTTACATGTTAGTACTGAAACTTGTATACCAGCGAGGCATCGTTTTTATGTTAACTTTCAATGAAAGCAACTAAGCAAGCAATAAAAGTAACAACGGTTTACAACACAATTTGGTGTTAAATACTACAAAACTACCAAACCAACTAGGTTACAATCAAACTACAGATCCTATTCTTTTAATATTTGCTTACACATATTCTTGATCTTTCTGCAAATGCAGGCAGTTAAAATTATTTGGGAGATGAAGGGAGAGGATCTCGTATACATTATATGAGTCCCTTTTGACAATACCACATGCATATATGAGCATTTTACGACAATATTCGGTATATATGATTAAACCGCTGGCAGCTTCTGTAGTTGAGTGAGACACTTTTGAGAATAATATTTATACAAGGAAGCATTTATTGCAAATAGGATATCTATCTAAAGTAAACGAGGTGATAAACTTAGGTTGTCAAGTATATAGCAAACGAAACAATATTGCAGTGCTGTCCGTGCAAATAATTTTTCTGGTTATTCTGGCGTATGGAATGTTCATAAGGCAAGCCAATGTTCTTTTCATGTTCCATAGACAATAATATCATAAGTTTAAAACACTGATGTATTTACCACAGCTTGATCCTCCGCAGTCGTCACAAGTAACTCTGCATGTCATACAGGCAAGTAAATAAGCCCATCAATAACACCCCTTCTCTCTCTGTCAGCATATGTGGTATACCTAAGCTATTCAGTACATTATTGCCTAATACACTTATGGCCTCATGCACGAACAATGCCACAACATATGAACCTTGAATTTGCGTGAACACAAAGATCTACATAATCACAATACGAAAAAATCAATCTCCGCCTCAACAGTTTATCTGGGCATTCACTCCTGCTTATTAATGCATACATGTGCAATACGCTAAATTTATCCAGTCAGCATTTCTTATTTGTGCCGAATCAGCTGTTCTTTATTATGGTCTGATCTGCATTCTGTTCAACATAACGCGCATATAAGCACAAGTTTCATAATATTAAAATACAGGCGGACAGGCATCTAACATATAATATATAATATTGCTACTTATTGTTACTTGAAATTTATGCACAAATGACATACTTTTTAATTCAAAATTAGCCAAGAAAGATGGAGAAAGTCAAAATTATTATAAGTGTTTCTGTATTGGTATGCTTTTCACCGAAGATGGATAATTTATTGTGCTAAACATTGTTCTAATGCAATTAAATAGTTATCGTGACATGGGTGCTGTGACTGTCGGCAGAACTGCTTTGGATTGCACTTTGATTTATATTAACTTAAAATAATTTGAGAGAAGTTTTGCCAGAAAACACTGGATAGTATATATATATAAGTCAAATCAAAAGTAAGCATATATCAATATATTAAGGAACTCAAAGATAATACGATAACTATATATCTACTGAAACCATAATTGAATTAATTGACAGCTTTGTATGGTTGAACATTTTTAATCTGCACTTCATTTTGCACCGTCTAGCCATGTACTCGGATACAAAACAGGCCTTATCGAGATGGGTGAAAAAGATTGACGGTGCATTAAATAAAAGCTACATTAATCAATCAGGCGACTTAATTGTATTTGTTGCCATAGCAATTTCCATGACGGTGACCTTCGTCACACTCCGTGCTATGGAGAGAGCCATAATTCCTATTCGTGGTACGTGTGACCAAGATAGCGATAAACGGCAGTTTTTAAAACTTATTCAAAGTGGTTATCAAAAGAGTATCACAACCGGATTTAATAAATATTGTGACCCACGTGACAATATAAGCATATTTGTCAATGTTGTTTCAGCTGTTAAAAAAGCTACTTCTTTTGCTATGTGTGTTCTGTGTGCAACAGTAACTTTTGTACCTGTGTACGCGTTGGAAATTGAACTTATTTGCTACATTTCTTACTTATATTTACATTGCCCTCCACAGAACCGCAATCATTTTCTGTTTAAATGTATTTTGGCGCCATTATTTGTGTCAACGGTTTGCTTGTTATTGGTTTTATTCTTTTTATTTACAGTTTTAGGTCTAAACAGATTTGTAGTTGTATTTAAAAATACCCAGCCCCTGTGCCAAGCTATGTTATGTATCCTCAACACCAAACAGTTCTTCATTGTTTTGCTATGGCATGGATTTTCTACACCAACTGTGTATATAATTATGTTTGTCATTACATCTTTTAGTCAATTTAGAATTCAAATTCGCTTGTTACAAATCAAAAGACATCCTATGACATTTGAGATTGACCAGGTGAGTGGCAATCATGTGTACTCTTTTATGTCTGATTTGTTGAATTCCACGTGGAAAGACAAACACACAGGTATTGGTGCTGATGCACAGCTTCTTTCCCACACTTCTATAAAAATTACTGCTATTTATGCAATCCACAACAAAAAGCTCGTGAAGTCCTATGAGGATGCAGCCCGAAAATGCATTGAAAATGAAGCCTTGAATGGATTGCCTCTAGAGTTAGTTAACGTTCCGGTAACCACTAGAAATATAAAACATCGTAAATCTGATTTTAAAATGTTAAAACCACAAAGTGAGTCACACCGTGAGCTTGTTGATAGATACGTATTACAGCCTGGAGAACTTTACAAAGGCGAAGTGTACCTCTTTCATGGTACCCCTTTAGAAAACATCGCATCAATTATTTGCGATGGATTTGATGTAAATAAATCTGTTCGAACACCATATGGTAAAGGTGTTTACTTTGCTGAAAGTAGTCAAAAAGCTGACCAGTATTCGGATAAAAATAGTCAACGAAGAAATAACAATCTGGCTATTTTTATTGTTAGGACGGTTCTTGGTTACGTTGAACTGAATAGCAGCTATCCAGCGTATCTACATAAACGTAAATACGAGACCAAAAAATTGCGATCTCAGACTGGTGTTAGATCATCTAATAAAAAGAACAATGTCAAAAGTAGTGACAGGAAATCAAAAGTAAAAAATGCATCTTTATATAAGAAAGTTCCCAAGACATGTCGCGACAAAACGAAAAAGAATGTCGATACAATATTAGCTGGCTTTTCTAATCGGTTTAGAGAATATATTAAACCACAAACTGAGCAGTGTTATCCAGAGTTTCTTGTAATCTATAACCGAAAATGACTTCTCTTCCCGTTATTAAAATTAAATATAGATTTATTGTTATCTTAATGCTTTTTCTTAATGCTAAGTACACTGTTATTTATCTTCGCGAGTTTCTCATTCAAGTGCTATCTATTTATATTATGATACAAAATAGTACATATACTGCATGTGTATGTTATTCACAAAGATGAAGGTGTTGTCTCAGTGGTGCTTAAAATGCAATGTTGCCGTCCAGCGGCATTGCAGTTACGGTATAAGGTCGTTTTTAGAATTCAAGCATGCTTTACCTATTGTTATACTGTTGTTATACTGTTGTTGTATCTTATACTTTTGGGCTATTCTTTTTTAAAAGAAAACACTGAATCTACTGACTACCCTTTCTACAACAAATAAGATGTTCAGTGCCAAATGTGTTTGCATTATGTGCTTCTTCAGCAGACTGTAAGATAGCAATTCCATCAATTTTTATTTACTCTTGCTAAAATATTTACCATAATGATCAATTTAAAGATTTCCAGTAAAACTTTTCTACATGTTTGCTTCACTCTCTATTTTGCAAAGACAGTGAATCTAACAAAGAACCCTTTCTGTTGAGCCTTAAACAATAATTCACAAAATATTTACGTCAATTTACATGATGTGCTTCGGTGATGGCAGCTTAGTCTCTTAATGTAGCCTTTATCTTGTGTGATACATACATCGGGGTTGAAATACAATATATAAGAAAATATGGATCCGGCAAGAATACCACGCTGCCAATTAAAAAATTCATTTTCCTAAGACAGGGTTAAACAAAGATTTATCAAATGGGGGAAATTATTCAAAATAATCTTTTCTAACTAAAGATATTTTTCTCAACAAAACATTTCGTTGTATAGTTCAAATGGTCAGTAATACAACTATTTCTAAAATGGTGTTGATTCTATATTTTTATTTACTTCACTTTCAAAAGAAAATCAATAATGATCTAACATATTAAAATGATTTTATGTTTGCTTATAAAAACACTGCTTTGAGAAAACCGTTCGTTTTGAACTTCATGAGCGCCTCTTTATGATAACATTAAGCTTCGAACCGCGATTTTTCGCGGACACCTCTGTTTGACAGCAGGGAACTTGGATTTACTTTCCCTTTGTTGTTTCACACCTTTATTGATGATGCTGTTTTGAAGTTTTCCTTTACTGAACTTTAAGCAAACAAATTGTTATAGATACTCTAAGCCTAGGGAGGGGGCTACTTGGTATTTTATGTCTGACCATGGAAATAAAGGAGGCATTTTTCATTTATTTCTCCGCAATTTTTTTACAAAAAGTGGGTATATTGGAATTTCGCTCCGCGTTTGGTTAGGAGGAGGGTATTGTTTCAAAATTAGCACTAAGCGTTTAGCGACTGTTTTAAACATGCTTGGACACACAGTGTAACAAGTTGGCGCTTAGCCCAAACCCTATCCCTCCACCCCCCTCCCTCGGAACCTCCCCACCCCGTCTGTCTACATCAAAGACTATTATTGATGACGCCACTGCCCCTCTTCAGCGTAGCGTGCGACTCAATCAATGTCACCTCTTTTATCACTCTTACTTTCATCTAACGAACCAGTTTTGTAGCATTTTATTATATTATCGCGCCAAAGACCTCACACAATACTTACTGACTAAGTACAGGTGTAGCTCAAGTAGCCCTGGCTGACGACCAAAAGAAAACAAGCAAATAACATCACCAGCAGTTTTAGCAACAGATACACAGTACCTTAAAAGGCTTAAAAAGGTGACAAGAACGTCTCAATTACCTTTGTTCTTGCTAGTACACGCACATGCACAATGGTCGGTCCAGTCGAATCTTGTTTTGTTTTGTTTTGTTTTTTTTTTTTGCCTTGCATTCTCTTTTAGGATATACACTTTTAAAGAGATCATTACAGACAGGATTTGTAATAGGCGTTTTGGTCTCTCAATCAGGACTCAATCATTGCAGAACAGGGTCGTTGAGTACTGAGAAAGCAAAATAGGATGAAAGCACGTTTAAAAGTAAGCTTTAAAGTGCAAAGAAATAATATGAATGAAAACAATTGATGGATCATCTTTGAAAAAAAATGCAGTGAGCCTTTCTCGTCGTTTCGTTGATTGTCTTGGAAGCAAAAAAAACAGGGTACCAGCTTTATGTGGATAAAAATAAATTTGTTTGGAAAATGTCAGAATCACTATGCAATATGTACATGAGTAATTTCTCTTTTTAAATACGTTTCGATAATGAAATATGGCATTTGTTCTACGCTGTACTAACGTTTGTTTAAAAAAATTGAGTCTTTGTGAACTTTTAATTGAGCTTATGTGTTTTTACATTTACGCATACTGAAATCATAAACTTTCCCTGTTCACCATGGGCAATCGAAACCACAAACTGATATATTATTAAATTTTGGATCTCCCTTTGCACTTGTTAAAGATTGCATTGCATCTGAAAACGAGCACTGTGGCGTTGCATAAAGACGACTAAAGGTACGTGACATCAAAAACACTTTGGCGATTCCGATAACGTAGTCGCATATGTCGTCACAGTTATCGCCATGACAAATGCTTTGTGTTAGTCATAAATGCATTAATCCTTGGTACTTGTTACCACGGGAATGAAAAACAATGTTTCTTGAAAATTATTCAAACTAAAGCTATTGAATAGCCACTAGCGGAATTGAGAACAAGACATAGATCTTTGAATCTGTTATTCAGTTCATTAAAACAGTCACTGCCCTTTCTATCAATGTTGCATTTTTTTTCAATTTTTTCCATGGCATTGAACATTGCTTTATCTCCTACTTATGTTTACACAGGCAAAGACTAGACTATCAGCGAATGGTGCTAACACTATTCTAATACCTTTTGCTGTATCAAAATTTTGTTTCTTTTTAACAATAGTTCTTCATTTTTCCTTTATAAGTATCTGTGTCTATTCCTTATAAATGTACAGCCAGTTATGGTATGCATGATGGTCTGCATAATAAACACAACAGGATCTTTCTTAATTTTGTTATGGCATGTGCTTTCAGCGCCTTTTTCATACCTTGTTGCATATTCTTACGAATTGAAAATTAAAATTTACTTATTAAATAGTCAGTTAAACGCCATGTGGCATAAATTACACCTATAAGTGAGAATAAAATACATGATTATATTTCATTCCTATTAAATAAGACGTGGAAAGACGATAACACTGGACTTAGAACTGATTCAAAACTACTTCCTCACACAGGGACTGAAATATGTACTATTTATGTAATACGTCATAAAAAGCTATTCAAATGGAGTTGGAAACGGAATTTTGGATGGTTTCCTACTAGAAGCTATTGACGCACCCACAGGAGAAACAAGTGTGATAAGTGCAAACGCAATTTTTTCCATGGAATATCTCAGTAAAACGCCATTGTTAATAATGGTTTTGATATGAAGATACATATTCGCATCCTTAATGGTCAAGCTGTGTTTATGTTTCTGCAAGTAGTCAAAAGCTGGCCAGTATACAGATAAAACAACAGAACAAAGAAATGACAATGTGTCCATGTTAATTGTTTGCACGGCTCTTGGTTATGTTGGCTTTGATAGTAGTTGTTCAATGCACGTCAAAAGACTTTAATTAAAATTTCAAACAAGTATTACATTTAAATCTCACAACAAGAAAGTAGTTAAAAGTAGAAAGATGAAATCAAAAGCTAAAACTGCATTTTCGAGTCAGAGTGTTTGAATGAATGTAAAGAAAATACAGCAAACAAGATTGATACACTTGTACTTGCTAATTAAGCAAGATATACAACAATGTTATCCAAAATTTCTTGTTATTTATAGCTGGGCGAGAAGTGTTTAATCAATTTATAATTATTAACAGATGTGCTATAAATTAAATAAAATAAAGCAAAGATATACTGCAATGATCAGCTCTAAGCTTTTTTCCTCCTCTAGACACTCTTTTTCCCGTAAATTAATAAAATAAAACAAACAAGAATAAATTTAGGTACAAAGTTAACAAAAAGGGATAATTTATTTAAGTGCCTTGAAGGACTCTAGGCTTGCCCTCTTTAGAAACAGCAACGATCCAACAGGTCAAGGTTAAACAATCAAGTATTTCTGTCTTTCATGCGTGCATCCTCAGGATTTCTGGATGATTTATGTGTCATTTTACTTTGTACAATTTCCTACTTGCGTTCCAAAAGCACACGATAACAGTAATAATAATAGTAATGACGATAATAGTAATAATGTCAGAAATAATACTAAGGAACATGACATGTCACATGATAAGGCATGCCATCATGGTGTCAAAAATCTGATGTGGGAAGCAGGTGAATCATAGAATCCGATCCATAGACACTTAATACAAATTATGTTTTTTCTTGTGCTCCAGTTATGCACAGCTATAATATGTAGCCTTTACAAATCTACAGGTTCTTCAAAGCGACTTAATCCATACTACACATTGATTTGTGTATTTTCGGATTATATATCCTAATGCTGAATGGATTGTTCATTTCTGTTAGCCATAAATAAGCTTCACAAGGTCGCCATTGTGCCATTACATTCGTCGGAAATGCATCAATGATAAACAGAATGATGTTGAGATTTTACCTTTAATAATCAATACACTATCGTCATTCTTATTTTAAAGAAAAAAAAGTTTAATTATGATAAATAGCACATAGTAGTTGTTGGAAAAATTCTATGATTTTGCAATGGCAGGAATTGAAATACACAGCAAAATCTCTCCCTTCTTTATACGGCAAAATACCTATGCTAAATAGTTTAATAGACTAACATAAACTGATCAATAGATAACAATTTTGACTCTCCTCTGCCACCCCTAATCTGAATTGGGACCTGTTTGTCACTCGCTTGCATATATATGTTTATTGGAAAATCTCACATAGTCAGCAATTTATGAATGTGCATGACGTGGCTTTACACTCTCTAAGCCTAGAGTATTTAACAAACAGGCACACATAACAGTCCAGCATACAGAGACAACACTTGTGGTGTTCATAAAACATAGAGAGCTACGGGCGAAAGGTTATATGAACAATTTAGTATATTTCATCAATAACTTGCTTATAAACTAATTAATGTTTAAATCGATATCAATAAATGGATTTGTTTTAGACCTTGAAATCTAACAAAGTACTCCTAAAGAGTACTATTGTCTGGTTAATACTGCACTGAAAAATGTATACTTTCAATTATGATGTGGAAATTGAAAAGTTCGCAATCCCCTTCCCCGCGATTGCTGCCTTTCTCACCATTTTGTCGTGCTATCAGTGTGCTCTTCCTGTAAGTGGTACTTGTGATCTAGCTTTGAGCAGCGAATAGCAGCGATTTTTACATTTAATTCAGGATATAAATAGGAACAAAGAGCATACTTCTCTTGATGCCGTCGACATAAAAATAACGGCATATTTGGATATTTTGCTGGAGTCATTCACGCAGCTGATAAAAGTCGTGTCTAAATATTGTGCCACTGCAATATGGGGAGGAATATGCTATTTTACTATATGTGTTATAGAGCGTGGGCTTATTTATTATACTGGATACTTGTTTTCACACTGGCCTCGTTCGTGCTATGCTGAAGTGCTTTTAACACACTTTCTACAGCCTTTCATGGTATCGCTGCTTTGCCTATTCCTTGTATTAGTTATTAACTTTTTATATATTGGTATCGGGAAATATATTTATGTATTTCACAATGTACCGAAAGCGGTCTATGTAGTAAAGTGTACATTTCAAAGCTCAAGTGTATTTCTCCTGGTGCTGTTTTGGCATGTATTTTCTACACCAATATTGTATATGCTTATGGTTAGCGATGGCTATTGCAAACGATTAAAAATTAAAAGACAGTTGTTGAAAATTAATAAGCACCCAATGATCCATAAGGTTGACCCAAATATAGACGACGGTGTATGGGATTGCGTAAACAGGCTGTTGCAATGCACATGGAGATATAATGAAACTGGCATAGGTGCTGATGCAAAGAAGCTTTCTCATTCTAATATAAATATTACTGCTATTTATACAATCCAGAATAAAGAACGTCTAAAAATATACAAACGTGCTGCTCGCTTATCTATGGCTAGCAACGCCACGAGCGGCTTACCACGAGAACTTGTCAACGTCCCCATAGCAACCACAAAAGAAAGCACGTATAGCCTGGGATCGATAAAATTAAAAGGATCAAACAAAAGGCTACAAACACTTAATGGAAGATACGTTTTCAAACCCGGAATTCTGTATAAGGGGGAATCATATTTGTTCCATGGTACTCCTTTAGAAAATATCATTTCAATTGTTAGTAATGGTTTTAATGCAAAGAAATCCTGCCGTATTCCTTACGGTCACGGTGTTTATTTTGCAGAGAGTAGTCAAAAGGCTGATCAGTATTCTGATACAAACAGTACGCGTAGAAAGAAAGACCTTGCTATGTTTATTGTTCGGACAGCCATTGGTTATGTACAGATGCACGACACGTATCCAAAACAACGCATGCTACGGAAATATGAAGCAAATACCTTACTTAGTCAAAAGAGACCTATGAAAAATATGCAAAATCCAATAAAAATGGCAAAAAGATATTGGCGCACTGGCGAGTCTAAAAAGTGTTCTGAACATGTCCATGAACAACCTGATGCAGCCGATACAGTTATTGCAGGATTCGGTAAACGTTTTCGGGAATACATTAAGCCAAACCCTGAACAGTGTTATCCAGAATTTTTGGTTGTTTATAACAGAATCTGACGCTTAACAGATAAAGTATTAAAGCACGGCTGGCTACATAATGTTTAAAAATATTGCTATATTTTTTATTCTGGAGAATTGTCGTTTCCTTTGTGCTCAAAAGTGACTTTAATACTTCAAACATTTTTTTGAAAAGCTTAGATGTTAGTAATGACGCTTGTATATCAGCAAGACATTGATTTTATGTTAACTTACAACGAAAGCAACTAAACAAACAATAAAAGTACCAACGATATATAATAAATGTAGTATTTGTATTTCAATTAAATACTACAAAACTAAAAAAATACTACAATCAAAACATAGATCCTATTCTTTTAATATTTGCTCACACACATCCTTGTATCTTTCTACAAATGCAGGCGCTGAAAATTGTTTACAAATATTCTCCATGAAGTAAAATAATCTCCTATGGATGATATGAGTGCTTTTTGACAATACATTATGCACATATGAGCATTTTACGATGATCGATGATGTTCAGCATATATGATTAAAACACTCGCAGATGCACTCGTAGATGAGCGAGGCACTTTTGAGGATAATATTTATACAAGGAAACATTTATTGTAAATAGGATGTCTGTGTAAAGTAAAAAATGTGATAAACTTAAACGAAAAATATTACAATACTGTCATGCAAGTAAGTTTTCTGGTTATTATTGTATAAAATGTTCATAAGACAAGTCGGTCTTCTTTAAATGTTCCCTCTACAATGGCATCATAAGTTAAAAGCACTGATTTATTTACCTCGGCTTGATCCGCCGTAGCCGTCACAAGTAACTGTATGTCAAATATACCAGTAAATAAGCCCATGTAAATCAATAACGCCCCTCTCTCTGTCAGCAAATGTGGTATATCTAAGTTATTCAGTACATTATTGCCTAATACACTTATAGCCTCATGCATATCGACAAACAATGCCGTAACATATGAGCCTTGAATTTGCGTGAAGCCAGAGGTCTACACAATCACAGCACGTAAATTTAATCTCCGCCTCAGCAGTTTATCTGGGCGTTCGCCCCCACTTATCAATGCATACAGGTGCAATACGCTAAATTTATCCAGTCAGCATTTCTTATAATTACCGAATCAGCTGTTCTTGATTATGGTCTGATCTGCATTCTGTTCAACATAACGCGCATATAGCTTCGTAAACACAAGTTTCAAAATATTAAATTACAGGCAGACAGGAATCTAGCATATAATTGATAATATTGCTACTTATTGTTACTTAAAATTTATGCACAAATTACATACTTTTTAATTCAAAATTAGGCAAGAAAGAGGGAGAAAGTATAAATTATTAGCAAATCTTTGTGTATTGCTATGCTTTTCACTGAAGATGGATAATTAAATGCGCTTAACATATTGTTCTAGTGCAATTAAATAGTTATCGTAACATGGTTGCTGTGACTGTAGGAAGAACTGCTTTGGATTGCACTTTGATTTTTATTAACTTAAAATAATTTGATAGAAGTTTCGCCAGAAAACACTGGATAGTATATATATAAATATATATATATATATATATATATATATATATATATATATATATATATATATATATATATATATATATATATATATATATGTATATATATCTGAAACCAGTCATACTGAGACCATGCCTTTAATATAGCACTTAGGGAGACCATTTGTATATTTTTTACCCTTGAGTTTAGAAAGACAAAAATTACCAAAAAATGTTCCTATACGTTGTAGATAATGGGTGTGATTTTTTCTTCTTATCATATTAAGTAGCAAAAAATAAACAAAAAAGTTGGTCTACGTATTTTTTCTAGATTTTCCTTGGCATTTTAGGCGACCTGGCTAAAACCACGGAATTTCCCGAGTCTCCGTAAGTGTGTGGTTTAATGCTCTGTATATTTGGTCTCCCAAAGTAGCATATTTTGCTACTAGTTGGGTGTTTTTGAAGATTTATTTTAAACCTATATTATTATTATTGTTATTTGTTATGTATATGCATTGTGTATAAGTTATACGCATGTACGACAGCCTTGAGAGATGCACATATTACCAATGACTGTGCCATTTAGTTCTACTTAGCATGCAAATATGTGCAAGATGCTTCATGTTTCTGGTTAAAATATTGTTACGTGACATTTAAACTCTGTAACATTACTTAGGAAAGAAAAGAATTGAAGTAGTAATTAATGATAAACAAAATGTCTCTTCAAGTTGTATATATGGTCGCCTTAAGTCGGTTTATACACCCAGAAATATACAACCAGCAGTAAGGAGATCATATATTTTTCATGAATATGTGCAAGATTTTTATATTATTAAGACAAAAAAGTGCTAAATGTTATTTTAAATTCCTTAGAAATCATTTTGGTAGGCAAAAAAAGAGTAATGAATATAAAAAATGGCCTTTGAAGTGTTTTGTATAAGTGTGAAGCATAGTCCCCTTAAGTCGGTTTACACACTATATATATATATATATATATATATATATATATATATATATATATATAAAGTAGGGATACGTTTCATTACGTCATAATGTTTATTACGTCACTATGCATCTTGCTCTCAAGTGTTCGTTTCTTTGAAAAAATGCCTGTTTACAGTGCTAAATTATCCTTTTCTTCAATTTCGTGCTAAACCATGTATAAGCATGTTGAGCAGTTAAGGAAAGAAATACTGGCTGCTATAATATTTTTAAATACATAATATATAGCGGATCTTAAATAAAAATGGCAGTTTTCCCCGGTCTCCTTAAAGCTGATTTTTTGGCACTAATGTTTATACAAGGTATAAAGTTTAGGATCAAATTGAAAGCTTGTTATCAAGTTTCAACAAACAAATTTAATTTTAAACCAAAGTATGTTATATTCGCTATGCCATAAAATCATTCGTTTTTTGTTTGCTGAGTAGTTTCGTAACATTTAAACACGCTAAGAATTAAGGAGACCTACTTTTGGTCTCCCTAAATTTTTGGTCTCCCTAATACTGGTTTTTTAGCAAAAATGGTCCCCGTATTGCTGGAGGTACACTTCTATATATATATATATATATACATATATATATATATATATATATATATATATATATATATATATATATATATATATATATATATATATATATATATATATATATATAAGTCAAATCAAAAGTAAGCATATATCAATATATTAAGGAACTCAAAGATACTACGAAAACTATCTATCTACTGAAACCATAATTGAATTAATTAATTCAATTGAATTAATTAATTAATAGCTTTGTATAGTTGAACATTTTTAATCTGCACTTCATTTTGCACCGTCTAGCCATGTACTCAGATACAAAACAGGCCTTTTCGAGATGGGTGAAAAAGATTGACGGTGCATTAAATAAAAGCTACTTTAATCAATCAGGTGACTTAATTGTATTAGTTGCCATAGCAATTTCCATGACGGTGACCTTCGTCACACTCCATGCTATGGAGAGAGCCATTATTTCTCTTCGTGGTACGTGTGACCAAGATAGCGATAAACGGCAGTTTTTAAAACTTATTCAAAGTGGTTATCAAAAGAGTATCACAACCGGATTTAATAAATATTGTGACCCACGTGACAATATAAGCATATTTGTCAATGTTGTTTCAGCTGTTAAAAAAGCTACTTCTTTTGCTATGTGTGTTCTGTGTGCAACAGTAACTTTTGTGCCTGTGTACTCGTTGGAAATTGAACTTATTTGCTACATTGCTTACTTATATTTACATTGCCCTCCACAGAACCGCAATCATTTTCTGTTTAAATGTATTTTGGCGCCATTATTTGTATCAACGGTTTGCTTGTTATTGGTTTTATTCTTTTTATTTACATTTTTAGGTCTTAACAGATTTGTAGTTGTATTTAAAATACCCAGCCCCTGTGCCAAGCTATGTTATGTATCCTCAACACCAAACAGTTCTTCTTTGTTTTGCTATGGCATGGATTTTCTACACCAACTGTGTATATTATTATGTTTGTCATTACATCTTTTCGTCAATTTAGAATTCAAATTCGCTTGTTACAAATCAAAAGACATCCTATGACATTTGAGATTGAACAGGTGAGTGGCAATCATGCTTACGCTTTTATATCTGATTTGTTGAATTTCACGTGGAAAGACAAACACACAGGTGTTGGTGCTGATGCTGATCTTTCCCACACTTCTATAAAAATTACCGCTATTTATGCAATCCACAACAAAAAGCTGTTGAAGTCCTATGAGGATGCAGCCCGAAAATGCATTGAAAATAAAGCTTTGAATGGATTGCCTCTAGAGTAAGTTAACGTTCCGGTAACCACTAGAAATATAAAACATCGTACATCTGATTTTAAAACGTTAAAACCACAAAGTGAGTCACACCGTGAGCTTGTTGACAGATACGTATTACAGCCTGGAGAACTTTACAAAGGCGAAGTGTACCTCTTTCATGGTACCCCTTTAGAAAACATCGCATCAATTATTGGCGATGGATTTGATGTAAATAAATCTGTTGGAACACCATATGGTAAAGGTGTTTACTTTGCTGAAAGTAGTCAAAAAGCTGACCAGTATTCGGATAAAAATAGTCAACGAAGAAATAACAATCTTGCTATTTTTTATTGTTAGGACACCTCTTGGGTACGTTGAACTGAATAGCAGCTATCCAGCCTATCTACATAAACGGAAATACGAGACCAAAAAATTGCGATCTCAGACTGGTGTTAGATCATCTAATAAAAAGAACAATGTCAAAAGTAATGAAAGGAAATCAACAGTAAAAAATGTATCTTTATATCAGAAAGTTCCCAGGACATGTCGCGACAAAGCGAAAAAGAATGTCGATACAATATTAGCTGGCTTTTCTAATAGGTTTAGAGAATATATTAAACAGCAAACTGAACAGTGTTATCCAGAGTTTCTTGTACACTATAACCGAAAGTGACTTCTCATCCCTTTATTAAAATTAAATATAGATTTATTGTTATCTTTATGCTTTTTCTTAATGCTAAGTGCACTGTTATTTATCTTCGCGAGTTTCTCATTCAAGTGCTATCTATTTATATTATGATACAAAATAGCATACATAATGCATGTGTTTGTTATTAACGCTTGGAACTTCGTTCCAAAAAGTTATCGTTTTTGCTCGAATTGTGGAGGTTAAAGTACCTCTTTTTCCACATGCCGTGGTTAGAACAGCTTTTTACAGTGTTGTTGTGAGTGTATACATAAATAAGCAATGCTTGATTGTAATTGGTTGATACAGAAAGGATCTCATCGCTGTACTGGTTGCGTCTGGCCTCTTGCATGCAATGCTACCTGCATGGTACTCACTTTCGCTTGGCTTATCGCTGGAGTGTACTTAAGTGCTTTTAGCCCTCAGCCAATATTGGTTGAAAGTAAATGTTATCGGTCTGTCCGTCCGTCTGACCGTGCCCACAATGATTATGTTATGTGGTGGCTTTTCGGTACATCCGTCACTTATATGGTTTTTGTTCCTTATGTGGTAGTTCTTATGAGGTAGCCACATAAGCACCCATTGAGCTCAAAACAAACCACATAAGGGAGTCCGTCAAAGTCCGTAGATCAACTGTCTGGTAACACTATCTGTTGGTAAATAGTGCAACTATGAAGCTTATTTCTAAAGCAAATAAGAAGAGCAGCATTTGTTTAAATGCCGCTGTGGGGTGGGGAGAATCTTAAGAATATACCCACTGCGTTCTGTTCCGTGCATTTCTTCATTCTTCCTTCCTTTTCCCACTTGTTTCTTTAGCAAGTGCATCCTGATATACCCATCCTAGTTGATGAATGGGACGTTAAACACCAAAAAAAAACATTAAACACCAAACAGACAAGCAAACAATTTGTTTAAAACTAGAAAGAATCCGCTACATAGCGGAATTGGCCCACTTGCAAAAACCACCTTGAAAATATTTGTATTACATTATGACCAAAAACCTAAAAGTCAAGCAGTACCCCCTTCTTTGTCATCGCTTTCGTCCAACGCGCTCAATATTAACCCAAAATCCCTCTGTCTATAACCCAGGTCGAAATAAAAGTCAGCTTCCGGTTTTTAACCTTGACCGTGACCCAGAAATTTAAGGTTAACGTTGCTTGGGCTCAAAGGGTCGAAAATGAGGTCAAAATCGCTCTATCTCTAACCGTGTTTGAGATAATAGTCAACTTCCAGCTTTTGACCTTGACGTGACCGAGGATATAAAGGTCACCGAGGAATTTCTTATGTGACGTTATTTGGGCGGAAAGGGTAGAAAATGAACTAAAAATCTCCAATCGTTTTCGAGATAATAGTCAACTTCCAGTTTTTGACCGTGACCGAGAACGTTTTAACTGTTTTTGAGATAATAGTCAACTTCCAGTTTTTGAGCTTGATCGTGACCGAGAAAGTCAAGGTCATCGAGGCAGCTCTTATATAACGTTGTTTAGGCCCAGATGGTCGACAATCAGCTCGAAATCGCTCTATCGCTAATCACTTTCGAGATAATAGTCAACTTCCTGTTTTTGACCTTGACTGTGACTGAGAACATCAAGGTCACCGAGGCATTTCTAAAGTAACGTTATTTGAGCACAAAGGGTCGAAATGAGCTTAAAATAGCTCTATCTCTAACAGTTTTCAAGATAATAGTCGACTTCCGGTTTTTTACCTTGACCGTGACCGAGAAGGTCAAAGTCACCGAGGTACCTCTTATATCACGTTGCTTAGCCCCAAGGGGTCGACAATCATTCAGCTTCCGGCTTTTGACCTTGACCATGACCGAGAAGGTCAAGGTCACCGAGGAACCTATTATGTAGCGTTGCTTAGGCTGAAAGAGTCGAAATTGACCTAAAATTGCTGTATCTTAAATCGTTTTTGAGATAACAGTCAACTTCCAGTTTTTGACCTTGACCGTGACCGCGAGCATCAAGGTCAGCGAGGCATCTCTAAAGTAACGTTATTTGCGCACAAAGGATCGAAAATAACCTCGTTCAGAATCGCTCTATCTCTAATCGTTTTCGAGATAATTAGGTATTTGGGTAAGTGTTCGAAAATGAGTTCGAAATCGCTCACTCTTTGATCGTTTTCGAGATAATAGTCAGTGACCTTAATTTGACACTGAGGCCCAAAAAATGCCGTGTATCGTCGCCCTCTACACGTGTACCGAATTTCATCTCCCTCTGTAGGAGGGTTTTTCTGGAAACCATCCAAACGGAAGAAAAAAAAACGAAAAAAGGGCAGGAACTTCCAGAAAAGTTAAAAACTTATACCCAATTGCAAACAAAGTTTGCAAGTAGGAATTGTACAAAACAGTTGTGAAAAATAAGTTGTTAAATATCTTTATATAGTAAAGTACCACATATAGAAATCCGTTAATTTATAAATGACACACACAAAGCATAAAATATTATTGACACTGAAATGACGCCTGCTGGGAACCACATAAGGGCACGGGCAAATATAAACCACCACATAAGTATTTTTTATTCCCAAATAATCTTTTCCGTGACCTACCACTTAATTACATTTCACGGAAATGAAAAACAATGTTTCTTGAAAATTATTCAAACTAAAGCTATTGAATAGCCACTAGCGGAACTGAGAACAAGACATGGATCTTTGAATCTGTTATTCAGCTCATCAAAACAGGCACTGCCCTTTCTATCAAAGTTGCATGGTTTTTTTTTCAATTTTTTCCATGACATTGAACATTGCTTTATCTCCTACTTATGTTTACACAGGCAAAGACTAGACTGTCAGCGAATGGTGCTTATCACTATCCTAATACCTTTTGCTGTATCAAAATTTTGTTTGTTTTTAGTTCTTAATTTTTCCTTTATAAGTATCTGTGTCTATTTCGATCTTATAAAAGTCCATCCAGCTATGGTCTGCATGATGGTCTGCATAATAAACACAACAGGATCTTTCTTAATTTTGTTATGGCATGTGCTTTCAGCGCCTTTTTCATACCTTGTTGCATATTCTTACGAATTGAAAATTTAACTTTACTTATTAAATAGTCAGTTAAACGCTATGTGGCATAAAATACACCTATAAGTGAGAATAAAATGCATGATTATATTTCATTCCTATTAAATAAGACGTGGAAAGACGATAAAACTGGACTTAGAACTGATGCAAAACTACTTCCTCACAAAGGGACTGAAATATGTACTATTTATGTAATACGTCATAAAAAGCTATTCAAATAGAGTTGGTTGGAAACAGAATTTTGGATGGTTTCCTACTAGAATCTATTGACGTACCCACAGGAGGAACAAGTGTGATAAGTGCAAACGTAATTTTTTCCATGGAATATCTCAGTAAAACGCCATTGTTAATAATGGTTTTGATATGAAGATATATATTCGCATCCTTAATTGTCAAGCTGTGTTTATGTTTCTGCAAGTAGCCAAAAGCTGGCCAGTATACAGATAAAACAACAGAACAAAGAAATGACAATGTGTCCATGTTAATTGTTTGCACGACTCTTGGTTATGTTGGCTTTGATAGTAGTTATTCAATGCACGTCAAAAGACTTTAAATTTTAAACAAGTATCACATTTAAATCTCACAACAAGAAAGGTGTCAAAAGTAGAAAAATGAAATCAAAAGCTAAAACTGCATTTTCCAGTCAGATTGTTTGAATGAATGCAAAGAAAATATAGCAAACAAGATTGATACACTTGTACTTGCTAATCAAGCAAGATATACAACAATGTTATCGAAAATTTCTTGTTATTTATAGCTGAGCGAGAAGTGTTTAATCAATTTATAATTATTAACAGATGTGCTATAAATTAAATAAAATAAAGCAAAGATATACTGCAATGATCAGCTCTAAGCTGTTTTCCTCCTCTAGACACTCTTTTCCCCGTAAATTAATAAAATAAAACAAACAAGAATAAATTTAGGTACAAAGTTAACAAAAAGGGATTATTTATTTTAGTGCCTTGAAGGACTCTAGGCTTGCCCTCTTTAGAAACAGCAACGATCCAACAGGTCAAGGTTAAACAATCAAGTATTTCTGTCTTTCATGCGTGCATCCTCAGGATTTCTGGATGATTTATGTGTCATTTTTCTTTGCACAATTTCCTACTTGCGTTCCAAAAGCACACAATAACAGTAATCAAAATAGTAATGACGATAATAGTAATAATGTCAGAAATAATACTAAGGAACATGACATGTCACATGATAAGGCATGCCATCATGGTGTCAAAAATCTGATGTGGGAAGCAGGTGAATCATAGAATCCGATCCATAGACACTTAATACAAATTATGTTTTTTCTTGTGCTCCAGTTATGCACAGCTATAATATGTAGCCTTTACAAATCTACAGGTTCTTCAAAGCGACTTAATCCATACTACACATTGATTTGTGTATTTTCGTATTATTTATCCTAATGCTGAATGGATTGTTCATTTCTGTTAGCCATAAATAAGCTTCACAAGGTCGCCATTGTGCCATTACATTCGTAGGAAATGCATCAATGATAAACAGAATCATGTTGAGATTTTACCTTTAATAATCAATACACTATCGTCATTCTTATTTTAAAGAAATAAAGGTTTAAGTATGTTAAATAGCACATAGTAGTTGGAAAAATTCTATAATTTTGCAATGGCAGGAATTGAAATACACAGCATAATCTTTCCCTTCTTTATACAGCAAAATACCTATGTTAAATATTTTAATAGACTAAATTAAACTGATCAATAGATAACAATTTTGACTCTCCTCTGCCACCCCTAATCTGAATTGGGACCTGTTTGTCACTCGCTTGCATAAATATGTTTATTGGAAAATCACACATAGTCAGCAATTTATAAATGTGCATAATAAGCTGTTCCTTAAAAGTGCATGACGTGGCTTTGCACTCTCTAAGCCTAGAGTATTTAATAGACAGGCACACATCATACAGAGACAACACTTGTGGTATTCATAAAACCTAGAGCGCTACGGGCGAAAGGTGATATGAACAATTTAGTATATTTCATCAATAACTTGCTTATAAACTAATTAATTCTTAAATGGACATCATTAAATGGATTTGTTTTAGACCTTGAAATCTAACAAAGTGCTCCTAAAGAGGACTATTGTCTGGTTAATACTGCACTGAAAAATGTATTCTTCCAATTATGACGAGGAAATTGAAAAGTTCGCAATCGCCTTCTCCGTGATTGCTACCTTTCTCACCATTTTGTCGTGCTATCAGTGTGCTCTTCCTGTAAGTGGTACTTGTGATCTAGCTTTGAACAGCGAAAAGCAGCGATTTTTACATTTAATTCAGGATGTAAATAAGAACAAAGAGCATGCTTCTCTTGATGCCGTTGAAATAAAAATAACAGCATATTTGGTTATTTTGCTGGAGTCATTCACGCAGCTGATAAAAGTCGTGTCTAAATATTGTGCCACTGCAATATGGGGAGGAATATGCTATTTTACTATATGTGTTATAGAGTTTGAGCTTATTTATTATACTGGATACTTGTTTTCACACTGGCCTCGTTCATGCTATGCTGAAGTGCTCTTCACACACTTTCTACAGCCGTTCATGGTATCACTGTTTTGCCTATTCCTTGTATTAGTTATTAATTTTTTATGTATTGGTATCGGGAAATATATTTATGTATTTTACAATGTACCGACAGCGGTCTATGTAGTTAAGTGTACATTACAAAGCTCAAATGTGTTTCTCCTGGTGCTGTTTTGGCATGTATTTTCTACACTAATATTGTATATGCTTATGGTAAGCGATGGCTATTGCAAACGATTAAAAATTAAAAGGCAGTTGTTGAAAATTAATAAGCACCCAATGATCCATAAGGTTGACCAAAATATAGACGACGGTGTATGGGATTGCGTAAACAGGCTGTTGCAATGCACATGGAGATATAATGAAACTGGCATAGGTGCTGATGCAAAGAAGCTTTCTCATTCTAATATAAATATTACTGCTATTTATACAATCCAGAATAAAGAACGTCTAAAAATATACAAACGTGCTGCTCGCTTGTCTATGGCTAGCAACGCCACGAGCGGCTTACCACGAGAACTTGTCAACGTCCCCATAGCAACTACCAAAGAAAACACGTATAGCCTGGGATCGATAAAATTAAAAGGATCAAACAAAAGGCTACAAACACTTAATGGAAGATACGTTTTCAAACCCGGAATTCTGTATAAGGGGGAATCATATTTGTTCCATGGTACTCCTTTAGAAAACATCATTTCAATTGTTAGTAATGGTTTTAATGCAAAGAAATCCTGCCGTGTTCCTTACGGTCACGGTATTTATTTTGCAGAGAGTAGTCAAAAGGCTGACCAGTATTCTGATAAAAACAGTACGCGTAGAAAGAAAGACCTTGCTATGTTTATTGTTCGGACAACCCTTGGTTATGTACAGATGCACGACACGTATCCAAAACAACGCATGCTACGGAAATATGAAGCAAATACCTCACTTAGTAAAAAGAAATCTATGAAAAATATGCGAAATCCAATAAAAATGGCAAAAAGATATTGGCGCACTGGCGAGTCTAAAAAGTGTTCTGAACAAGTCCATGAAAAACCTAATGCAATTGATACGATCATTGGAGGATATGGTGCACGTTTTCGGGAATACATTAAACCAAACCCTGAGCAATGTTATCCAGAAATCTTGGTTATTTATAACAGAATTTGATCTGAAATAATCAATAACTTTAAATATTTATTCATTTCTCATTGCCATTTCTTGTTGCTTTTCCGTGAATGTTGCTGTTTTAATTATTTTAAATTTGATATTTTAGTGTATATCTTAACTTTCAGGTAAATATCAGATGATATGTAGAAAGAATATCAGCATATGTGATACAAGCAAATTTGCAATTTGTGTAATACGTGTTATATGAATAACGAGCATAACATTTTGCATTTTTGCTATTTTTATCAAGTAAATTATTAAATTTTAACAAAATGTTATCCGAATACCAATTTTGCATTCTTTGTTCATTTTTATCTTTTATAAAGCAATGTTAATTTTTAACCGAATTTTTTAGCTAGTTGATTGGCTTTTACAATTTTGCAGTGTGATACATTTTTATTTCAAATGAAATCTGTATTTGATAGCAATCGCCTTGTTACATAAGACTTTTCGTGCTTTAATTCAACAATAACTAGTTTTTGAACTGATTTATATATCGTGACAGTCAGGAGAATATGTGAATTATTAGATTTTTAAGAACGAAAGATGTGAATACTGCATTCAGTTGTCCAAAGTCACAGTGCATATGACTAAAAATAAATGTGATAGCTTTATGTTTCTTCCTTGTATACATGTAAGTATATCCGCGACAAGATTGCAAAGGGCAATTTTTGTTTTAAAACTTAAGCAAGGTTTTCATATCTGGATTTTGGTCGAAACATTTCAATATGTCATTATTCATTAGGCAAAAATCACACTTTTTGATCCGTTCGGGAATACGAACTGGAACGGATTTTGAATACTAATGAAGCTATCTTGACAAACATGGCAAACCTGATTTTGTATGAAATTTACTTGATTACTATAGCGTTAAGATTAACATCAATAGGGATTTAAAAAATAAGACGGCATTCCTTCTTTAAATAAATGCATTTAGATGGAGGCGTCTTTCGCATTGGCGCGTTTGATCAAGTAAGGAGTGGTTCCGGTGATTACGTCATTTTTTTAGTTTTTGCTATATTTTGTGAAAATAAATATATAAAAATTACAGAAGTAATTTCTACTAATTTTACTAAACTTAGGCTATCCTTTTCAGATTGGCTATTCAACAACTAGTGCACCTTTGCATCGAATCATATTAAATACTAATGATAAATTTATACACTTTCGCATAGACAAGAATCCTGAATTCGGTTTTGCGTTCCTTTTTAGTTGCTCTTTTCATTGAATAAAACCGTAGCCACAATAACAGGTGTTTGCTAGCGTCATCACACACCTGTATCCGTAGTGCGTTTAAACAGAAATAAAAACCGTGCAATAATTAATTAAAGTTAATAATTAGAAAAATACTATGAGGTATACTTAAACTTAACGCACAATTATTATAGATATTTAGCAGGTTTACTCCAAGCTAAAGGTTTTACATAAATCTGGTGGCACTGTAGTTTTTCAGGCTTTGCTCTACATTAGGAGTGGAATTATCTGTAGCTTCACTGTGATTTTCCAGTATGTCCGTGAGAGTCACACTATTGTCTTTAACCAAATAAAGCTCCTCGTATATTCTCACGTTTTTAATAAAAACATTCTACCAAGTAAGTGTAGAAAAGTTTTCACGACTGCGTCTGTTCTTAAGATAAATTCAGTATGATAAATTTTCCGTGCTGTCTAATAAGGCGCAGCGATGGCTCCATTATTTTGATGTATATAATGAAATTTGGAATTACTCTGCACATTGGCAAAATAGCCTTTGAAGATATGAATGCGGTTCTCTAGTTAGTGCTTCTGAAACGTAGTTGATCAGCTCACTCTGACATTTCAGTCAAAACACCGTGTATTGCGAGACTTGATATGAAAATCTCATATGCTCTCATGAGCAACTCTTAATCTATCTCTATCTCTATCGTGTGAATGCTATGATAGCCATTTATGCGCCGAGTGACATATTTGTTTGGTTACAGCCGTCAACAAATATGCCAGTAGGTATTCAGCATTATTTAAGATTTCTGGGCGGTTTTGAAGAACACAGGCTTTATTATTTACCTGAATATATGCACACCTTACAGAACGGATTAATGGACAACGTTCAACCTATGTGTTTTTAGCAGTTTAGATTAAATATTTTAGCTTGAAGCTTGAATAATGAAAACACATTTTAAATTGAAAACTTTCTATCTATCCATCTCTCTCTCTCTCTCTCTCTCTCTCTCTCTCTCTCTCTCTCTCTCTCTCTCTCTCTCTCTCTCTCTCTCTCTCTCTCTCTCTCTCTCTCTGTTATGTAGGTTGGGTAGGCTGGATACCAGTCTAGCGAATAGCAGAGAGAGATAGGAGAGAGAGAGATAGGAGAGAGAGAGAGAGAGAGAGAGAGAGAGAGAGAGTGACGAGATGCAGAGCTGACAGAGTTCGTTCGATACGCTTTCACAAGATGGACACAAGCAGATCCTTGCCGTTAAATTACGTACTTACTCTGATTGATAATAATTAATATACATATCAATTGACATATATAAATCCATCATTGAAAGCAAGTCAAATAAAATAATTTGTATAATAAATTATATTTTTTATTACAGAGTCAATAAGGATGCTGCAAAATGATCAGTTTATACAAAGAACAAAAGTTGATATGACAACAGCATGACAATAGGGATTTTTTTTCATTATTGTATCAATTTTGTAGCTACTGCTATGACGCAGGAAATGTCAGTTGTTCTGGAAGAACTGTTGTTCTAAGATGACGATGACAAAGGTTCTTTTTTTGTGTCCGGTTTTTATTCAATATACGCCATTCTCTAACTAAACAATAACATCAAAGTAAAACCAAAAATGTGAACTATCTGAAAATATCACACTCGAATCTGCATCACTTTCGGAAATATTTCTGGCTATTGTTAATAGAATTCAATTTCAATGCTATTAGATATTTTAAGTCTCGGAGTTGGGCATGTTGAGCAGCGCTTGTCTGTTGCTGATGTTATTCGGAAGACGCCTGTACTTCATGCCTTCGTCGAGCGGCTGCTCAGAGTTTGCACGCGCTCTTTTATTGCTACTGGTTGCTACTTTGTTATGCTTCGAGTATGGATTTGTTTTTACCACATTTGTATTGTTGTGTGCATAATGAAGTCTTGGATCTACACATCTGAATCTCTCAAGTTAAAATGATGCATAGCCAAGACTGTGCTATTTTGTATCCCGCTGTTTTGGCACGACGCAAAAACGGAACGTAAGCGTAACACCTTTATTTCTCATTTGATCTAACTATCCCAGTTAAATAGACATCTTCAATATTAATTAGCGGTGTAGTTGGCAGTTCAATGCTTCTCAGAAGTTGTTTAGTAATATTATTTGTGTACATATAGAAATAGCCTGGTGTGTAGGCTGGATACCAGTCTAACGGATAGGAGACATTTGACACCTGCCATGTCAAAAACGCTTTGCCGGATTTAGGAACCCTATGTGGTAGACTAATGTCCCCCATGACTAAACTACCGAGGCCGGACGCTTCAACTAACTGTAGCTCCTGTAATAATGCTTTAATATTCACATATGTATCATCATCCAGCTTTAAGATATATTTGGCAGATTTGCAATATAATGAAATCCATTTTACCATGGCAATTGTTTTTAATGTTAAATTAAAGTAGTTTTCTGTGACCTTGACCTGAATGACGTCACGCGTAGGACTGTAAATGACTTGCTTCATGACCTCTGGAGGTAGGGTTCTGTGCCTTGTTTTAGTTTTTGGATCATAAAAGCCAGTGAAAAAATACAGTTGGTAACCGACCCCTCCGTTTCTCAAGTATAATTTCCAGTGGTTCCTGTGAATACAAAACTGATAAGCCAAAACAAAAAACTTTCAAGACAAAGTCTTACTTATAGGCAGTATTTTGCACTGCGATTTTAAATGTTATCACAAAACTGAAAATCAATAAAGTAAGACTCAAATAAGTGGATTTTCTTTGCTCAAACTTTAAGGAACACATAGATTAATCATAAACCATTCTAGTTTACTGACAACTTTATAGGTTTGTGCAAACAAGACAGACTTTTTGACTGCTTACTTATTTTAGAAACAATTATAGTGTTAAAGCTTACCTAATATTTTTCATAATAGCTACATCCTTATACGTGCGTACTACCATGTGAACAAATACTGCAAGGTATGTAGTGGTAGAACATGGGGTGACGTCAGAGTAATCCGTCTCATCGATACTACGGAATAATTCCGAGATACTGATATTTCTATCAAACGTCCAATAATGCTCACATCGTTTATTTTCAAACTTACACATGTTAACAGACATTATTTCACTGAGGTTGTGTAGTTGTTTTATTAAATAAAGATCAATAATGTGGTTTGTAGAATTGACTTTGTAGAAACTATTCGATTCTTCTTCTATCACTTGTTTCTTGCTGTTATGTTTGATATAATTCTGTGTTGATGTTTCAAGCACAGCTTCTTGGGCTTTGCGATGAGTCAGATTCAGCAAATCAATGTAACTGTTTGATACAGTTGTGCCATTATATATTTTATGTATAAAATTGACTTGCTTTCGCAATAGTATTTCCGTTCCATATGATTCTGATAATGTCATATACGTTTCTTTCAGAGCAGATGTATTATCTGTACCAGTGGGCAAAGGTGTTGCATTAAGCTGTTTTAGTTTGAAATTTTGCACCTCTGTTAACGCCGTGGTGTGCTGCCGTACAACAAAAGATTTTTCTAATATCTTATTTATTTTTGCTTGAAGTGGTTTATTCTTCAACACATGAATACTATTATTACTATCAGTGGTCCTCAAGTAAAAAATGATTATCGGCATAAACAATGAAAATATGAGGCCAAAAAGTATGCACTTTTGTATGAGTTTCCTTTTAAGAGTCCACATTTTAGATTTTATGTTTCAAAATTATAGTTTATTAAAGCTTATTTGCTTGAACTTGCACGGTGGATATCCTCGTTTTAAAATAACACATGCAATTTGAACAAAACTCCGAGATTGGGTTGTTTACACGACCTATCAATTACTACACAGTTTTCGCATGATTTGTCATTTATTTTGCAAAGTTGCTATGTTCTAAACATCTTGTTGTTGAGCCGTCATTTTTTGCATCACTAAGTTTGCTACTTTTTAATAAAATAACAAATGCTGAATCAGTACACAGTCCAGTTCGCCTCAGACTCGCAGCGACAAGTGTACAACATAATGTCTTTTAGTTAGGTAATGGCAAGGGTGCGACATATTGATTTTGCATGATAATATACACCAATATAAAAGCTTTGATTTTTTATTGCAATGAGCATAAAGCACTGACAGATATTACAGTAAACTCATTTGCACTACATACCGCACTAATCACAAAATGGGCGAAGGATAGTTATTTTGCACAGAATAACGAATTACATTGTTATATAGGCATAAGTAACGATCCTGAAGGCCAACGCATGCAATACTCTCATGACATTATAGAAAATTCGTCAGTTGCTAATTCCTATAAATAGTAAAATAATAGAAATAATGAGATCAAAGCTGTTACCCAGGAATAACACCTCTGTGGTTGTTGTGCTTGCCCTAAACCTTTGTACAATCAACGTAATGGATGAAAATATGAAAACCTGACTTAAGCTGAAATATTTGGCAGAATATAGGTTAATTACGTGAAGATAAGAGCAAAATCAAAATTTTGGACAGCAAAAGTCTGTCCCGGCTGACCACTTGGTGTTATATGTGTTACTATCACACGCGAGGAAAGGGGAATTTTGCGGTCAAACGCGTTTGGTTAAATAAGGGTCACAATAAGGGGTCATTTCTAAAAGTTATGGACACGCATGCTAACAAGATGGTATGGTAGAGGTCCTGAGTAATATGTCAGTGTCATTTCATAAGTATATAAAAGCACTTTGTGTATTGATAACTGCTAGGATTTAATCTTATCCTTTGTTATGATTGGATCAGGACAACATTTCCGCCAGTCCATCGTTGGGTAGTCAGGGTAAAATGAATTCCAAACTACAACAAAAATCAGGAGTACTACGTAAAGTGCTAAGCCGCCGTACCATATGTAGTCCTCCCAGTAGCGATGATGTAAATTTCGTATGACAACCACTCCGACAAGGAAACCTGTAATTAGTTTTCCAATGAATTGTGCTGTTATCTTACACAGTTTTAGTATTTATCTTGGGTACTTCGATCACACTTTGTTCTCAGAAAAACATCAGGTTTCTAATGAATTCGTAATGTAAGTAATACATCATAATTTTACACTTCGTTTCTTCATTTAAGTTTTTTATCTTATAATAACTTTATTTAAAATTTCTCAAATGTTCTGTTTAAAGTAGCTGAAATACTGAGACAGGTTTGTGTACCAGCTAAAGCACCACCGAAGTGAGCGGCAAGTCCTACACTGCTCTGTTCCTCCGCGAAGTATCGCTGATAAACTGATACTCCAGTATCGATACAAACTGTCAACAAATACAAAATACATAGGGGCTTGAATACTGACTCGTTCTCCAATATATCATACTGAAAATCAGCAAGAAATAGGATAATACAGCGCTGTATTATAAGCATTGTATTCTTACCGAAGAATATAGAAAAATCAAAGCTATGCAATGATTTTAGTAAAAATTAATATATTCTTAAAATACTTTATAATGCTACTTTTAAATTAATTAATTTGGTTAATCTCTCCATTGGGGACGTCGGGGCAACAAATACATCTTACAACAAAATCCTAGACTGAAAGTTTAATTTGTTCTAAAATAAAGTACTTTAAATAAATCTTTCGTGGTAGTTAAACGCATAATCTCTCAGATATAACATTTAAATAATTCTAGACAAATGCAGTATTGGCTTCTTTTTATTTCTTACCAAGAACAATCCATATGGCAAGCCTTACATAAAATGAAGAGATGCGTCTGCCATTGACCCCCATCCAGTCATGCGTCATATTCTCCTTGTTCTATGAAGCATATAAGAAGCATGTGCATCAAACACAATCAAACAAATTCAAATACGTTAAACAGACACATATATTTTGCAACATTCGTTTGGTCTTCAAATATTTCAAATTCTAAGAAACACTAAAATTGCCGCGTAAAGATATAACTGACGTATAACGATTACTGTAATAGTTACACTTATGGCACAATGATATTTAAAAGATATACGGTAGATTTGGTCAGTACGAGCCTATGTGTTAAACACTGGTGGATTTGTTTAATACATGCCTATGCGTTAAAACACTGGTATATATCCATTAAAACAAATAAAATGCATGCCGTTAGAGAACTTTGTCTTACCATGACCATGACGGCTAGGTGTGCTCCTATCAGAGCATAGACTCCTCCACTTGCCCCCGCCAGTAACCGGAAACGATCTAGCACAGTATGCATGGTACAACCTGCCAGGTACACATCAACATTTGAAAAAATCTTATAAAACAAATGAATGCAAAGAGGAAAACAGATGTTCTAATAACTGCATGTTATGGTCAAAGCAATATAGGAAAAATCTCATGTGGCAAATATTGCATATAAACCTGTGGCGTTACAAGAATGGAGCTTCTGAAATAAAACCTAGTCTACCTATAATCAGCAGTCTTTGCCGAAAAGAGAGTATCTGTTATTGCAACTAGGCTTCATATAGTAAATATTGTTATAAATAAGAGATCGAACACCTGTTATGGCCCCTGAGCTCTATAAAATATCAAAATCTTCTACAAGAGAATTCAAGCACCTGTTATAACGCCTAGGCTGTATATCACCATTACCCTATGCCACTTATGAACCATTTCTAGTGGAATTCCAAGTATCAACTGTATTAGCATGTTAAACACTAGGTGAAATACTCTGCAAATTAAACAATATTACATTCAAAAAACGATATCATTTATCTACAAATTTTATGCTACTTTACAAAAAAAAAAAAAGGATCTTTGCCAATTAGTTTTTGTTATCGAAATATAGGAAAACATTTACAAGGCCAAAAGGCCTTAGGCTGGAAAGCATTACGGGTGGAATGAAAACTATAATTTTGAAGTGGTTCAGATTTACTTAATTTCATATGTAACTTTTTAACTTATATAAATTCAGCTGATTTTATGTGTTGTATTATACTTAGTGTTTTCCATTTGAAATTTTTAAAGCTGCGGATTGCGCTTTATGTGTTAATCTCATAAATCATACCCCTGGTGTAAGAACATGTAAGTAATAAACCTCCACGCCTCGTAACGCCTAGCAGGGTTAAATACAAGTGGTGAATCTAATGGAGCTCCGCCTTTTGTGGCCGTCACTCCACCTTCGGCGACGCCATAGCCAACAAACACTGCCAGCTTTTATCAACAAACAAATCAATCTAACGGAGATCTGCCTTTTGTGGCCGCCACTTCGCCATCGGCCACACCATAGCCAATAAGCACTGCAAATTCTTATCAACACACCTAATGTTTTTAAGCTTAACATTTAACGCTTACCTATTTGTAACGAAGGGTACTAAAAATTATGCTAAAAATATAAACAATGTTATTATATCTGTGTATCGGCTATAAAATGTTATGTAAACATTGATTCACTTACCTGAACTATTGTTATTATTGGTATAAATAACGTGGGTGGTTTACAGTCATAATACTCTTGATAGTAATCTATCACGCTTACGTCACGGGTAAAGTGACCGCCCCCTGCACTTGACAGAATATCCCTACCGTCTACAGCATCGGTGTCAACAAACCTCTGAAAGACTATCAGAAATGCTTGAAAACTTTCGAATGTTAATACTGCAGTTCTCGTCCCAGACAATTAAATAAACTTCGTTAATATAGTTTTTACTGCAGTGACTTATATGAAGAAGAATTAATTAGCTGCAGATAAACTTTTTAACGCAATTTTGCATGTCTTACGAATCTGTTATATGTTAATATAATCTTAACATTGTTGTTAATTTATATAATGTACTTAAAAATTCTAATGATAATTTGATTGCTAGTTGTTAAACGGTCAAATGCAAACGCATGTCTTTGTAAATGTTAGTTCCTATTAATAAATAAAATGAGTAATTGGTTTCATCGAAGAATATTGCTTCTTGAATTAGTAAGACAATGCTTTGTTTTATTTATGTTTCAAAATTTTTTATCATTAGCTATCACAAACCCTTTGATACTCGGAAGACGGAAGAACCGAACTGACTGCCAGACGGATAAATTTCTTCCAATAACTCAAAGAAGAATCCTAAAACAAACATAGACTAACATAAATATCACACAACACAAAATAATGCCTTTAAAAGCATTTACATTAGCAGTCATTAAAGAGTGATAGCAGAGATATCCGTGAATATCAACACAATGCAAATTTATCATTCTTTCACCTTGTTATACCACAGTAATTCGCATAATAATCAAATAGGAAGAAAACATTATGATGTTGCAGGTTGCTTACCTTCGCAAATACACATCAGTTAAATAAGAATGGCTTACTTACAGCTTCACTATTGTGTCCTGAAGTGAGTTCATTGTGAGGATCAGTAATGGTAAAGGTTGGTCTAATATCAATCATTTCTATTGTTGACATTTTTGCAGATCTATCGTTATCACTCTGGGAAATTTATTCAAATGATCTACTCTGTATTTAAGAATGAACAATATCAGTCAGTAAAAAGTGTATCCGTAAACAGTAATTGTATTTAAAACTTAACTTTCTTCCCTATACTTCCTTATACTGCGTTTGACATTTTTTGTGCTTCAAGATTATTTTTCAATCCATTCTTTTCTTCTCTACGACTTTTTATACTTTGCTAGTTTATTAAAGCTATTTTATAAAGAGTAATGCGGAAATGGTTTTATTATGATAAGCTTAGTTCTGCCACAAAGAAAAAATTTTGTTATTGAACAAATCTTTCTTACTTATTTTAGCTGACATATTTTTATGGAAATGTACTGAACGTTCATTTAAATGCGGACATTAAAGTGTTTGACTTCTTCAACGCACAGAATGGAAAATTATTTATTTTACTAATGCTTCATTAAAATCAAGCCTACCCGACTCTTACTATGTGATTTGTAATATCCTCAGTATATTCCTAAAATGACGTGTAGTTGGTAATCATATCCAATGCACCACACTGAACCCTGCGTAATACAACTAATCAGAATTACTTCATGTTATATTAGGGAAACGAAACATGAAGAATAGTTTACACTGTGTAGTTGTTTGAACAGAATTCATTTATACGTGAATGTGATTTTTATGACGCTGTTCAACATAGTATATGTTTACAGAATAATCATTATACCGGAAGTTAGCAATAAAAATGAAAACTGAACGTCTTTACAAGAATGCAAATAAGAGTGGAGAATAGGATATGTTTATTGCACATACAGATTTAAGCGAGTACCCGCTGGTATATGTGCATTCATATCCTTTGTATGGTTTAAGGAGCCGCATTGATTTATCCCCTCTTTACCGAGGCAAGGGAGTGAATTACTCTGGTGCATATGTGGGTGTATGCGACCACATAGGGTGACGTTATGTATTCAGCTCAGAACAACTTAAAGAGTAAGGTAATGTTTAAGCAACTTCTAAGTCTGATTCTTGGGTATATAGATTGTTTTCAAAATATAATACAAAGTCTGTGCTAGTTGTCCCAGAATAAAAGGAAAAATATATGTCGATATAAATAACCAAAAACTTTGTGCCTTTCATTGTATACGAATGCTTGAAAAACAACAAAATATAAACATTTGAATCTTTTTGCAATATTTGTTTTTAACCAGATGCTGTCATTAAAAAGCAATAGTTGTTTTTAACCAGATGCTGTCATTAAAAAGCAAAGGTGTTTCAAGGATAAACTCTAAAATATTGATAATTGCCTTTTTAAGACGGTACAGAAGCAGTCATTAATAAATCATTAATATAAAGAATTAATAGCCGTCAATATAGTTAACAATAGTAAGAAGATATATATATATATATATGTTACAGTAAATCTGTGTAATCAGTAAATTCACGTAATTACTAAAAGTTTTAGGAATTACGTGAAATTACTGTTGGGGTCAGAAATTACACGAAATTCCTAAAATCATCAGGAATTTCATGTATTTACTGTTTTCAAGGGTGTTTTATTTCACAAGTTTCCTAAACATCAGTTAGTAAATATGCGCAATGGAAGTCGAACAAAGTTAAACGGCAAAAAATGGAGGAACACGCTCACATGAACTCAAGATTGTCATAGATTATTTCAACCTTGGTGAGTCCTTTTTCATCTTGAATTGCAATTCGTGAACTCACTCACCCAAGGTGACATTTGGTGTCATTTGCCGGAGATGGAATTACATATTGAGACCTGTGCTTTCATCTCGAATTGCGAAGTTACAATGCTAAAATCACTCGTGAGTCCCTCATATCAGCATTTGCTTTCAGTAAAGACATGCATTTTGTATTTAAAACCATGGTAGAAGCGATGTATTTCATCACTGCAGTGTTGATTCAAGTCTTGGGGTTTATTAAACAAGCATGTCCAAGAACATGACCCAGCCGAGTTACCAAACAAGGAAAGAGAGAAAAATCTGAAACAAATACTGTTAGACCAAAACATGAAGAACTTTATTTCAGAACGTAACTTTTTCATAATTTTAATACACAAAAACGAGTTTTTTCGCGTGGAAGCTACCCGAAAAGGGATGTTGGAGAGGTTGGGTTTTGACGATTCACGTATTTACCGACATTTACACAATTTTGCAGAAAAATTAAAATTCCACCATTTCGGCATTCAGGGTTCGCGCTGGATTCTCAGGAAAGTGAGTCAAAAAAGGAAAGTGTGACTTAGTTGGGTCCAGAAAAACTCGGTGGGTTCCGAAAAAGTGAGTCATTTCGTAAAAAATGGCCAAAAAGTGGACGAAAAACCCCGCCAACGCGAACCCTGGCATTTTTTTGTCATTTGCGAAAAAAAGCAAAGTCCAGGTGGAGAAGCACCTAGGAAACTTTCGATTAAAATTTTATAACTATTTGAAAAAGACTGAGAGAAATGAATGGTTTGACAATTCAGTTATTTACTACCATTTATTCCAGTCTTTGCCAAACTTCAGAGTTCCGCCATTTCGGCACCAAAAAATAATAGTCTGGTAGGAGAACCTCTGGGGAACATCCCTGCTTAACATCTAAACGATTGGAGTAAAACTGTAGGAGTAGCATTTTAAAAATTGGTCAAAACGGGCACAAAAAAGTGCCGCGATTTTGTCACTTCTTCGTTAATCGTAAAAAAAGTAATAGCTAGGTGATGGATCACCCAGGAAATATTTCTGAGTAATATCAAAACGATTGGAGCAAAACTGTATTAGGAGTAGCATTTTAAAGAAAAAAGTTTACCATATGCACACACGCACACACATACAAGCCCCCTATAGTGATACGACTAACCCAGTCCGACAAAGTCGGCTGGGTTAATAAAACGTTAACACATTGTTTTTGTTTAATTCACAGTTCAGTAATTTCGTGTAATTACTGACCTATTGTTTCAGTTATTACATGAAATTCCTGCAGATTTTAGGAATTTCGTGTAATTCCTGGCCCCGACAGTAATTTCACGTAATTCCTAAAAGGTTCGACCAGGCACATTGTAATCTGCCTAAAATTTTTAGGCAGATTGTAATCTGCCTGATTTTGGAGCCTGAAAATGTGACAATTTGCCTGAAATGAAAGGAACGTTTGTAATTATGATCCCCACGTGCGATTTGGTTGTTGTCTGTTCAAATATGTGATCGTAGCAATAAAAAGCGATTGATGTGGTCAATTGCAATTAAATTGAACAATGGGTCCGTTCGCGCGCTTTATGCGATTTGATTGCCGTGTATTTCCTATTGTTACTTTTATCTCATGTCTTCATTGGCAACTGCAGCAATGTATTTAAATGCAATTGTATCGATCTGTGGTATTTTTGAGATTGCAATTAAACGCAAATATTTTTTCTATTTATATTATTGTACCAACTAAAAAAATATGTAACACCGTAAATGTATTGATCAAGTATCAATTTTTCACGCCCCTATTTATACTGTGCACAAAAAATCCCATCAAATACCGGAGGAATAAGAATTAGGAAGCTACATTGGCATGTTGATCTCAAAATACCAAAATACAATACATCATAGAGGTGTGGGAGGGGGAGCTGGATTGAGATTTATATCATTGCATTTATTTTTCCAATTGCATTCAATCACATCAATACTATTGTGAAAGTGTGACCAACCAAGCCATAAACAAAGCAATCCGTAAAAAAGTCGCGCATTTACTTAATCAAGAAATTGCAATTAAAATTGCATTTAAACATATCAATAGCATTATGCAGGTGTAATAACTCAAGACATAAAAGAAAGCAAGTGGTAAACAAATCACGTGAAACGAACGAGCAATCCGACCACTCACATGTATTTAATTGCAATTACGGGTGTAGGACATTTGACCAACCGAAATTTGACCAACCGAAATTTGACCAACTGAAATTTGACCAACCGCAATTTGACCAACCTCTTAATGAAAAAACGGACATTTGACCAACTTCATAATTTATTGTTTTTCGTACCACTTATCAGTAAAACATTAGCAATCACAAATGTTCGGACAACAGCAACATTTGAACAGTTATAACACTGCAAGTAAAAGTACTGTCCAAATGTACTGGGATGGTAGTAATCTCATATCCTCTCAAAACTTCACATAAAACACGTACCTGAGATGACACTAAAGCCTGGGTTTGTTTGTATAACGCCTTGTATAACGCCGGATTACGGAGATTAACGGGGCACGTGGAACTCAACCTTATGACACTCATTGACAGAGAGAGGATTAGCACATCTCTTTGATGCGAACGAGCACTTCTTTGAAATTACTTTTTCTTACGAAACCTCGAACTCCTAGATTTATAAGGTTGTGTATATCTAAAACTGAAAGTTGGTCAAATGTCAGTTTTTTCCATTAAGCGGTTGGTCAAATTGCAGTTGGTCAAATATCTGTTGGTCAAATTGTGGTTGGTCAAATTGTATGTACCCCTGCAATTACACACGTCAATCGCTTTTTATCCCTACGATCACATGTTAGAATAAATGACAACCAAATCCCATGAAACGCGTGAGTAGATACTAAAAAATTAGTGTTAGCCATGATCATAGCCAAATATTTTCCTCTATTTAAATGCAATTGATAACATCAATCGCCTTTTATTCTTACGATCACATAGTTGAATAGGTAACATCCAAATCGCATGAAACAGCCGGTTATGAATGGGTTGGATCATGATTACAAACGTTCCTTTAATGTCGGGCAAATTGTCAAATTTGCAGGCTCCAAAATCAGGCAGATTACAATCTGCCTAAAAATTTTAGGCAGATTACAATGTGCCTGGTCGAACCAGGAATTTTACAATCTGCCTGAATTTTTCAGGCAGATTATAATCTGCCTGATCTGACAGTTTGCCTGTAACATATACATGATTGTAAAAACACTAATTTTTTGGTACAAAGGACACAAGTGAGTTCTTTCTCTGTAGTATGCGGAGGGTCAAGAACCTTTACAAATGGTTTCAACAGTGTAGACCGCGCCTTCTCAACTACTCGAGCCCAACAGTGTAGACCGCGCCTTCTCAACTACTCGAGCCGCTTTGGGCGATAGCTTCGGCATTCTCATCAGCACAAACACACGTCGTTTCTGTGTGGTAAGAGTTACCCGAGGCCAAATAACCTGCTTACTCGTTTGTCCATTTTCTTGACGGACAGCAGTGGGAACAACAAATAAGATTCCGTGTTGTCGCATACATCCTTTCAACAAAGTTACAGACGAATGGTGACAAGTGTTTAATTTCCGTATCAAAAAGAGCACAAGCAAGATTAGTAACCCCCCTCACCCCCCCCCCCCCCCG